>REGO01000132.1:1823175-1857986 GCA_010120015.1 Rhombomys opimus | reverse complement strand
ATTTCAGGGTGGTCACGTCAGTGGTGAACGGCGTAACCAGGCTCTCTCTGTTCTCTGGTTTGGCCCTGGTTAGTCATAAACTGGAGGGCTGTTGTGTCCCGCCAGCTCAGTGCTGCCCCGCCGCCAAGTCCCACTGTAACTGTTGACTGGGTCGCTAGTCCCGATGCTTCCTGGGAAGTCCTGGAAAGTCCTGGATTCTCTTCACTGTGCTCTCCAAGCTTGGGAGGCCCAGCACCTGGTGCATCTAGGTTGTATGGCGTTTCTGCCTGGTTTGGGTGAATATATAGCAAATTCTCTGTCACTGTGGGATTGGGCGGGCCATACCATCACTGATGGCGATCCTGCGGAGGTAGTGTGGTGTCCAGCAGACTCGGGCCCTGGGGGGATGGTGTAGCCGCTGTGTGGATCTCTGACTCCGGGACATGTACTGCTGATCTTTGCCTGCCGCTAAAGGGCTTGGAGCTCTGCCCCAGTGGCTGTATACCTCAGGCAGTTAGGTCTGCTCTGAGAAAGACCAGGCAGCTGTGCCGCTGTGCCGAGGTAGAGGGAGGTCTGGGGGAGGGGAGTGCCGCGAGATCAAAGGGTCGTTTCGCTCCTTCCCCAAACAAGTCCCCGGGTGACCCGAGACCAAAGTTTTCACCTCCTGTGATGTTCCCTGTAGGTCAAGAAATCTGCACCGTTGTCTTCCTGGGTTAGAGGTCCTTCCATTCACCAACTCAGAAGTTCAGGTATTCCACCGCTCAGAAACGGTGTGTGCTCGTCGCCATCTTGGCTCCGCCCCCCTCTCACATATGTACTTTTTATTATTTTCTCCATCCTCACTAGCTTGTGGATTGTCACTGATTGGAACACTGGCTGTTCAAAGCTAGTTCTTAGTGCTTTCTTTTTAGTTTTGCCTTGTGCTAATCAAAATTTCATTGTATTTGTCATGAATAGCTTCATTAGTAAATTATGAGCCAATGTTTTGTTCATTCTCATCAAATATTTTTACAGCAAATATTAACATGTTAAAAAAGAATGTTATGTAAGTAACTTTTGTAAATGGTTTTATATTAATCCATAGCTTGTTTTAGCACAGTTACAATATCTTTTTTTTGAGAAGAACTTCAATTCAAATAAAGTGTGCTTTATCAATCCATAATTTATTCTTGGATTATGCATTTTATTTTTCTCAAAGTCATGAAGGTTGTTCACTTATTTTATCATTTAGAATTGTTATTATATGTGTGGTTTATTTAGTGGTAAATTCTCCTAAGCTAATTTTCTAAAATAAGCAATATGTGTAAATAGATTTCTCTGTTGTTTGTAGATGTCTAATTTTTAGGTAACCGATTACTGCAAAACAAATGGCTTCTATTTTGTTTTGTCTTTGTTTCCTTATCATAACTGAGGTGTTTTTATGTAGATTTATTTATGTTACTCACATTTTATCTATTGATACATTTCCTACATTGATTTCAAACCTATGGAACAGTATAAGGTCAAAAAATGCTCTTTTTTTCTCGTTAGTTTTATAAATACCCTTATAAATGATGAGAAAAACATGTAATATTTCAAATACTTCAGTATAGTAATCATAGTAGCAGTGCTGGCATATTTTATAAAAATACAATAATATCTACATGGAGATGATAAAATCATGAATAGAAAAGAACTATTGTTCATGTTTTCTGAACTCACTATAGAGCTTGCTTCCACATCTCCCAAAATAAGTGAACATAAATATATATGTAACCAGCTACTATGCTAACTTTAAGTGATTTTTTCTAAAAATTATAGTAAATAAATATCTTATTTACTTTTTTTAATAAATGAAGGAAGCAAAATAGCATCAAACACTTTGTTTTAATATATCAAAATGAAATTAATTGTATTTAAAAACTAAGAAGCAACAAATAAATCAAATTATATTATTAATTGTGTGCGTGTCTAAGAATCTGTGTGTGTGCATGTGACACAGTGCACTTGTGGAGATCAGAAGAAAACTTTGTGGTTTAGATTGGTTCTATCCTCCCACCATGTGGTCAATGCAGAATGAATTATTTAGACACTCTTACTGGCTGGTGCTTTCCCCAAGACACTGGCTGTCTGATTTTACGTTACAATTTCTGAGTGATTTTGTGTTTTTTAAGTGTGCTTGTGTGTGTGTGTATGCTGATGTAAATATATATTTATATTAGCATATATGTATGTATATGAATGTGTGTTTCTCCTGCTTTTTTCTCTTATTTTTATTCATTTTTTTGACCTTTTGTTTTCTAAAGAGAGACATAAGCCAGGTGGGAAAAGATGAGCAGGACCTGCATAGAGACAAGGGAGTGAAAAATATGACAGAATGTAATGTATAAAAATATTTTCAATAAAAGGAAAACTTAAAATATGAAACTTAATTATTTACTTTGAGTGTCCTTGAAGCATGTGCCCTTCTCATACTTAACATTTAAATCCCATCTTGTTGATTAAAAGTAATTTTGTAAAACAAACAAAAAAAGAAAAAGGAACAAACAAATAATGGATGTGACATTTCAGAGAAAAGTGGAGCCTGAAACACCACCCCATAAACTGTTATCTTCAACTTCTTTGCCAGAGAGCTTTATGTGTAAGAGGCAGCATTAATGTAAGAAGTGTAAAAGCTGTCAGGGGTTACCACACTTAATATGATATGACTTTATTAAAAGATAGGAAACTCTCTTGATTGCCAATGTAGAAAATAAGACTCTATCTGCATGATTTCCTCAGGTAATTGCAGTTGGAAAGATAGTTGTTACTCAAGAGTAGATTCCTTCCAATCCTTTCCAATTCACTCCACTTCACTTCCACAAGGAAGTTGCTTTGCTCATAAAGTATGTACTACCATTTTATATAGAAATTTTCAAGAAACTGTCTTATTCTGGAGAGATGAGGTTATTAGCTTAATCAACTAAATATTTACTAATGGAACATATTTTTCTTTCTTTTAAAATCTTACATTTGTAATTTGAGCTAATATCAGTTTATAAATTGAGATAATACTGTATGGCATTCATCGAAATTACTAAAACTTTATGTTAGTCAAAGACATCAATCTCTAGAAATAGATTTTAGGAAGTCAGTTGTGAGTTGAAAACTTCTCTTAATAGATGCCTATTGTATTGCTATTTATAATAATCAGAAGTAGAAAATATAATAAATGTAAAAATAGTAATAATGTCAAATAAATAATATTTATACTTCAACTGCACTGCAAAATCTTAAGTATATATTTTACTACTAAATGGAAGATAAGGAATATATATATTGTGAATCCAAATTTTTGAAATATTAAAAAAAGACTGAGATGCTGAAAAAATATGTAGACATAGAAAAAAAATCTAAAATATATGCTACATTTATCAAAAGTTTAACAGGTTTGTGCTTTATGAAATGAAATTCCAAATATCCTACTTACTGATATTGGTAATCATATTTAACAAGTTCATTTGAGCAGAAATAAATAATCAAATACACGGTAAAATTTGTACTTTATAATGTTATATTGCTTGTTTTATAAATTCTGAGGGTTATCAGTACGAGGGATAGGTTAGGTCATGAATTTGATTAATACAAATCAAGGAATCCAATTAAAAATGCAATACAGAGCTAAACAGAATTTTCAATAGTGGAATATTGAATGGTAGAGAAACACTTAAAGAGATGCTCAACATCCTTAGTCATCAGGGAAATGCAAATTAAAATGACCCTGAAATTTCACCTGACACCCATCACAATAGCTAAGATCAAAAACTCAAGTGACAACACATGCCGGAGAGGATGTGGAGAAAGGGGAATCCTCCTCCATTTCTGGTGAGAATGTAAACTTGTACAACCACTCTAGAAATCAATCTGGCACTTTCTCAGACAACTAGGAATAGTGCTTCCTCAAGATCCAGCTATACTACTCCTAGGTATTGGTATTTTGATAGGAATTCCATTGAATCTACAGTCTGCTTTTGATAGGATGGCCATTTTCACTATGTTAGTCCTACAGATCCATGAGCAAGGGAGATCTTTCCATTGTATGATATATTTTTCAATTTCTTTCTTGAGAGACTTGAAGTTTTTTATTTTTTATTTTTATACAGGTCTTTTACTTGCTTGAATAGAGTCACATCAAGGTACTGTTTGTTAATGTTATTAGTGGCTATTGTAAAGGGTTTTGTTTCCCTAATTTCTTTCTCAGCCTGTTTGTCTTTTGTATACAGGAAGGCCTCTAATTTTTTTTTTTGACTTAATTTTGTATCCAGCCACTTTGCTGCATTTTATTTATATTGTGGATTACATTGATGGATTTCTGTATATTGAACCACCTCTGAATGCCTGGGATGAAGACTACTTGGTCATGGTGGATGATATCTTTGATGTATTTTTGGATTCAGTTTGTGAGTATTTTTTTTGAGTATTCTTGCATCAGTGTTCATAGGAGAGATAAGTCTGAAGTTCTCTTTTTTTTTCAGTTGAGTCTGTGTGGTTTAAGTATCAAGATGACAGTGGCCTCATACAATGAGGTTGGTAAAGTTCTTTCTGTTTCTATTTTGTGGACTATTTTAAAGAGTATTGGAGTTAGCTTTTCCTCCAAAGACTGGTAGATTCTGGGCTGAAACATCTCACCCTGTGCTTTTTTTTTTTTTTTTTTTTTTTTTTTTTTTTTTTTTTGAAGGAAGACTTGTGATGACAACTTCTATTTCCTTGGGAGATCTAGAACTATTTAATTTATTTACCTGATCTTGATTTAACTTTGGTAAATGGAATATATCAAGAAAATTCTCCATTTCATTTAGATTTTTAAATTTTGTTTCATATGGGCTTTGAAGTAAGACCTAATGAATCTTGGTATTTCCTCAGTGTCTATCATTATAACTGTTTTATCATTTCTGATTTTGCTGATTTTTGTAGTTTTTCTCTGTTTTTTAGTTAGTTTGGCTAAGTGTTTTTGCTATCTTGTTGATATTCTCAAGGAGCTAGCTCTTGGTTTCATTGATTCTTGCATTGTTCTCTTTGTTTCTAATTTACTGATTTAAGCCGTGAATTTGATTATTTCCAATCTTCCAATTGACTGTTACTCCTCTTGGGGTGTCTGTTTTTTTTTAATTTAATTAATTTTTTTTCTTTCTGTTCTGCCATTAATGTGCTTGTATGAGATGTCTCAAACTTCTTTCTGTAGGCAGTAATTGCTGTGAACTATAATCTTAGCACTGCTTTCATAAATTTGGGTAATTTGTTCCATTGACTTTTCGGAAGTCTCTAATTTCTTTCTTTCTTTCTTCCCTGACCCAGCTGTCCTTGAGTAGAGAGTTGTTTAGTTTCCATGTGTGTGTAGGGTTTTGTTTTTTTTTTCTAATTTCTTCTATTTTTAAGGTATAGATTTATACCATGCTGGTTTGATAGGATACAAGATTATTTCATTCTTCTTGTATCTGTTGAGGCTTGCTTTGTGACTGACTATGTGGTCAATTGCTGAGAAGAAGATAAACTCTTTTGAGTTTAGGTAAATGGACATCTATTAGGTCCATTTCATTTAGGACCTCTGTAAGTGACATTATTTCTCTACTTAGCTTCTATTTTGATGATCTCTCCCTTGGTGATAGTGGAGGATTGAAATCTCCAACTATTAAGGTGTTGGGATCAATGTGTGATTTAGGCATTAATAAAGTTTCATTTATAAATACAGGAGCCCTTGTATTTGGGGCATAGATGTTCAGGATTGTGATGCCCCATGGTGAATTTTTTCTTTGATAAGAATTAATTGTCCCACTCCATCTCTTTTGATTAATTTTGCTTAAAAGTTTGTTTTACTAGATATTAGGATTGCTACTTCAGTTTGTTTTCTGGGTGGTTTTGGTTGGAAAACATTTTTCTAACCGTTTACTCTGAGGTACTACCTATTTTTGCCGAATGTTGGGTCCTATTTTTTTGCAACCATTCTGTTAGTTTGTGTCTTTTTCTGGAGAATTGAGTCTATTAATGTTGGTTGATAATAGTGACCAATGAAAGTTATTTCCTTTTATTGTGGAGTTGATGGTGATAGTGTGTTTGTGTGCTTGTTTTCTTTTGAATTTTTACTGTGAAATTGTCTATATCCTGTGTTTTTTGGATGTACTTGATTTCGTTACATTGGAGTTTCCCTTCCAGTATCTTCTGTAGGGTTGGTTTCCTGTGTATATATTGCTTATGTTTAGTTTTGTTGTTATGGAATATTGTTTTCTCCATCTATGTTGATTTAAAGTTTTGTTGGATATAGTAGTCTGGGTTGGCATGTGTGGTCTTTTAGTGTCTGCATGACATCCACCCAGGCCTTTTTGGCTTTCATAATTTCTGTTGAGAAGTCTGCTGTTATTCTGATAAATTACTTGGCCTTTTATCCTTCCTGCTTTTAATATTTTTTGTTTGTTCTATAGATTTAGTGTTTTGATTATTATGTGGAGGGAAGATTTTTTTCTCCTGGTCTAGCCTATCTGGTTTCTGTAAGCCTCTTATATGTTTATGGACATCTTTCTTTAACTGGAGAAATTTTTCTTCTATGATTTTCTTTTTTTAATTCTTTATTAATTACACTTTATTCACTTTGTATCCCCCCTGTGGTTCCCTTCCTCCTCCCATCCCAATCCCTCCCTTCCTCCACCTTCTGCATGCATGCCCCTCCCCAAGTCCACTGATAGGGAGGTCTTCTTTTCCTTTCTTCTGATCCTAGTCAATTAGGTCTCATCAGGAGTGGCTGCATTGTCTTCTTCTGTGGCCTGGTAATGCTGCTTACCTCAGGGGGGAGGTAATTAAAGGGCAGGCCAATCAGTTCATGTCAGAGACATTCCCTGTTCCTATTACAGTGGAACCCACTTAGATACTGAACTGCCATGGGCTACATCTGTGCAGGGGTCTTAGATTATCTCCATGCATAGTCCGTGGTTGGAATATCAGTCTCAGGAAAGATCCCTGTGCACAGATTTTTTTGGTTCTGTTGCTCTCCTTGTGGAGTTCCTGTCCTCTCCAGATATTAGTTTCCCACTTCTTTTCTAAGATTCCCTACACTCTGCCCAAAGGTTGCCCATAAGTCTCAGCATCTGCATTGATAGTCTGCAGGGCAGAGCCTTTCAGAGGTCCTCTGTGTCGGTTTCCTGACTTCTTCCCTGTTTTCTTCTTCTTCTGATGTCCAGCCTCTTTGCCTTTCTGGATAGGCATTAGCATGATTTTCTTGAAAATATTTTCTGGACCTTAGAACCTCGGCCCTTCTTTTTTGTCTATTCCTATTAGTCTTAGATTTTGACTTTTTTGTGGTGTCCTTGATTTCTTGTATGTTTTTTATCAGGACCTTTTCTGATTTTGTGTCTTTTTTATTTTTTAAGAGATGTATTGATTCCTTCAATTGTGTCTTCTGTGCCTGAGATTGTTTTTTCTATATTTTATGGTGATGCTTACTTCCGTGGTTCCCAATCTCTTCATTAGGTATTTCATCTCCAGGAATTGTACAGTGTGTGTTTATTTTATTGATTCTAATTCCATCCATTTTCATGTCTTGCATCATTTCCTTCATCAGTTTGAATGTGAATTCCTGTCTGTCCTTGATGGCCTCTACTTGATTGGTTGTATTTGTCTTTGAGAGATTTGTTTGTTTCCTCTTTTTTTTTGTTGTTGTTTTTTTTTAATTTTTTTTTGTTTTGTTTTTTGTTTGTTTGTTTGTTTTTCCTCTGGATAAGCATAGATTTAATATCATTTCCCTGTGTTTCCAGTAAATTAAAATATCCAGTGATATTTGGGGTTGCTGGTGAAGCTATGATGCTGTAGTTTTAGTTGGATGTGTTCTTACACCATCCTTTAGCCAACTGGTTATGTGCAGCCTTGGCTGTTTGATCCTGGAGCCTGTACTGTTGACTGGGTCTGCCCATCTATGGAGTCTTCAGTATTCTTCAGGAACATGAGAGAGGTCCAGAGGTTTGAGAGTGGATGTCGGTGTTTCAGATACATGTAAGGAAGGAAGGTCAGAGGCTCACATGTGCAAGTACAGGAGGGATGTGGGAGCACCCATTGAAGTCCAGGGGACCAGTGCGAGTAAGTGCCCGGAAGGTTGGAGCATAGGAGCAGGTAGAGGTGCTGTGCTGGTTCCAGGGTGCAGGCACCCTGAATGGCTCAGTGGCCGACAGGCCTTTCGGACTCTGTGCTCTAATCACTCAGATCTGTATGGGCTGGGTCATCTTGGTTCCAGGAACAGTTTGCCTGGACACCACTGGGAGACCTGCAGAACAGGGGCTTGGATGTTGGGAATGCTGTCTCAGGAATCCCAATGTTGTCCACAGTGGGGGTTAGGAACTGGAGGGATCCCATTCTGGCTGCTATTGCAGCAGTTCCCCAGGTCTGAGGCTCTGCATACACGAGCTTGCAGGCATATGTGAAAAGTACAGGGGGCCCAGTAGTTCTCTGATCTAAAGTTTGGGACCACAGGGTAGCTGGTCCGGTGCACTATCTGGCCACTCCAGGAGAGAGTACCTGGACCTGGGGCACACAAAAGTGCAGGGGTCCATAGTTTGCCACTCCAGGATCCTGGAGTCCATGGGGTTCAGAATCCAATCTGCCCCAGCTCATAGGTTGTCCCCTCTAGCCTGGGAAGCCTCAAAGTCTATGCTCTGGCTCCAGCCTCTTGTCTACTCATTAATTTCAGAATTTTGGAACTTCTGCCCTCAGATTCACTGCACATTGGTTGCAGCCATCTTGGAAACCCCTCACAAAAGCAACTCTTTGCGTTTTTTCTTTATTTTTATTATTTATTACAATTTGTTCACCCTGCATCCTAACTGCAGCCCCTTCCCTCATCTTCTCTGAGTCCCACCCTCCCTTCCTCTTCCCCTACTATGTTGCTCCCCTAGTCCACTGATAGGGGAGGGCCTCCTCCCCTCACCGTCTGTCCCAAGTCCATCAGGTTTCATCAGGAATGTCTAGATCATTCTTCTTTGTGGCCTAGTTTGGCCACCTCAACAGGGGGAGGTGATCAGAGAGCTGTCCACTGAGTCCATGTCAGGCACAGCTACTACTCCCCTAGCTAGGGAACTCACATGGAGTCTGAGTTGCTCATGGGTTACATCTAACCAGGGGGTCCAGGTCCTCTCCATGCATGGTCCTTGTTTGATTTATCAGTCTCTGCAGAATCCCCTGAGCCCATTCCCTTCTGTTCTGTTGGTCTCCCTGTGGAACTCCTATCCCCTCCAGGATTTTCTCTCTCCCCCTTTTTCCATAAGACTCCCTGCACTCAGCCCAAAGTTTGGCTATGAGTCCCAGAATCTGCCTTGATAACCCTATGGGTACAGTCTTCCAGAGGCTCCCTGTGGAAGGCTCCTGTCCTGTGCCTTGTCTTCTGCTACCTCTGATGTCTATCCTGTTTGCCATTCTGAATGAGGGTTAAGCCTCTTCTTCAGATGGAACTAGAAAAGATCATTCTGTGTAAGGTAACCCAGAAGCAGAGGAACCCACATGCTATATACACACTTATAAGTGGATATTAGCCTTATAATATAGGATAAACCTACTAGAATCTATACTTCTAAGGAAGCTGAATAAAAGCTAATTTTAATTGCCGGCTGCACAAGCAGAGGGAGACAACTAACAGAAAATGAATCAAGTGTTTGTTTTAATGGTTAAATATTTGAATGCTTCTTGTCTTATAAGGTCATATTAGGGAGTTTCTGTTCTTTGTTTTTCTTTCTTTACTTCTAAAGTTAAATATTTATTATTATTCTGTATTTATATATTATATAAATACTTTATATTTTCTTATTTATATTTTATATTTTTATTTATTTATGTTTTTCTTTCATTTTACCCTTAAAATATATTCTCTCTCTCTCTGTTCTTTCTCTTTTTTTCTTTCTTTCTATAATTGTGTGTGTGGTTGGCTTCCATTTTCCTGGTTTTATGAGACTTCTGAGTGTATGAGTTGTTGGGCTCAGTTTTAGTACCTCTCTTGAGCTTCTCTTCTTCTGTTTGTCTTGTACAATTTGCATGTGTTAGTTTTTTTAATCTTACTATATTTTATTATTTTTTCCATAAATATTTCTTTTCTAATGAGAAAAAGAAAGGGTTTTTGTCTTAGCAATAAGGGTAGTGAGTAGGAGCAGAGGGAGAGGAAATTGTAATCAGGACATATTCTGTGAGAGGCTCATGGGAGGAGATGAGGGAGGGAGGGTGGGATGAGGAGGAAATGAGGGAGGGGCTGGAATACAAAGTGAATAAACTGTAATTGATATAAAAATAAAAAATTAGGAGGATCCAAGATGGCAGCGACCAGCACCCACCATTTCTGAGAGGCAGAGGATTTGAAACTCCGAAATTGGTGAGTGGAGGGGCAACTGAAGCCAGAAAATCAACCTTTCGGTTTCTTGAAAGAGAGGGGACATCACAGGAGTGGAGAACATTTAGATTCTGATCAGGCACAGACTTCCTTGGGAACAGAGAGGAGCACGTCCCTTGTTCGGGCCTTTCTCCTCCTCAGGGAAGCCAACACACAGTGCCAGTGACACTGAACACAGAACTCACTGCCTGGGGACCTAGACAGCAGGGGTGTGGCTCCTGGCTCTTGGCTCCTCAGCCAAGGCTGCCAGCTATACCTGCCTGCCAAGTCTCAGATCCACGGTACAATCCTTCTCAGGTCCATGCAGTACTGATTTCACAGGGCCTCCCAGCCAGTGACTGTATGGGCCACCCAATCCCAGCAAGTGGCAGATAGCCAGCTGTACAGCCACCAAAGACCAGGAGACCTGCAAAACCACACAGGTACACCAGGTGCCAGGCTACCTAGGTCTGTGGACCACAGTTGTGGCTCCCCAGGACTTCCCAGCAGGCACCTGTACACTCCAGTTCTGCAGCATCAGCTGGACTCCCTAGTTCAGTGGCTGCAGCACCACTGAGCTGACTGAGCTCAACATTTGAATCAGCAGGTCCAAACTGGCCAGTAGAGAACAGGAGGGAACCCCTGTGCTTTATGATTTGACCTGTGAGAGAGTGAGTGTGCTTTGAAGTGTCTACTGAGCCTCATATCCAGGGTGTTTCTAAGCTAGCACCCAGACATCAGATCCCTCCCACCCACACATCCACTGTGGGAAACAGAGGTTTTCTTGGGACATTGAAACCCCTGCCCTGCGGATCTACCAGTGGAGTTTAAGCAAATAAATCCTGGAGCTCAGTTAGAGATAAATACCAGTAGCCTATAGGCCACTGACATACTCAGGGAATTTGTGCCTGTGATCATCACCAGTGCTTGCTACACCTTTAATGCCTGTGACCCCTTTAGGTCCTGCAAAGCACCCCTTCCTCACACTGAAGGCCTCTACATTCTCTAGAACCCTGTCCCTCAAGGAACACTTCCACACACACACACACTTGCACACCCTTACCCACTTTGTCCTTCTGTGCCCATGGACTTTCCTCCCACAGCTACAGCTGACACACCAACGCACATACTGAACCACTGGACCTCTCTCATCTTCCTGAAGAATTCTTCAGACACCAGAGAAAGACAGTACCAGTCTGAACTGCAGAATCCAAGAACAAGCAGTGAAGATTACAAATAATCAAATGGCCAGAGAATGGCAAAAGAACACATCCAAAAAAAAAAAAAAAATCAGAAAATCCTGGCTTCTCCAGCAAAAACCAAAATCAATGGATATTACAATTCATTGGAAACACAGGAAAAAGACTTTAAAAATATGCTTCAAAGTTATTAGAGATACATAAAGAGGAAACAAAAAAATCTCTCAAAGAAATTGCCATACAGATGAAAGCAAATAAAGAGGAAATGAACAAAGCTGTCAAAGAAACACAGGCAAATATAGCCAAACAAATTGAGACACAACTTGAGACACAATTAGTGGCATATAGAGAAGAACCAAACAAAAAGATAGAGGCCATCATACAGAGACAGGAAGCCACATTCAAACAGATGAAGGAAATGGTGCAAGGCATAAAAACAGAATTAGAATAATTAAAAAAAAAAAAAAACACAAACTGAGACAACCCTCAAGCTGGAGAACTTAGAGAAAAGATCAGAAAACACAAAAGTAATCATCACCAACAGAATACAAGAGATGGAAGAGAGAATCTTTGGTGCTGAAGATACCCTTGCAGAAATTGATACTTCTCTCAAAGAAAAAGTAAAATTGGAAAAGTCTCAAACACAAAACATCTAAAAAATCGAAAACACCTTAAAAAGGTGAAATCTAAGAATAATAGGAATTGATGAAAAGAAAGATTCCAGAGTCCAAGGTCCAAAAAATATTTTCAAGAAAATCAGAAAAAAAATTCCCAACTTGAAGAAAGAGATGTCCATAAACATACAAGAGGCCTACAGAACACCAACTAGACTGGACCAGGAAAGAAACTCCACATGTCACATCATAGTCAAAACACTAAACCTACAGAGCAAAGAAAAGATATTAAAAGCAGCAAGGAAAAAAGGCCAAGAAACATATAAAATTAGACCTATCAGAATCACACCAGACTTCTCATCAGAAACTATGAAAGCCAGAAGGGCCTAGGCAGATGTCATGTGGACTTTAAGGGACCACAGATACCAACCCATACTACTATAAGCAGCAAAGCTTTCAATCAGCATCGATGGATAAAAAATATATTCCATGTCAAAACTACATTTAAGCAATTTCTACACAGCAAACCAGCCCTACAGAAGATACCAGAAGGAAAACTCCAATCCAACAAAAACAACTAGGCCCAAGAAAACATAGGATACAGATAATTTCTTTAAAAAAAATGAAAAGAAAACAAGCAATGAATCACAGTAAGACCACCAACTCCACAATAAATGAATTAACATTCATTGGTCAATATTATCTATCAAAATAAATGGATTCAACTCTCCAATGAAAAGACAGAATGGGTGCAGAAACAGAATGCAGCATTCTGCTGCATCCAAGAAACACACCTATACAACAAAGATAAACACTACCTCAGAGTAAAGGGCTGGA
Organism: Rhombomys opimus; assembly: GCA_010120015.1. Classification (NCBI taxonomy): domain Eukaryota; kingdom Metazoa; phylum Chordata; class Mammalia; order Rodentia; family Muridae; genus Rhombomys; species Rhombomys opimus. Next base: position 1,845,009 of record REGO01000132.1, on the reverse strand, counting down.
AAAATGTTTTTTAAGCAAATGGACCCAGAAAACAAGTGGGAGTACCTATCCTAATATCTAATAAAATAGGCTTTCAACCAAAATTAATCAAAAAAGATGAGGAGGGGCACTACATTCTCATCAAAGGAAAAATCCACCAAGAGGACATCACAATTCTGAACATCTATGCCTCAAATACAAGAGTGCCTACATTCATAAACAAAACATTATTAAAGCTTAAATCACACATCGATCCCAACACCTTAATAGTGGGAGACTTCAACACCCCACTCTCACCAAGAGACAGATCATCTAGACAGAAGCCAAATAGGAAAGACACATACAGAGGCCCTAATTCAAATGACCTAATAGATATCTATAGAATTTTTCACCCAAATTCAAAAGAGTATACCTTCTTTTTAGCACCTCATGGAACCTTTTCCAAAATAGACCATATAGTTGGTCACAAAGCAAACCTCAACACATACAAGAAGATTGAAAAAAAAAAAATCCCCTGTATTCTATCTGACCACCATGGACTAAAGCTGAACCTCAACAACAATGGAATTAGAAAAAAGCCTACACGCACATGGAAACTGAACAACTTGATACTTAATGACTGATGGGTTAAGGAATAAATAAAGAAAGAAATTAAAGACTTGCTAGAATTTAATGAAAATAAAGATAAAACATACCCAAAGTTATGGGATACAGTGAAAGCAGTGCTCAGAGGAAAATTTATAGCACTAAGTGCCTTCAAGAAGAAATTTGTAACATCTCATACAAGCAACTTAATGGCACAACTGAAAGCCCTAGAAAAAAATGAGGCAAATACACCCAAGAAGAGCAGAGAGATGGAAATAATCAAACTCAGGGCAAGAATCAATCAATTAGAAACAAATAAATCTAGTCAAAGAATCAATGATACTAAGAGCTGCTTCTTTGAGAAAATCAACAAGATAGATAAACCCTTAGCCAAACTAACTAAAAAGCAGAGGGAAACTATCCAAATCAGCAAAATCAGAAATGAAAAGGGGAACATAACTACAGACACTGAGGAAATCCAAACAAACATTAGATCTTACTACAAAAGCCTATAAGCCACAAAATTTGAAAATCTAAAAGAAATGGACAATTTTCTTAATAGATTCCATCTACCAAAATTAAGTCAAATCTAGGTAGAAAGATTGCACATCCCTATATCCCCCAAGGAAATACAAGCAGTCATCAACAGTCTCCCTTCCGAAAAAAAGCCCTGGGCCAGAAGGATTCAGTGCAGAATTCTACCAGACCTTCAAAGAAGTGCTAATTCCAATTCTGTTCAAATTATTACACAAAACAGAAACAGAAGGAACATTACCAGACTCATTCTATGAGCCACAGTCACCTTGACACCTAAACCACACAAAGACCCAACAAAAAAAGAGAACTTCAGACCTATCTCTCTTATGAGCATTGATGCAAAGATACTCAATAAAATACTCGCAAACCAAATCCAAGAACACATAAAAGATATCATTCACCATGACCAAATAGGCTTCACTCCAAGCATGCGAGGGTGGTTCAATATATGGAAATCCATCAATGTAATCCACCACATAAACAAACTGAAGAAGAAAAAGCACATAATCATCTCCTTAGATCCCGAAAAAGCAATTGAAAAAATCCAACACCCATTTATGTTTAAATCCCTGGAGAGATCAGGGATACAAGTCACATACCTAAACATACTAAAGACAATATACAGCAATCCTATAGCCAACATCAAACTCAATGGAGAGAAACTTAAATCAATCCCACTGGAATCATGGACAAGGCAAGGCTGCCCACTGTTTCCATATCTCTTCAACATTTTACTTGAAGTCCTAGCCAGAGCAATAAGACAAGTAAAGGAGATCAAGGGGATACAAATCAGAAAGGAAGAGGTCAAAGTGTCACTATTAGCAGATAGCATACCTGAGTGACACCAAAATTTCAGCAAGAGAACTCCTTCAGCATGTAAACATCTTCAGTAAAGTGGCTGGATACAAAATCAACTCAAAAAAAATCAGAAACCCTCCTGTATACCAAAGACAAAAGGGCCGAGAAAGAAATTAAGGAAACAACACCCTTCACAATAGCCACTAATAACTTAACATACCTTGGGGTGACTCTAGCCAAGCAAGTGAAAGACCTGTTTGAGAAAAACTTCAAGTCTCTGAAGAAAGAATTGAAGAAGATATCAGAAAATGGAGAGATCTCCCATTCTCACAGATTGGTAGGATTAACGTAGTGAAATGGCCATTCTGCCAAAAGCAATCTACAGATTCAATGCAGTTCTCATCAAAATACCAAGATAATACTTTACAGAATTCGAAAGAAAAATTATCAACTTTATATGTAGAAACAAAAAACCCAGAATTTACAAATCAATCCTGTACAACAACAGATAGTCTGGAGGTATCTCCATCCCTGATCTCAAGCTGTATTACAGAGCAATAGTAATAAAAATTGCATGGTGTTGGCATCGAAGTAAGAAAGCAGATCAATGGAAGCAAATAGAAGACCCAGAAATAAACTCACACACCTAAGAATACTTAATTTTTGACAAAGATTTCAAAACCATTCAAAGAAAAAAAGACAGCAACTTCAACAAATGGTGCTGGTCTTACTGGATGTATACATGTAAAAAAATGAAAACAGATACATATTTATCACCCTGCACAAAACTAAAATCCAAGTGGATCAAATAACTTAATGTAAAAACAGATACACTAAATCGGTTAGAAGAAAAAGTGGGTAATACATTGGAACTCATTGGCACAGGAGACAACTTCCTGAACAGAATACCAACAGCACAGGTTCTAAAAGCAACAATCAATAAATGGGACCTCATGAAACTGAAAAGCTTCTGTAAAGCAAAAGACACTGTCATCAGAACAAAACAACAGCTTACAGAATGGGAAAGTATCTTCACCAACCCTATATCTAACAAAGGTCTGATATCCAGAATATATAAAGAACTAAAAAATTTAAAAAGCAACAAATCAAGCAATCCAATTAAAAAATGGGGTTCTGAGCTAAAGAGAGAATTCTCTGTAGAAGAATATATAATGGCAGAGAAACACTTAAAGAGATATTCAATGTTCTTTGCCATCAGAGAGGTGCAAATCAAAACGACCCTGAGATTTCACCTTAAACCCGCAAAATGGCTGAGATCAAAAACTAAATTGAGAACACATTCTGAACCTCCGCTCAGATGTAGCCTGTGGTAGCTCAGTAACCAATTGGTTTCCCAAAGTGAGGGGAACAAGGACTATTTCTAACAGGAACTCAATGAAGAAACCTGATAAAACAGGATCAGATGAATGGGGGGAGTTCCCCCCCTATCAGTGGACTTGGAAAGGGGCACAGTGGTGATGAGGGAGGGAGGGAGGGACTGGGAGGGAACGAGGGTTCGGGGCACGGCTGGGATACAGAACTAATAAAATGTAACTGATAAAAATAAAAATTAAAAAAAAATAAAATTATCTCTTAAAAAAAAAAAAGAGAACACATTCTGGAGAAGTTGTGGAGAAAGGGAAGCCCTCCTCACTTGCTGGTGGGAATCTAAACTTGTACAACCACTTTGCAAATCAATGTGGTGCTTTCTCAGACAATTAGGCATAGCGCTTCCTCAAGATCCAGCGATACCACTCCAAGGCATATATCCAAAATATGTTCAAGTATACAACAAGGACATTTGTTCAACCATGTTCATGGCAACTTTATTTATTCCAGAATCTGGAAACAACCCAGATGTCTATCAACATCAACGGATGGATACAGAAATCATGGTACTTTTACACAATGAATACTACTCAGCAATTAAAAACAAGGAAATCATGCAATCTGCTGGCAAATGGTGGGATCTAGAAAAGATCATCCTGGGTGATGTATCCCAGGAGAAGAAAGACACACAGAGTATATACACACTTATAAGTGGGTACTAGACCTAGAAGATAGGATAAACATAATAAAAATCTGTACACCTAAAGAAGCTAAACAAGAAGGAGGGTACAGGTTAAGATGATCAATCTTCACTTAGAAAGACAAATGGGATGAATATTGGAAGTAAGAGAAAACAAATAACAGGACAGGTGCCTACCACAGAGGGCCTCTGAAGACTCTACTTATCTCTGTTTCAAAGCAGATGCTGAGACTCATAACCAAACCTTCAGCAGAGTACAGGAAATCATATGAAAGAAAGGGGAGTTAGTATGACCTGGGGAGGACAGGGGCTCCACAAGGACCAAGTATGTTTTACAAGTAAGTTGTACTTTGAAATATATGAAATTTAAATGCCTTTAATTTGTCATAAATCAGAGGACACGGGTCTTTTATTAGACTGTTTCTCCAACCCCTTGGTTGGAGGTTGGACCCATGTAGGGATATAACCTAGAACCCCTGCACGGATCTAGCCCGTGATAGCTCAGTATCCAAGTGGGGGTCCTAGTAAGGGGAACAAGGACTATTTCTGTCATGAACTCAATGGCTGGCTCTTTGACCTCCTCCCTGTGCAACCCCCCCGAGGGAGGAGCAGCCTTGCTAGGCTACAGAGGAGGACATTGCAGCCAGTACTGAAGAAACCTGATAAGCTAGGGTCAGATGGAAGGGAAGGTAGACCTCCCCTATCAGTGGACTTGGAACGGGGCAGGGAGGAGATGAGGGAGGGGGCTACAGCTGGATACAAAGTAATTAACCTGTGACTAATATAAAAAAATAAAAGTTAATTAATTAATTAATTAATTAATTAAAGAGAAATAAAAGGAAAAAAGTCAAAAATATATCAGGAAGCAAATAATTTCACATAGTACAAAATAGTTTTAAAGGTCATTATTCTGAGTAAAATTGAAGTACTTTAAGGCACATTCTGTGTGATTCTACAAATAAGAGGTTCAACATTCTAAACTCCACAAATCAGAAGCAAGAATGGTGGTAACAGAATCTTGAGTAAGGGAGAAGAGCAGAGTTGTTTAAAAATTGAAATACATTTGTGAGAATCAAAAAGCATTCTGGAAAAAATATTTTATTTTAACATAAGTATATTTGACACCTTTTACCCATACATTTAAAAAGCTAAAAATTAGTTTTATATAATTTTCTTGTCTGCACAATTAAACAAAAATAAGGAAGTGGGAAAATGCTGCTTCTTTAGTCTGTAAATTTTGTAATAAAGTGATGAAGTATTTGTGAACACATAAGGGAAGGAAACATTAGTGTCAGTGTCTCAAACTGGAATCGTTTCCTTTTCTCTTCGCTCTAGTTTCTAGCCAAGAAGTTACACTCATATGGGCACACGGTGCTACTTCTTGCACAGATTTCTATTTCACTTGAAACAGAGGAATAGGAAAACTGTACTTCCACTCTGGATTGAAAATGCTTAATTTACAGCCACAGCAACATTAACTGCAGGAATAGAGCAATGAGCTTCACCTTGATTTTTGATTTACCTAATTCCCATGGCTTTTTAATTAAATTCCTCTTGTTTTTCTTCCAATATCAAAGTTCCAAAACACTATTGAATATAAAGGTGAAAGGGGCGATATGTTGTATTTGTTGTTAAACTGCAATAAGTGATTTTCAGGTTCAATGTGAAGAAATTCAATCTTGAAAGTACGTTGCCTGCAGAGATATATCATCCTCTCCATTTGTTTAACTGGAAGGTGATAGCTATGTCACCTTCAAATATCAGCCTCCAATTATCTCTATTCTGAATCCATGTGGCCTAAGTTTCATTCAGATATGTGTTTATTAACAGATTTAGAAGTCTGAAGTTTATAAAGCCTGAGAATCAGCTTGATTACTGCTGTCCAATAAACTGCATGGCCACATAGTTCCCTGTAGTCATTTTTAACATGTTTTTATTCTAAATCTTATTATACTTTCTCTGAGCTTCAAAGAAATAACCCAACTTATAACAGTAAATTTGAAATAATGAGTTTATACATTTTTGACCTCTGTTTAATAAATGAATATTTCTGTTATAAAAATATAATTTCATCAGGCAATGTAATATAAAAGTCTGAAAAATTATAATGAGCAAAGGGAAAAAAAGCATTTCTTTCTGCAAAGTTCTGATAAGAACTTGTTTCTGTTTTTTTCCCTTTGTAATTGGAAAATTTTAATCCTCACATATTAAAAGCTAAATGTAATTATACACTGTTCTCATAGTTATTTGGGAAAACTAAGCAATTTGACATCAATTCTGTTTATCATTGATGTTTTACAAGTAAGTTGTACTTTGAAACATATGAAATTTAAATGCCTTTAATTTGTCATAAAATTTTAAACTAAGATTTTCCAAACAATAGCATTTTATATAATACAAGATTTTAAACTGTCTTAATATTTGTATTTGAAAGAAAACATTAACAATTTAAATTCACACTAGGTTATTTTTAACACTAGGTTAACACTGTTATTTTTTTGTGTTAATATAGCATAGTATAGCAAATGGTACTTGCTTTTATCAAATACACATATAAAATATATGTTATACTTTTATCTATACTTTTAATTGATGCATTTTAAAATCATATGTCAGAAAAGAAGCCTAAAAGCCATTAACAGAAAAAGCACCTATGTCCTACATTTAGAAGCCCTTCACTTCCTTTTTGTATTGCTCTGACTTGTGGAATTTTTTTATGTTAACAGTAACTTTGAAAACATTGTCTACATCACTACAATACAATACGAAATGTAAAGACTAACACAAATGTTTGAATGTAGTTCCCTAAATAAAGACAATAACGTTATGGTTGGGAGAGGTCAAGAATATCTTGTGTATGTCTTAGCATAATCCACCTGTTCCTGCATAATAACATAAAGAGTGGGTCTCAACACAGACATCCATTTTTGTGGTTCTCCGGAACCTAAGAGTCTGAGGTCATGCAGTGCTCATGTCCTGTCCTCTTGTGTCCTGTTTTATAAAGACAGTCATCCTATCGGGGGCATACTTTTCAATATTTTTTAAATCCTTAATTATCCACTAATGTACCATTTCCTTACATAATGGCTCACTGGAGATTAGAACTTCACATAGGAATTTAGGAGGCTATAATTCAGTCCAAGCCAGCAGAGCTGCCTCTAAACATGTCAAATAAAACCTGAAAAATTTGTTTTTGGTTGTGCAAAATGTCAGCCCTAGTTTATTCTGTTTATAAAAGAAGAGATCTTTCTAGCAAACTTAAACTCTTCAACGTTTTGCATTGCTTTTATTATTTATAACAAACTTATAACTTAAATTTCTATTTCTATCATTTAATTTAAGTATTTTGAATGATGAAATAAATGTCAGATAATTAAAAGAGTAAGCAATGGTTCTGATGGCTACTAAAATAAGTTACATGCAGATTATAAAATATTTATTTTTGTATACAAATGATGTATGATCATGATATAAAAATCCACAAAATTAAAAAATCCACACAATAATCCTAAGTATGGACCATTTAAAAAGTCATTAAAGTATGTTTATAAATTTCAAATATGTAAACAAAACTGCGAATTAACTATTTTGATTAAAATATAAGTTATTATGTCCTTAGCTATTACTAATGTTCTTAGAAACCATTGTCATAGATATATTACTGCTTTAATGGTACTATATCAAAGCACCTCAGGCTGAATAATTTATAAGGTGTATAAATTTTTTTCCTCATAGTCAGAGGCTGAGATTACAAAATAAAGTTGCTAGCTTGAATATGGCAACTTCTATATTAGCTACTTAATCACATTTAAGAGGGTAAAGCAATCATAACTAAATAATCTCCTATTGGTTGAATTTCTTTTTAAACTAATTACTATATTTAATTAATTTTCTCTCATACAATACATCCCAACAGCGGCTTCCCTTTCCCCCTCTCCTTCCAATTCCTGTCCCACCTCACCTCTCCCTCAGAGTCACTGCTCTTCAGAAAGGGGCAGAGCGCTTAACAATATCATGTAAACTTGGCATAACAAGATACAATAAGACTAGGTATATACCCTCATATGAAAGCTGGACATTGTAACCCTACAGGAAGAAGTAGTAGCCCATGAGCAGGCAAAAGAGGCAACACCACCTTTCCCATCATTAGGAGTCTCACAGGAACACCAAGCTAAGCAACTGTCACATACGCAAAGCACCTAGTGCAGACCCATGCATTCTCTGATTGCTGCTGCAGTCTCTGTAAGTCCCTAGGAGCCCTGCTTTGTTAATTCTGTGGGTCATGCTGTACTGGAGTCCTAGACACCTCTGCTTCCTTTAGTCCTTCCTATATGTCTTTTTCAGAGATCCCAGACCGCTACCTAGTGTTTGACCATAAAAAAATAATGTTTCAGCATGGATTTTGAATCAAACTGATTCGAATCAAAATATGTTCTTTGCTTTCTACACTACTGACAACAATTTTGTGCATAAATAATATATAAATAATATGCACATTAAGGTACACTAAATGGGGCTGATAGTTTAGTGGCTTAAATAACTTACTGTTCTTGCAGAGGACCTGAACTGGATTTTCAGCACCCACTTTAGATAGCTCTAGTTTTAGGGCATTCAGTGCTTTCTTCTGGACTCTGGAGACACCAGCACTCACATGTGTACCTACCCAAAAGAGAAACACAAATAACCATACAATTAAAGTAATATATTTTAACAGAAAAATTAAATGAATATTTGTTGAATATAATTTATAAATCAGTACATTTATGATATCTAGTAGTTCAAAGTCATGTATGGCAGAAATATAAGTATACATGGTAGAAATAACAAAATCTGCAAGAGAATTTTGTAAATATTCTACAGAGATGAGAAAATATAAGGAAAAAAATAACATTTGTGAAAAAAGTTATGTTCTTCTAAATAGCAAAAGCTCATGAGATAGCAGAGGCATGGGACCGCCAGGGAAACAGCAGCAGCGGCACCCTACAGCACAAACATGTTGCTTTACTGGTCTATGGTATGTCAGCATAGTAAAAAAGTGGTGGGCGAAATATCCAGATGGAGACAGAACCCTGGAGCCTAGGATCTCCTTGATTTTCTAGTATGCTGTGTTGGGAATGCTTACTTCACAGAGAGTGTGCCTAACATTATAAGCCACTTCTGATGGGATCTGATAGACTAAGATCAAAAGGAAAGAGAGGAGGACCTCCCCTATCAGTGGACTTGGGGAGGAGCATGAGTGAAGAAGGGGTAGGAAAGGTGGGACCGGGAGGGGAGGAGAGAGGAGTTTATGGAGGGATACAAAGTGAATAAAGTGTAATTAATTAAATAAAAGAAAAAAAGAAAAAAAACTGCTTTCAACATAAAAGAAGTAGTTTGTTCATTTGCCCATGATAGACACAAAATATTGTTCAAAAGCTCTTCTTGCAATTTAGCTTTTACAGTCACTGTTACTGGAAATGAATAAATATTTGGTGGGTTTAAGCACAATTTCAATGTTGATTACAAATTCTACTGCAGCCCAAAGTCAGGCTTTCTTGGTACTAGTTCAATGTTCTTTCTCTGCAACACATTCCATTTACATTACAATGCTCCAGCATTCCTGGGCCATTATTAATGCAGTCATACAATGTCCAGGAAAGTGAAGGGAAAATCATGGGCAAGATGCTCAGCAGATAAAAGTCCTTTCCCGCAAGCTGTACAAACTGAGTTTAATATCCAGAACTAGCTGTAGAAGGGATAATCAATTCCAAAATTAATTTAATTACTTCCACAGGCATGCTGTGGCCCATATGTATCCATGTCTTCTCATGCACTTATACAATAAAAAGAAATAATAATAAACATGAAAACACCATGTAGAAACTAACTTATAAAGCAGTTTCATAAATTATATGCATAGTACATACTTAAAGTATACCCATATACACAGACATAGCTAAAAGTTTAAACAGAGTAACCTTGTAATGTAACCCCATCACAGGCTAACAAATATAAAGCTCAGTGCCAGCAGTAAATTATAAATTACCTATTGTACAGTTTTGGGCTGGTGAGGTGCCAGTATTGGTCATGATTACCATCTATAACGCGATGGTAAATTTCTGTTGCTCAGGAGACCACATATTTGAATCACTTGACAAGATTAAATCAGGCTGGCACCCACCTAGAAGAGTACTTTATGTTGCCCAGCTTTCATGGTGTTGAAAGCTGTTATGTGTGCTACCAGAGTGATCATCACTCTTACTGAATCCTGGTCCTTACATAGTATAACAGTAGCTTTTCTGGCAAAATGTGCCCAGTGGTGCAATATTGGCAACAATGACACAAGAGGAGCCAACTACTTAAAAAATAGATTAATATTCCAATCCATGAGAACAAAGTCATACCTGAAACCAAAATCTGAACCTAGAACCTGTGTGTAGATGAACCATAGGCCCCAGGGAAGAATCTGTAGTTATTATTCTCCTAAAGGAATGGTACATATTATTAAAATTTTCTAAAATTTCTTATTATACACATAGATTAGATCACTGATTAATCCTCATCAGAAAAGCTCCCTTTTGAAGTAGGTGGCAATTCATAAAAACCCTCAACTGGTCAAGTGAAAGTGCTCAGTCACCAATGGAACATCCATATTAAAATCATGCTCTTAAGGCTCAGATTATCGCAGAACAGGGACAGATTCTAAGAGCCACAGACAGTGGATAACCACGATGTGATCGTTTTTTTTCTTTTTTTTTTCAGACACATCAAGGCAGTCTCACATAGTGACTCATTGCTTTTATTACTTTATGGATAAGACTTTATAAAATTATCCAAATACTCTGAACATTTAGTCAAGCTACAACAATTTTGGAAAACTTCTGTGGGGAGGGCCGAAATAAAGTATCCTCTTTTTTTAATCTGTTACCTTTGCCCATTGAACTGCAGATTTTTTTTTTAAAGTGGGCATTTGTCCCTACTTGACTAAAGACTGGGTCAAATTCAAGATGTGGTCATTTGAGTTATAAATTTTCTTTTAGCTTCTGTTGATTTTTTTTCTTTTTTTTTAATCTTTCCCCCTGAGTGTATGATTACTTGTTGAGTATTCAGGACCATTAAACATTTTTGATGTAATATAGCCTAACGTACTGTTTTACATGTGTCAATTGTGGTCTACACCACAGTTCTTAATTTGTTTAGAGTTTTATGAGAGATGGTATAGTTTTTATTGACAAAAGTAATATTTGTGCTAAATATTTTATATTAAAATTTGCATCAGCAGCTGTCTTGAGATTTCAGGGAAATCTCGTGGAATTTAAAACTTCAGCAGCTTTGTTAAACCTAAAAACATGAAATTACTATTCCAAAGAGATTCGGGAAATTTCATGTCTTGGAGAAATGACAGTACATTAAATCAAAATTGAGGATGTATGATTTAAAAGTAATACTTGAATTCTGAATTTAAAAAAAAGTGAAGAGAAGAGAAAAAAATTAACCCAAACAAATTTCCACCATGCAGAGGGTGGGCATGAAGTTTTACCAGTTGATGAATGTTTTGGGACGCTTACAGGTGTTGGAAGGAGAGTATGTTTCTTTCTGGGTGTTAACAGTACAGTCGCATTCCAGGGAAGCAGCACACACACATGAGTATTTCAGCAACACAATTTTGAGTAGATTAGCTTTAACAAAAGAATACAAGATTTTCTTTGGGTAATTACAGAACGGTAGTAGATCTGAGAGGAATTGAGGAAAGGGTTGTAAATATGATCAAAACAGATCATATGAAATTCTCAAAAAGTAATAAATTATTTTGAATTGAAGCTACTTTTGAGGATTATGAGCTTATTGTCATATAATCATATGCAGCCCCAAAAAGAAATATTATTGGTGCTTAAAGGCTCAATCTTCAAATAACTTATAGTTCATATTACTTAGCAATATTTATGCTGTGGTGAAAACAGGTATTTCAAAAGATTTTGGCTTCTTGTTGCATTTGATTATCTCTCTACAATCGGCTCAATTGAATTGAACATTTTTTTCTCTGATAATAGTGTCAAACACAATTATACATACAATTACCAGAAAATAAATTTATTAAAATAAAATTAAGTTAAATTTAAAAATTGATTAATTTTGAGTAAATCAATAACTACACATAATTGACCATTGCTTTCTTTTTGTTTTAATTTGCCTTATGTTAAGTGTTTCCTTAACAATTATTTAGATGTCAAGATGAGTAGAAGTTTGATATATATATTAAGAAGGTATAGAAATTTTGGTGATACCAGGTTGTCTAAGAAGATTATATAGGAGTCATAAGCCATTCACTACTGTTAGGTTTGGGGCACCATGACTCACTATAACTCATCAAAAATTAATAGTATAACTAGAGTTGAGTCAGAATACATTGCTATTTGTATTTTGGAAGTAAAAAACAGCTAGAAATTCAGCAAAAATACCTGTAACCTTTACCTTCTAGACTGAGTAAATCGCTTAAAAATAAATTGAATATTATGGAAAACCTGTTTGGACACAATATTGAAATCAACAGATATTTGGGATGCAGTCCTTATGAATATATTGACATGACAGCTTCTGCAGTTTTGCCTCAGAGAACATTACAGAAGTGATAGAAAGATTATAAAAGTGTCAGTCCTAGAAAGTGAAATGGTTGTAAAAGAAAGACTAGAAAATGCCTGTCTTAGTGGGCATGCTCATATGCCAGGTCGAAAATTTGATGGGGTCATGAGACAAAGCTACAGGCGAATAATGGCTGCTGAGAGAAAGACAGCTATCCTCTCTTAGGAATGAGCCCCTTATTGGTTGTTCAATGAAGAGCTTTGAAAACAAAACCAAAAAGACCAAAAACAGACGTGACAGGTTTTATTTATACATTTGTGTATATATGTGTGTGTAGGTGTGTGTGTGAGAGAGAGAGAGAAAAAGAGAGACTAATTAAAATAGGCATTCAAAAGCTGAAGAGAAAAGGACATGAAAGAGGCTGAAGGAGAAAAGTAATATAATTATATTTCAATGAAAAACATATTAAAAATAAACAATATATTGGCTAGACCACTGACTTAGATTGACTTTTACTAGATTACTGAATTACTGTGGCTTATAAATTCTGAAAGAAAAGATTCATACAAACTTAATTTTATCACATATATATATATATATATATATATATATATATATATATGCATTGATTAATGTGGTATCGAGTATCTGAAAAGGTATTACCGGAGAGAAGAATAAAAAAGATTTTTGAAACAAAATGAAACTTCATTTAAAAAAATCAAACCATGTTATTTAGCTTCTTTAGGAGTATAGATTTTAGTACAATTATCCTACATTATGTGGCTAATATCCACTTATGAGTGAGTATGTACCATGTGTACCTTTCTGCTTCTGGGTTACCTCACTCAAGGTGATCTTTACTAGATCCATCCTTTTGCTTGCAATTTTCATGATTTCTTTGTCATTAATAGCTGAATAGTACTTTGTATAAATGTACCAGAATTGCTGCATCCATTCATCTCTTGAGGTACAACTAGGTTGTTTCCAGCTTCTGGCTATTACAAATAAAGCTGCTAGAACATGGTTGAGCAAATGTCCTTGTATAGTTGAGCATATTTTGGATATATGTCTAGGAGTGGTATAACTGGATCTTGAGGTAGCAGTATTCCTAATTTTCTGTGGAAGCGAAGGGTTGAATTCCAATATGGTTGTATAAGTTTACACTCCCACCAGCAATGAAGGAGGGTCCCCTTTTCTTCACATCATCTCCATCATGCATGCTCAAACCCCAGCTCAGATGTAGCCCGTAGACTCAGCCTCCAAGTAGGTTGCCTAGTAAGGGGAACAGAGACTTTCTCTGGCATGAACTCAGTGACAGGCTTTCTGATTACCTGCCTCTGGAAGGTGCAAGCCAATGGGCTTCATTTATTCAGCGAGTCTAGGTCCTCTCCATGCCTGGTCCTTAGTTGGAGTATCAGTCTCTGCAGGTACCCCTGGTCCTAGGTATTTTGCCTCTGTTTTTCTCCTTGTGGAGCTCCTGTCCAGTCCAGGTCTTTCTATCTCCCTCTTCTTCCATAAAGTTTCTGGCACTCTGCCCAAAGTCTGGCTATGAGTCTCACTATCTCCTTCAATACCCTATTGGGTAGAGTCTTTCAGAGGTCCCTGTGCAAAGCTCAGTTTATAGATTGGGAAGAGATCCTTCTGGTATTTTCCCACTTGAAGTCTAGAAGTTGTAGAGTAAAGATGAAGATAAACATTGCCTCACTAATATCCATCACTTCAATCCAATGCATAAACACTATAGAATATAACAGATAGTTTACAGATCATGCAATGGTAGGGACAGAGACCTAACAATTTGAGGTAACAGTGGCTGGCTGGGTAGGCAGCTCCTTTAACTACTTTTCTTCTTTTTTTTAAAATAGGACAGAAGAGTCAGTGTTACATTACACAAAAGCACACTGATATGATTGTGTTTTATGTAGAGTGATATGATATTCATCCACACTTATGTATCTGATTTGCTTGAACTAATGGAAAATTATCAAAAGAATTGTATTGATTAAAAAAGATGACTCTCAGCTGCTGGGATATACTCCTTCCCTCTCGTAGTTTTCCTCTGCCCAGTCAATCCTGCTGATGCAAGAAGTGTGGAGTAACTATTTGTGCTTTCTCACTGCTCCTTAAAATTTTCATGCTTGTCTTAGCAGTGTTTGTCCTTTGCTCTGAATCATCTAACTTAGGGATTGAGAGTAGGGAGGACAACACTTATGTGCTTCAAGTTTCTAATGAGGGAGGATGAACTGAAGAGAATCATGTAGCTGTGTGTTCATTTCCAGGTCTTCTTGAGGCTAGAGAACTGAAAATCCACAGAAGTGTTCTAGCTATATTTCCATGTTCAGTAAACTTCACTCATCTCTGTGCCTTGTATTTGGGTAGGCTTTCTATCTCCTGTTGTCTAGGATATTTCTATGTGTATCAGATAAATCTACAAGTAGCCTATTCTTATATTATGCTTAATTTATGCAATTTAAATCAATGTCTAAGCAAACAGATATAATCTCTGCCTTGGTATTCTGCTTCAGGAATATTTTAATGGTATTTATGGTAAATTTAAAAAATTAACACATTCTGCCTATTGTGCATTAGCTACTCTTACATGGAATAATTATTTACATATAATATCTCTTTTCTCGAACACAAATACTTCTTATGACTTTGAGTACTTGAATATAATTTCATTAGAAACATCTCTTTTATGATTCTAGGGCAAATGCTTTAAAATATCTTTATGATATAAAGACTTCAAAGGTGACCTATATTTCTATAACTGTGGCAGATTCCCTTGCATATTGGTACTTTAAAATTAGTTTCCATTTTTAGTAAAAATATTCACACACTCAAAGCAGTAATGAAAGACAGTATAATTTAAGACAGAACATAATTTAATAAATAATATTTGAAAATGGGTGCAAGATTTCCTACATGGGACACAGAGTTGTTGCTGCCTTAATAATTTACATTGAGGTGTACATGAGTGTCAACATCTGCTAATCATAAGATGTAATACATGACTAAGTGTTTAATGTCCTTTTCAACATATATTGCTAGTGGTCAAAAGTACACAAAAAAGAATCCAATCGTAATTGTACCTTCATTGTTCATTTATATACATAGAGCAGATAAATGTATCGAATCTTTATTGCCCAGGTAAAGAAATCATGAGTTAGGTTGTCTCAAGAGCAACCAAACCAGTTAAAGTTTACAGCATAATAAAATACCTGAAATTGCCCAGTGTTCAGGGGACAACAAATGGCAGTGATCTCAGCCAGTTACCTCAGAGATTTGAGATGGCCGAGAAATCTTGGTTGGTAAGCTATCATTGATAACGGCCAAGTGCTCAATGGAGACATAAGAGAATAAAACTGATTCTCAGAGGACTGCCAGTTATTCAGAAGATACTCTAAATATTAGGCCCTGGATAATAATTTGCTTTGAATTATGCTTCTCATACCAGTAAGGGAGACAACTCAGTTATTTGGAAAGCTAATTACAAATACGTTTATTAGAATTATTTTGAAATATAGCACTTGTAAGCACTCTCCTTCAACATGGTTCATAAAATAAAAGTGTAGCCTTAAATATTAAAGACTTAAATGTTTGTATTCTAAACTTAATTTGAATCCAGATAGTGGCACATTAAAATATATCAATTACAAGAGTGTTCTCATATTTTCTTCCAAAAATTTTTGAAATGTATCAACTGTAATCTTTAAAATTATTTTTCTTCATATGATTTCAAAAAATCTTAATAAGTAATAGAACCAGATGGTTTCAACATAAGAATAAGTTGTATATTAGGCACACAGAGTGATGTATCAGAAATTTAATTATCAAAATTTCAGCTCATATTCAACATTTTCACTTGATTGTCCTCACTCAGGTAAAAGTATTTATTTGCTGCCTAGGTGAAAAGACAAATGAGGAATTATTTTTTAAAGAAAATGTTGGTGAAATTCCTCATAAACTGAGATTGATTATTAATGACAAAATCAGGTGGTAAAGCCATTAAAACATTTTCATTGAAGTAAAAAAATATTCATGTATTTATTTGAATGACTATTTGCCTAAGCAGATGAAAATAGACATTTAACAAACTCATAAAAGCCCAAATGGCTTTTGAAGAACATAGAACAACTTGTCATATGCTCAGAGAAGTATTGGCTTGAGGATAACTCCTTCTTAATCTAAGCAGCATCAACTATATTAATAAATACACTTAAGTTAGAAACTTAAAACTTGTGATTCAGCTACAAAACAAATTAAGTCTGTTCATGTACCAAAGAGTACTTAATGCACAATAGGCAGAAAATGTTAATTTATTTTTGAAAAAATTGCTATAAATACTATTAAAATATTCTCAAAGCAGGGTATCATGTCAGAGATTACAATATTTCAGTCCATCAAACATCAATCTTATGAGTCTTGGACTCAGCTTCAATCCCCTGCTGGGTAGAGTCTTTCAGAGGATATCTATGATAGGCTCCACTCCTGTTCTCTTTCTTCCACCACTTTCAGTGTCCCGTTTGCCTTTCTGACTGAGAATTAAGCATCTTTCCTAGGGTCCTCTTTGTTATTTAGCATCTTTAAGTCTGTGGATTTTGTGATGGTTATGCTATATTATATGGTTAATATACGCTTAAAGTGAGTATATACTTTGTGTGTCTTTCTGCTTCTGGGATACCTCATTCAGAGTAATCTTTTCTAGTTCCATGTATTTGCCTGCAAATTTCGTGATTTCTTTATTTTTAATACCTGAATTGTATTCCATTCTGTAAATGTACCACAATTTCTGTGTTCATTTTCCGGCTCAGATATAGCCCATAGGCAGCTTAGTCTCCATGTGGGTCACCTTGTAAGGGGAACAGGGGCTGTCTCTGATATGGACTCTGTTGCCTGTTCTTTGTTCTCCGGGAGGGGCTACCTTGCCAGGTTACAGAGAAAGAGTACCCAGGCAGTCTTGATGAAACTTGATAGGCTGGGGACACATGGAAGGGAGGAGGATTCCTCCTTTCAGTGCATTAGGAGAGGGGATGGGAGCAAAGAGGGAGGAGGATGGGACTGGAGGAGATGAGGGAGGGGACTACAGTTGGGATATAAAGTTAATAAACTGTAAAAAATATAAATTAATAAATTCATAAATCTAATGTACCTTTTACACAAAAGATAACTTTATGATTGAAGAGAGGGCTGAGCAGTTAAAAATATAAAATTTGATGCACAAGCAAGAGGGTGGGGGTTTAGACGCCCAGATCCCTAGTAGGGATATAGGCTTCTATTCCTCAGATTACAAAGTCAAGAGATACCAGCAGCAAATTGGATGGTAAGTGTAGTCATTTCAATGATCCGTGGTTTGACTGAGAGACACTGCTCAATCAATACTTCGGTTTTTTTTTTTGTTTTGTTTTTTGTTTTTTTTTTCAATCAATACTTTGGATGATCTGTGGAAGATTCCTGACAGCATCTGGCCTCATAAGCATGCACTTCTAAGAAGCCCACATAAAAGTATGCACACCTATGTGAACCCACACACATATCATTAAAACAGAAGATAAAGTTATTTTATATTAAATATGGTCTTCTCATCCAACAGTAAGAAAAAAATTACATTTTGAAAACTGAGAAAAATTAATTACATACATTTTACTCCAGTCTGTTATGGAGCATCTAATTCATTGTGCAATCATTGTGCAATTGTGTTTTTTATTGTTGTTGTTATCTTTTTTAATTTGTTTAATTTTTTTTATTATTAGTTACATTTTATTAACTCTATCCCAGATGTATCCTGCTCCCTCATTCCCTCCCAAACCCTCCCTCTCTCCCTCATCTCCTCCCTGCCCCTTTCCAAGTCCACGGATTGGGGAGAACCTCCTCCCCTTTCATCTGACCCTGTTTTATCAGGTATCTTCAGGACTGGCTGCAAAGCCCTCCTCTGTGGCCTAGCAGGACTGCTCCTCCCTTGAGGGGTGGGGAGGTCAAAGAGCCTGCCATTGAGTTCCTGTCAAAAATAGTCCCTGTTCCCCTTCCTATGGGAAACCAACTGGTTATTGAGCTACCACGGGCTTCATCCGAGCAGAGGTTCTAGGTTATATCCATACATGGTCCTTGGTGGAGTGTCGGTCTCAGAAAAGACCCCTGTGCCCAGATTGGTCCTTGTGGAGCTCCTATCCTTTCCACATCATACTAACTCCCCCTTCTTTCATATGTTTCCCTGCACTCTGCCGAAGATTTGGTTATGAGTCTCAGCATCTGCTTTAATTCACTGCTAGTAGATTCTTTCAGGGGCCCTCTGTAGTAGGCTCCTGTCCTGCTGAAGTGTTTAAAAAAAAATCAGTGTTCCTTATAAAGCAGAGAAAACACTCTAAGTAATGTGTTAGAAATATATCCTCACTGAAATTATTTGATTTGACTAAGGTGAATGTTTTACTACATAGATGCCAAACATTTAGATTTTATCAAACTATAGCTAAATGAAGAAAATTAATAATGTTTATGGATTAAAATATTTATTAAATTTTTTGGGAGTCCTATGTCTAAAATTTACTTATTCTAAGATAAAGATATAACTATGTGTGTTCTTCAATTAAATAAACAAATCAGTTAATGAAAATGTTCTATTATCCTGTTTATTCATGTGCTGGGAAAAACACTGTTACCCCAAAACAACAAGACCCACTGCTCAGTTGCAATATCAGGAAAAGAAAAAGTTTATCTCAAATTCTCTAATACAAATATTCGTCACAATTGAGAAATGTAAAATGACTAAAGGGATAAGAGGACTGGCTGAAAAAAATATAAAAGAATGTGTTGAAAATATATGAAGTTGTAAATGTTCCTATATTTGGAAATGGCAAACCTGTCTCCTTGTTCAGCCTAGCTGAACGATGCTGACAAAATATCCCATGAAGCCTTGAGGCTAGAATCAGACACTCCTGTACAGATTGGGGATTTAGAGGGTAGGAGAAATTCTCTAAGTGAAGGCAGCAATTTTTCATGTCTTGACAGTGCTAAGTCAGTCGGCAGGAAAGCCCAGGAAGGGAGACAGGCAGCAAATGAAAAGTAAAGGAGAGAAGCCAGATTCCACACAAGTTAATTGACAAATGGGATGCATTCTGTTCAAGCTTGTTAAACACCAAGTAAATTGTATACTCCATATTAACGATTCTTTCCAATTTACTTACATGTTTATTTTGTAGATTATATCAATTCCTTTTTAATTCATTTTTCTTTAATTTATTCACTTTATATTGGGATCATACCCCTCTCCCCTCCCCCCTTCCTGGTAAACCCTCCCTCTCTCTTGTGAACTCACTTCAATGTCATGTAAAAGACCATGTATGTTTTTCCTCTTTAGCAAATGAATAGTGTTTTTGAAACTCATTGGCCAATTGCACATTCACATGGATAACAAGTATTCGTAAAACTATTACTAAAAATACCTTTGACTACCTGAATATTTAGAGCATATTAAGCCAAATAATGTGAGTGCCAAAGTGAAACCTCTGAATCTATTTAACATTACAAACCGAAAAGTGACAATGCTTGATAATAACCAACCAAAACAAATTTTATTCAAGATGCTTCAGTACTATATTAAATACATGATTATGTATTATGAAATAATAAACATAGTATCAATTCATACACATTAAATATTAATTGTGCAAACAACCATTGATTCGTAGGCATGTTTGATGACTGCATTAAGACAAAAAGTTCTTTCAAAGTTTGTGAATATTTGCTTTCAAATACTGTAAAAATTCAGAACAATGAAGTATCAATATACAAACATTTCAGCAAGACCTGTCATGAAAAAAGAAATTGATTTCAAGGGTTACTGTTGTACAATGGTGTATTGCTACAGCTACCACAGTTACTAGCTATTCAGCGAGGAGATAAACTTTCTATTACATGATTTTCACTTCCAGAATGTATTTTTCTTTGTTTTTTACATGGTTTCTAGAGTCATTTACTTTTCTTGTGTTCTGTCTCAATGAAATCTTGTCCTCATGTGACACATACATGCTCTTGAAACAGAATACTTCTGTCTATGTGTTAATAAACAACGTATCCTTTAATAATTCCTATTAACTTCATACTCATTTTTTATACAAACGTTGTGTGTGTTTATTGAATTTTCATAATGAACTGTTTATTTTTTACTTAAACATGGCAAAAAAAATCATTTAAATTTTCCTGACAACGAGGAAGTATTTTAAAAACAATCAAATCAATTTAATGTTGTTTGCAGATAACTACATTTATATCCATGTTATTCATTTTGGACTTTGGCTGTACCATTTCAACTCTGCCAAAGTTGTTTACCTAATAAATATATTTCATTGAAAACTCTTAAACTTTCAGATTATAGAAATTCCAAAATGTGTTTATTTCTAATAAAGCACATACTATTATTAACTATATTATGTATTTTCAAAATTTCTTAATGAAAGCATATTCTATTAGGGTTTAAATGGGAACCAGTGTTGTGTCAGACTTTTCAGTTGTAGTTCATTTGCTTTAATATATTTTCATTAATATATATATGTATATATATGTATATGTATGTATATATATATATGCCAATGAAAGTTTACTGTTTTCTGTTTAATACATTCTCTTGCCTACATTTGATGTTTATAATATGATGGTTTGCAATAACAATAGTTAATAAGATGATTGTTAAACTAAATTATATGATACATATGCAAATATGCTGTATGTACACAGTTTATGGGGGGATTTGAAGGGAGCAAAAAAGGGACAAATATAATTTTAATGCACTCTCTACACATAAAAAGTATTTTAAGATTAATGTTACCTATCATGTTACATAAGATCAATCTACTTATTCATGGCAATATACAAAATTATTAGTAATTCACTATTATACTGCTCCTGTTGTTAAGTCACTTGTATACTTCATCTTATATTTCCTTGTTAGTTGATATAATAACTACTATTCTATTCTTTTTCACTTTTTTATTATTATTAAATACATTTTATTCATTTTCTATCCCCCCATAAGCCCCTCCTTCCCCTCCCAATCCTACCCTTCCTCCCCTTTCTGCATGCATGCCCCTCCCGAAATCCACTGATAGGGGAGGTCTTCCTCTCCTTCTTTCTGATCTTAGATCATCGGTTCTCATCAGAAGTGGCTGCATTGTCATCTTCTGTGGCCTGCTAAGGCTGCTCCCCCCTCGGGGTGGGAGTGATCAATGAGCAAGCCAATCAGATTATGTCAGAGGCAGTCCCTCTTCCCATTACTATATAACCCACTTGGACACTGAACTGCCATGGGCTACATCTGTGCAGGGGTTCTAGGTTATCTCCATGAATAGTCCTTG
>REGO01000132.1:1746434-1821792 GCA_010120015.1 Rhombomys opimus | reverse complement strand
ATGTCATTTGTGGCTATTGTGAAGGGCGTTGTTTCCCTAATTTCTTTCTCAGCCCTTTTGTCTTTTGTATACAGGAGGGCTACTGATTTTTTTGAGTTAATTTTGTATCCGGCCACTTTACTGAAGGTGTTTATCAGCTGTAGGAGTTCCCTGGTAGAGTTTTTGGGGTCACTCATGTATACTATCACATCATCTGCAAATAGTGATAATTTGACTTCTTCCTTTCCCATCTGTATCCCCTTGATCTACTTCAACTGTCTTACTGCTCTAGCAAGGACTTCCAGCACTATGTTGAAGAGATATGGAGAGAGTGGGTAGCCTTGTCTTGTCCCTGATTTCAGTGGGATTGATTTAATTTTCTCTCCATTCAGTTTGATGTTGGCTATAGGCTTACTGTATAACATCTTTACTATTTTTAGATATGTGCCTTGTATCCCTGATCTCTCCAATACTTTAAACATGAATGGATGTTGGATTTTGTCAAATGCTTTTTCAGCATCTAGGGAGATTATCATGTGGTTTTTTTTCTTTCAGTTTGTTAATATGGTGGATCACATTGATGGATTTCCATATATTGAACCACCCCTGCATACCTGGGATGAAACCTACTTGGTGATAGTGGATAATATCTTTGATGTGTTCTTGGATTCCGTTTGCAAGTATTTTGTTAAGTATTTTTGCATCAATGTTCATAAGGGAGAGTGGCCTGAAATTCTCTTTCTTTGTTGAGTCTTTGTGAGGTGTAGTTACCAAGGTGACTGTGGCTTCATAGAATGAGTTTGGTAATGTTCCTTCTGTTTCTAGTTTGTGGAATGTTTGAAGAGAATTGGTGTTAGGTCTTCTTTGAAGGTCTGGTAGAATTCTGCGCTGAAGCCATCTGGTCCTGGGCTTTTTTTTGTTGGGAGACTTTTGATGACCGCTTCTATTCCTTTGGGGGATATAGGACTATTTAATTGATTTAACTGGTCCTGATTCAGCTTTGGTAAGTCAAATAAATCAAGAAAACTGTCCATTTTGTTTAGATTTTCAAATTTTGTGGCATGGCATATAGACTTTTGAAGTAAGTCCTAATTATTGTTTGGATTTCCTCAGTGTCTGTAGTTATGTCCCCCTTTTCATTTCTGATTTTGTTGATTTGGGTGGTGTCTCTCTGCCTTTAAGTTAGCTTGGCTAAGGGTTTGTCGATCTTGTTGATTTTCTCATAGAACCAGCTCTTGGTTTCATTGATTTTTTGAATTGTTTTATTTGTTTCTAATTGATTGATTTCAGCCCTGAGTTTGATTATTTCCAGCTGTCTACTCCTTCTTGGTCTGTCTGCTTCTTCTTTTTATATGATTTTTAAGTGAGCCATTAAGTTGCTTGAATGAGCTCTCTCAATTTTCTTCTTGAAGGCACATAGTGCTATGAACTTTCCTCTTAGCACTGCTTTCATTGTGTCCCACAAGTTTGTTTATGTTGTGTCTTCATTTTCATTGAGTTCTAGGAAGACTTTAATTTCTTTCTTTATTTCTTCCCTGACCCAGTTGTTATTTAGTAACAAGTTGTTCAGTTTCCATGTGTGTGTAGGCTTTTTGCTATTTCTGTTATTGTTGAGGTCCAGCTTTATTCCATGTTGATCAGACAGGATACAAGGGATTATTTCAATCTTCTTGTATCTGTTGAGGCTTGCTTTCTGACCAACTATATGGTCTATTTTGGAGAAGGTTCCATGAGGTGCTGAGAAGAAGGTAAATTCTTTTGTGTTTGGGTGTAAAGTTCTTTAACTCTCTGTTAGGTCCATTTGATTCATGACCTCTGTTAGAGACATTGTTTCTTTGTTTAATTTCTGTTTTGTTGACCTGTCCTTTGTTGAGAGTGGGGTGTTTTGTGGGGATCTATATGTGGTTTAAGTTTTATCAATGTTTCTTTAACAAATGTGGGTGCTCTTGTATTTGGGGCATAGATGTTCAGGATTGTGATGTCTTCCTGGTGGAATTTTCCTTTGATTAGTATGAAATGTCCTTCCCCATCTCTTTTTATTATTTTGGTTGAAAGTCTATTTTATCAGATATTAGAATGGCTACTCCTGCTTGCTTCTTGGGTCCATTTGCTTGAAAAGTTATCTTCCATCCCTTTACCCTCAGGTAATATCTATCTTTGTGCCTTAGGTGTGTTTCTCGTATGCAACAGATTGCTGGGTTTTGTTTACATATACATTCTGTTAATCTGTGTCTTTTTATTGGAGAGTTGAGTCCATTGATGTTGAGAGAGATTAATGACCAGTGGTTGTTAGATCCTTAGATTTTGATGTTGGCTGTGGTCATAAGGTTGTATGCTTGGTTGCTTTTTGTTTTACTGTAATAAGGTTAATTATTTCCGGTGTTTTCTTGACAGAAGCTAATTTTCTTGGGTTGTATTTTTCCTTCCAGTGTCATCTGTAATGCTGGATTTGGGTGTAGGTATTGTTGAAATTTGTTTTTGTCTTTGAATATCTTGTTTTCCCCGTCTATGAGGACTGAGATTTTTACAGGGTATAGTAGCCTGGGCTGACATCTGTGTTCTCTTAGGGTCTGCATATCTGTCCAGGTCCTTCTGGCTTTCATAGTCTCTGTTGAAAAGTCAGGTATGATTCTAATGGGTTTGCCATTATATGTTACTTGGCCTTTTTCCCTTGCAGCTTTTAGTATTTTTTCTTTGTTCTGTATACTTACTGTTTTGATTATTATGTGGCGGGAGGATTTTCTTTTCTGGTCAAATTTGTTGGGTGTTCTGTAGGCTTCATGTATTCTTTTTGGCCTCTCCTTTAACTTGGGGAAATTTTCTTCAATGATTTTTTTGAAAATATTTTCTGGGCCTTTGAGAGGGAGTCTCCTTTTTCCTCTATACCTATTATTCTTAGGTTTTGTCTTTTCATATTGTCTTGGATTTCTTGGATGTTCTATGTCAGGAATTTTTTGGATTTAACATTTTCTTTGACAGATACATCGATTTCTTCCATTGTATCTTCTACACCTGAGATTCTTTCTTCCATCTCTTGTAGTCTGTTGGTTATGCTTACCTCTGTAGTTCCTGTTTTCTTCCCTAGATTCTTCCTCTCCATTATTTCCTCCATTTGTGTTTTCTTTAATTTTTCCAGTTCAATCTTCAGGTCTTGAGTTGTTTTGTTTACTTCCTTCACCGGTCTGATTGTACCCTCCTGTTTTTCTTTTAGATCCTTCAACTCTGTTTCTTTTATTTCATTCAGTGCTTTAAGCATTTCCTTTCTAAAGGCCATAAACTTTTTGGCTGCAGCTTCCTCTAATTCTTTATGGATGGCAATATTCTGTTTGAGTTTATCATCCTCTATGTCTTTCCATATCTTATTTGTTTCCTCTGTTATCATCTTCATGAGCACAGTTAGGTCATCTTCTTGGATTTCAGTTATGCTGGGGTGTCCAGGGACTTGCCCCTGGGTAACTGGGTTCTGGAGATGCCATATTGCTCTGTCTTTTGTTGCTTGAGCTTTTACGCTGGCCTCTACTCATTGTGCTATCTTAGGTGTTTGGGGTTATTTTCTGGTGGTTCCTGGGGATCCTGTGGTGGAGAGAATCCCCTTGGCAGAAAGCTGGTTTTTCCTGAAGGAAGTCTTTTCAGCTTTTTGGGTATAGTCCCTGGGTGGCTGCGTTTTTTTCACGAGTTACTGCTGCTCACCTCAAGGATAGAGACCTGAGTGGTAACTGTGGTCTTTGTTAGTCGAGAGGTGTCTCCTCTCACCCAGGGAAGTCCTGAAGACAACTGCCCTGTTTCTGGGTTTCCTGCTGTAAATTTAATGATCAGCTGCTGTGACCCAGTTGGACATCTGGCGCGCAGCAACTGTTTGTGCCTGTGTCTGGAGCACAGCTGAGTGATGGCGGCTCAGCCTTGCTGGTCTGCGAGACTTTTTTCAGGGAAGGATTGGGTGATTTAAGTCAGTACAGTTTCCTTCCTTCCTTGTGGATTCTCTGGAGAGACTGAGACTGGGACTCTCAGTCTCTTTTATGCCCTGGGGCCACTGCTCTGTCTCCGCCAGCTAGCTGGCATGCAGAAACTGCCTGTGTCTGCCTTTCTGGCCTTTGGGAGCCTGGGCCTCTGCCTAAACTGGGTAATTTTCCCGAGACCATTTTCAGAGTGGAGGTGTCAGCTGAGTGCTCTAAGATCAGACCAGCCGTTTCCCTTCCTGTGTGTTTGCACCAGAAGTGAATACACAGTCTCTGGTGCCCTGGGGCCCACAGTTCTATCTGAGGCGGTGAATCGGGCATGCAGGCAGGCAGTGCTCTGTGCTGGAGTTTGGGTCCCTGGCTCTGGCTCCGGGCTGGCTCCTGGGGTGCCCTCGGAACCCGAGTCTTTTCCAGGGATGTCTGGGTGACCTAAGGTCTGTCCCAATCCTTTCCTGCACCATTGGGTTATCTCTGGACTGAAAATTCCAGTCTCTGATAATGTGGTGCTCATGGTTCAGTCTGGGACCGTGACCAGAGACACTTGCTTATGGCTCTGGGCCGGGGCTGGTGGCCAAGCGTCTGGTGGAACTGGGATCTCTTCCGAGGTTTAGCCGGGTGAGTTAAAAGCTGATTGAATCCCCCACCATGGGGTATCCTCTCACATAGGAAAGAGAATCGCCTGTGTTTTATAGCCATTAGTTCTGATTGCTGGTCGCCGTGCCGATCCTGCTGTGCTGTTGCTCAGAATGAGAGTCCTCCCTGTGCCGCCATCTTGCCCTGCCTCTACTATTCTATTCTTTGTCCTTATATATTTGAAGGTTTGATTTTTAAAGTTCATTTTACCCCATGTATAAATAAAGTCATAAAATATTTTTTGTTTAGCTATATTTCTTGACTAAAAAAGTGTTCTCTAATAATTGTAATCTGTAATTGAAATCTGTAAATGACAGATTTCTTTTCAATTTAAAGTTGAATTCATGTTTATTTGGTAGTATGGATTAACATGTTTGTTATACAAGTATTCTTTATCCAGTTTCCCTTCACTGAGCAATTAAGTTATTGCTATATTTTGCTTCATGTTGGGTTACAAATTTTTATTTCATTTAGAAGAAGTTAAAGGTCAGGTATTTTGTAAAACTATTCAGTTTGTCATTTTAAAAATTTATTTCTTTTTTATTAATTACAGTTTAATCACTTTGTATCCAGGCTGTAGCCCCCTCCCTCGTTTCCTGCCAACGTCACCCTGCCTTCCTCTACGCCTCTGATGCCCCTCTCCAAATCTGCTAATAGAGGAAGTCCTCCTCTCCTCCGTCTGACCTTAGTCTATCAGGTCTCATCAGGACTGGCTGCATTGTCTTCCTCTGTAGCCTGGTAAGGCTGCAATCACGCAGAGGAGAAGGTGATCAAAGAATAGGCCACTGAACTCATTTCAGAGATAGTCCCTGTTCCCATTGGTAGGGAAGTCACTTGGAGACTGAGCTGCCAAGGGCTACATGTGTGTAGGGGTTCTAGGTTATCTCCATGCATGGTACTTGGTTAGAATATGAATCTCAGAAAAGTCACCTTTGCCCAGATTTTTTGGTTCTGTTGCTCTCTTTGGGGAGCTCCTGAATTCTCCAGATCTTTCTACCACCCCTTCTTTCATAAGATTCCCTGTATTCTGCCCAAAGTTTGGCTATGAGTATCAGCATCTGCTTTGATACCCTGCTGGGTAGAGGCTTTCAGAGGCCCTCTGTCCTGTTCCTTGTTTTCTTCCCCTTCCTATGTCTGCCCCATTTGCCTTTCTGAGTGAAGATTGAGGATCTTAGCCAGGGTCCTCCTTTGTGTTTAGCTTCTTTAAGTGTACAGATTTTAGTATGTTTATCCTATATTATTATGTCTAATATCCACTTATAAGTAAGTATATACCATGTGTGTCTTTGATCATTTACTACACTTTTTATTTTTTGTTTTTGAAATGTTGGGTACATATACAGCCTTATTTCTACATCTTAAGCTGTCTATAGGACAACCCTACCCATAGTATTTGCATTTTGACAATAATTATTTTGTACATTTTAATCTAAATATTTAAAAATTTTCTTTCTTCCCTCTTCTCTTTCTGAGAGTGTTTCTTGTAGCCCTAGCTGATGTTAGTTTCGCTATGAAGACAGGAGCGTTTAATATTCCTGAGTACCTTGCTTCTAAAATTTTGAGTGAAGTAAGTACAAAGTACAGGGGAAGCACCAATGCACCTGCCTAAATATTTTCTTTTTCTTACATTTTTCTCTATAAATAAACCAAAACCATAGTTATTTCAAATAATCTCCTAGGATTTTCATCAATTCTGAATGGCTATCCCCTGACCTAAACTTTCACTTTTTGTAAAGATGCTTTTACTGATTCTGTGTTATTAGTGAATAGCCAACTCTTTCCATAGAATAAAAAAGCTTTTGTACAGTTCTGACACATACTACTCTGCTTCAGGCTTTGTAACCTTTCTTTACAAAGGCGAGAGTGAGTGTTGCCAGTAATGAGAATTTACTTAATTACAGAATTAGGATGCAGCACGTTAGGTGTCAGGTAAGTGTTGTTATTTTGTAAAGTGTATTAAATATTTCTGATCATTATCTGTTAAAAGATTGGTTACATAGTGTGAAAGACAATAATACATCTGTCTCCTATGAAATCAATAGAATTCAGAGAGGAAATAATTAGTGAATTAGGGTCAAAAGTGTGTCCTCTACTTAAGGCAAAATGTTTGCTTTCATTTTATTTTTCTTCTTTAATAGATTAGGTATGTTTAAGCATTTAATCAAAACTCTGGAAAAAATTAAAGTAACCTTATTTTTCTCAATTGTGTTCCTCTTTCATTATTTTTGGCTATATTAGACAGTTAACAGAGCACTTCCAAATTTCTAGTCTAGCTTCACAAAAAAAAGAAAAAAAAAGCTAATGTTTTCTAAATAAATGATGCACATAATAAAAACATGAAAGATATAGCATCAATGATACTCACTTTAATTAATTTATGAGAGCTGGGAATCCAGTTGATTATTTGAGTGCTATAATAGAAAAGACCAAAATAAATAAATAAGTGAAAAATAAATAAATAAATAAGTAAGTAAAGCTTAAATCCATGACCTACAACAAAGATCATTCAATATTATTTTGCCTAGATGACAACGGTCATTAAAAGAAATCTTGATAAAAAATATTAGAATGGAAGTTTTATTCAGATACTGTAAATTTTAGAGAGCAGTAAAATTTTTTACTTTATTTACTTTCTTTTCACTGTGACAAACACCTGATGAAAGCAACTTAGGAAACAAATTTTATATTAGCTTATAGTCTCAGAATATCTGAGTCCATCATTATAGGATAGCTCTAGGCCGGTAGTCTCTGAGCGAGGCACTGACTTAGGTTTCATTTATTTTGTGTGGCAAAGGGCAGGAAGCATTAACACTGGCGGAGATAAGGGATGTTCTTTGAAGACTCATATTTGTAGGCTATTTCCTTTATATAGGACAAAATCCTAGGAAGGCAATAATCTTCAAAACAGCACCTTAAACTGATTGAAAACACTTAGAACATGAACGTGTGGGATGCATTCCAAATTCAAATAATAACCATGCTATTTGCAGAAATTTTCTAAATGAATGTGCTATGCACTCATATTTGACTGACTGATACAGCAGTCTTAGAATAGCATGCCCTACTGCCATGCTAATAAGGTAAGGATGTTATTTTAAAATCACTTCTCTGGGAAACAAATTGTAAAGTCAGTAATTCCATGCAGCTTTCATTATATGAGGGGATTAAAATAGGACCTAGTGATATGAGGAATCTTGTCATTGTTAGAAAGATTTATCTATTTATTCTGGTTAATGCTGAAATATCAATGATTTTTTTGGGCTCTCTTATTTACTTAACTTTTGTCACACTTTTACTTGCCCAGCTTGAATTACAACATGAAATGATTGCAGCTACATTTTTCTTGCCTTGGGAGTTAAGACATATCAAACTTACTCACCAAGCTAATCAATTTCGGCCCCTTTTGGAAGCTCTTGGGCTTTGCAAACAAGCCCCAGTAAAGAGGGATTGACAGATCAAGCAACCTTTAGGAAGCTGTTCACTAGGGTGGTCTTTCCTCCTCTTTCTAGTGCTGTAACAAGAGCACATAAACATAATGCCCTCTTTCAAAATGGATCTGCCTCAACTGAATTTCCAAACTTTAGTCTGCAACAGATTTAAAAGCACCACTAAGGAAGTGTCATTTCCTTCCTTATGAGGGAACATACAATACAGTGCTCGGGGACCTGTTAAATTAATTATTCTCTATTTTCCCATAGCCTGAAACTCCCATTCCTATTTAAAATAATTGTGTCCCAACTGAGAAGTGATGGAATGAAAGAGATGAAGTTCTGCCAATGTTTTACATGAAGTTACACTGAGGCAAATATTTTCAATTTTTTTTTGATAGAAACCAGAGATGTCTTTCAAATTAGAATAGTGTGCTATTTAATCTTTATTGATTGGCAGTTTTTTTTTTTTCTGGAATAGAGTTTGTTCATTTTATAGCACCATTTCTATCTGTATGCAATTTTCCAATACCACTCTTCTAGCTCTTATTGTTTTAGATTCATTTTATAATCACCATCTACATGTCATACATTCAATAATATTAACTATATTTTCTGTGCTTTAATACTATTAAATGAAAGTTTCATGTGTTTATATAACACACTAAAAATATATGCATAATACTACTTACCCAACTCCCACAAGCACCACCAACCTCATCTCTATCAGATTTATATTTTTAAAGATTTTTCAAATTTATTTACCACATTTTGTAAGTGTGTGTATGTGTATGCTTATATATGTGTTTGTGTGTACCAAGTGTGGGCAGATGCTATAGGAAGGCCTGATATCCTTAGAAAATATTCTGTAACAGCAACATTTACTCCCTTATTTGATGGGCCATCTTCTCAAGTTACAATGCTGCTTTCTTTCTTTCTTTCTTTCTTTCTTTCTTTCTTTCTTTCTTTCTTTCTTTCTTTCTTTCTTTCTTTCTCTATCTATTTGATACTGATAATCCTTCCAGTTAGCGTTGTTCATATGCACATTAGTGTGTAGTCATATACTGTGGCATGAACAAATATCAGTGAGCACATCCCCGAAAGAGTGTCACTTCCCTTTCCTCAGCAGCCACTGACAATTTCTTCTCTAAGGAGCCAGGCCTCAGGATACCCTACCCATCAGTACGGGTATTTGTTCTGACTTCTTTTTGTGCAGGTATTGTACAGTTAAACACAGCTGTTATAAGTTCATGAAGCTAAGAACTAACCAGAAGTTAGTATTTCATGTTTTGTTTCATGATCCACCTGTTCTTATGTTCTTTCTGCTCCCTCTTCAGACAAGTTCCCAAACACTTTTTTTGTTTTCTCCTTTAGTGTTTATTTTTTTTTATTTTTATCAGTTACATTTTATTAATTCTGTATCCCAGCCGTGCCCCGAACCCTCATTCCCTCCCAGTCTCTCCCTCCCTCCCTCATCACCACTATGCCCCTTTCCAAGTCCACTGATAGGGGGGGGGGGAACCTCCCCCCATTCATCTGATCCTGTTTTATCAGGTATCTTCATTGAGTTCCTGTTAGAAATAGTCCTTGTTCCCCTCACTTTGGGAAACCAATTGGGTACTGAGCTACCACAGGCTACATCTGAGCGGAAGTTCTAGGTTATATCCATACACGGTCCTTGGTTGAATGTCAGTTTCAGAAAAGACCCTGTGCCCAGATATATTTGGTCTTTGTGGAGCTCCTATCCTTTCCCCATCAGACTAACTCCCCTTCTTTCCTATGATTCCCTGTACTCTGCCAAAGGTTTGGTCATGAGTCTTTGCTTTGAAAACACTGCTAGTTAGAGGCTTTCAGATGCGCTCAGTAGACTCCTGTCATGCGTTCAATGCACATCCCATCTGACTTTCTAAACGAGGATTGATCATCTTACCCCATGTCCGTTCTCTTGATTATCTTTTTTAGGTGTATAGATTTCATTATGTTTATCATATCTTATAGCGCAGAATTCTACAAGACCTTTAAAGAAGTGTTAACTCCAATTCTCCTCAAGCTATTCCACAAAATAGAAACAGAAGGAACACTACCAAACTCATTCTATGAAGCCACAGTCACCCTGATACCTAAACCACACAAAGATCCAACAAAAAAGAGAACTTCAGGCCTATCTCTCTTATGAACATTGATGCAAAAATACTCAATAAAATACTTGCGAACCGAATCCAAGAACATATCAAAGATATCATCCACCATGACCAAGTAGGCTTCATCCCAGGCATGCAAGGGTGGTTCAACATACGGAAATCCATCAACGTAATCCACCACATAAACAAACTGAAGAGAAAAACCACATGATCATCTCCTTAGATGCCGAAAAAGCATTTGACAAAGTCCAACACCCATTCATGTTTAACGTATTGGAGAGATCAGGGATACAAGGCACATATCTAAACATAGTAAAGGCAATATACAGCAAGCCTATAGTTCCCAAACACTTTAATGGCAGGGTATTGATACAGATATCCATCCGCAACTGAGCGCTCCATGATACTTATACTCAGAACTTGATATTTTATGTCTCTATGTATTAAGCATTACCAGTGTAAAAGGTAGCTCCTCTGACCTAAATTGATAGCAGCAAAAATCTATGAGTATAAACACCCATGTTTAAAATGCTATTTGACAACATGTGTATTTAGTAACAATTTTCCTCCCCAGAGACATGAACTCTTGGCTTTGGATACTAGCGCAATGGGGAGAAGTTAGGCCTCAAAGGCTATTAAATTTTGAAAAATAACCAAAGGCTTCCTTTCAAGTGTTTCTTTCTTTTTCAGAGCAGCCAATGTTGAGCTTTGTTAACTGTGTACTTATGAACTATAATACGTACAAGTCCTCGCAGGATCAGGCAATAACTATAGAATGCTGCAACATATTAAGGCACCAGTCTCACTGAGACCAGGCACATCGGCACTGATCCTTTTCCTTTCTTGCTTGTATTACAACAAGCTCCAAATGTTTGCCACTGCTCTTTTATTTTGTCCAACCTATCATGCTTTTCTTATATCCTTTTCTTTAGTACTATAAGTAACATGTATTTTTCTTCAGTGGCAATGAACTCAGTACTTCACTACAGAACAGTTTTCATGAACCAACTTCCCAGGTTCTAAGTGAGACAACTTCTGTTCAAAAAGATTGAGATGGTAAAGTTTTTACAGAAATTGCAAAGAAATTATGCAGTGTCTTTCTCCATTATTTTCTTTAGGAAGCTTATCATATAATTCATCCAAATATTATTGAAATACTGTTTAACTGATCACCCTATTAATATGGTCTGCCAGATGTTTCAAATGCAAAGATATATATTATTTGTATTCAATTAGTAAGCATCTTGGAAGAAATATATACTACATGCATGTTATATTTTGCCTTAGTTCTTATTCATTAAACTTACATTTTCCAATGACTTTTGCCTAAAGTATATATTGCTCTTATAATTACAAATCGTGTTTCATCTAGTCTACCAATGAGAGGATTTTGTTCTTTAATGTCTAACATATGCCTTTATAATTTATGGTTTACTCTGTAACACACAGTTAAAATTAGTTTTTATTTATTTATGTATTCATACTTATCTAAAACTATAGCTATGTCATAATTATAAAATAGCATATAAATACAGAATTTTTTGAAACATTATTTATTTATTTATTTATTCACTTTGTATTCCCCCTGTAGCTCCCTCCCTCTTCCCTTTCCAATTCTACCCTCCCTTCCTCTTCCCCACCCATTCCCCTCCCCCAGTCCACTGATAAGGAAGGTCCTCCTCCCTTTCCATCTGATCCTAGTCTATCATGTCTCATCAGGAGTGGCTGCATTGTCTGCCTCTGTGGCTTGGTAAGGCCACTCCCCCCTCAGGGGGAGGTGATCAAAGAGCAGGCCAGTCAGTTTGTGTCAGAGACAGTCCCTGTTCCCCTTACTAGGGTACTCATTTGGACACTGAACTGATATGAAAAACATCTGTGCAGGGGTTCTAGGTTATCTCCACTAGTGGTCTCAGAAAAGACCTCTGTGCCCAGACTTTTTGGATCTGTTGTTGTCCTTGTGAAGCTCCTGTCCTCTTCAGTTCTTACTATCTCCCACTTCTTTCATAAGATTTCCTGAACTCTGCCCAAAATTTGGCAGCATCTGCCTTGATACCCTGCAGGGTATAGCCTTTCAGAGGCCTTCTATGGTAGGCTCCTGTCCTGCTCCCTGTTTTGGGATTTTATATAACTGAATTATAAACTCTTCCTGTTGTAAATTTTTAATTATTAAAAAAAACTAAAAATTATAAGTAATGCAAAATATAAATTTTTAAATGAAGGACTTTTTAATATTCATTTTTTGAGAATAATCTCCAATGATATAAATAGAACTGTTATATAAAAAAATTACTCCCTCCCAAAGTAGCTGGTAGAGACAATAATTCATACTCTACCCATTCTATTACTTTCCTATACATAGATATGATGGTCATGAAATTGACATTCAAAAAATTAGAAAAGTATAAATTTGCCAAATTCAGTATCTCTGACTACCACTGAAATATGCTAGATCATTTGTATGCTCTTTAAACCTGACTCAAATATCCATGCATTGTACATTTCTATAATAACATATTGTTATAGCAAGCAATAACCCTGTAGTAAAATCATTTAATCATTTGATGTATTTAATTTATTTTAGTTATGTTTACTAATGAAATATTATATTGAATTCATATGTGGAAATTAAAAAAATCATTTCATATTTTCCAGAAAATATGATTTCATGTAGAAACTGGTTAATAGTTAGATAAAACTGTGCATTTGAAATGTTTTTATATTTTAATTTGTATTGAGATAAACATATTACAAAGGTGCTGAATTGTCATAAAAAAGAAGAAGAAAGGTTCATATAATATGTTTTTGGAGACAAGTGAAAGTGGTATTTCTGAACACAGAAATATATTTTGAACTTCTACATGTGTATACTGTTAGAAAAGTTAATCACATTATTGAAGAAAAATATAGACAAACTCCATTAGATAGTTCATATTGACATTGAAGCGTCTGTATGTATGTATCTATCAACTCTGTCTATGTAATTTCTACTGAACACGTTGTTAGCGTTGATGCTAAGATTGAAGTTTCCTCTAAGCATGTTTTCCTGGAGATCAATAAGGAGTACAACAGTAAGTGAACCCAGTATTGTTGACTTCTTGAGGACAGGTATGAAACTGTCAAGTTTTAGGAGAGTTCAGACAATAAGATACATAAGAAATCATGTTGACAATTATATGGACAGAACAACAAATATGACATGCTATAGTTTTTCAAGACAGAATATATTGTTATTGTGGTGATAATAAGATGAATATGAAGGCTATTTCTGTGCACAGAAATAAATTTTAAATTTCTACATAGGCATATGGTAAGATAAGTTAATTACATAATATCCTATTGAAGAAGAAATCTAGATAAAACTACATTAACCAGATTTAATTTAAACTGAAGCTTCTATATGTATGTATCTAACTTATATATCTAGGTAACCCTTTTTTTTAAAAGTTTGTAAGAGAACAACGGGTGTAGATTGAATTAAAGGACTTATTTCAAAAGAATAAGTTGGTGTGTGATAAAGCAAAATACTTTATGCACTATTCATGCATAAAGATGTGCAAACCCACACATATGCCCATATATTAAATGTATTCATTCTCCACCTCTCTCTCTTTCTCTGCAACATACACACAGGATAAAAAGAAAAATTCAATACAGAAATAAAATGAATGAACAAGCTAGTGAACTGATTGTTGACATTGATGTAAATGAGAATAGAATGGAAAGCATTACTGTTGAAATCAAAGGTTAATGCTATGTAAATCAGCCTCTGAAACTGCTGCTAGTAATCCTGTTTTTCTGACATGCATAGCCTTGTTGCTGTCTCCCCTGGAAAATCAGCCAGGTTTATCCATCTCTTCTAATTTGGTATAGTTATGTGATGACTCTTGAGCCTAGGTCACAGAGGTTAAGTTTCCCTCTGACTCTTTTGCATACTCATGCGGAAATCCAGCTGAAATCTTCTAATCTGAAATGCAGAGGGTCACCTCTGACAAGAACCTATGTCTCTAGGCATCAGTGAGGACCTGAGTACTGCCAACAGCTAGATGAGTGAGATGGAAGCTTGAAAGGAGTTGGTAAAGCAGAAAGCTGAGCAAACAACTTAATCAAAGACTTCTTGGAAACTCTGACATGAAGGCACTATAAGCTGCACTCCTGTTTCTGACTCCCAGAAAATAATATAAACATCACATTTATTATATAAATATGTTCTGAGGGTGGCTATCACATAGTACTATAACATTTTCCACTATACAACTGATTGTCATTTCAATATTCCATATTCTGGAATTCAGTTTTTGTTTTGTTTTACATTACTAATAGCATAGATATTTTACATTAAATCACTAGAATATGTGCTTCCTAGATTAGAGTTACTATAAAATCAAACACAATATTTGATTTGATTTGAGTTCTTAAAATCGTTCCATGAAACAAAGACAGTGAAAGTATCTTCAGTTATTTTCAATAAATCACCTTCTGGTTTTAGTAAATACCACCAGTCAACCAATCAATAAAGTAATATAAAGTGAACACCTGCTAGATTCAGTATTTGATACCACAAAATCCCTTTTTGTAGCCCCAAATCAGTGTTAGACTTTTTATATTATATTGGGATTTGAAGAAATAAGTTTTACTCCAGGTTCTATAGACAAAAAATAGTAGAAGAATGATTTGTGTCTGAGAACATATAAGCAAATGTACTACATCTTATGGACATAACACTGTGTTCAGTAGTATCAGCTACTTCTTAACTGGGTATAAGTATTACAGAAAGAAGCTACAATATATTTATCCTGTCATTTGTGCTTTGAGGGCAGAATATCCTGAGATGATTTATTATGAAGCAAGCTTACATTCACCTGGGGAACCACTGGACTTCCTCTTCTAAGAAAATAAAAATGTTTCTTAGTACAGTGCTATATATAATTTCAAAATAAAGAAGACAAGCAGATAAAAATCTGATATTTGAAGCAATTTTTATCCACTCATTTATTCATATACTTGGGGAGTATAAATACTCATGACAATAATAGAAAATGAAAGCAAATACATGGCCCAGTTTAAGTCTATTGCTGTTGGGAGTGAAATTGAAAGAGGTCCTTGTTATTGTATTCTGGCCTACCATCTTGTACCTACTGCACTCAAACAGACTGTACCAGTGGTGTATCAAAGCAGATACTGAGACTCAAAATCAAACTTTGGGCAGAGTGCAGGGACTCTTAGGAAAGAAGCAGAAAGTTAGTAAGACCTGAAGAGGACAGGAGCTCCACAAAGAGAGCAACAGAACCAAAAACTCTGGGCACAGGGGTCGTTTCTGAGACTGATACTCCAATCAAAGATCATTCATGTATATAACCTAGAACCCCTGCTGAGATGTTGCCCATGGCAGCTCTGTATCCAAGTGGGTTTCCCAAGTAATGGGAACAGGGACTGTCTCTGACATAAACTCAGTGGCTGGCTCTTTGACTGCCTCCCCTAATGGGGGAGCAGCCTTGCAAGGCCACAGCGGAGGACAGTGCAGCCAGTCCTGATGAGACCTGATAAGTTAGCATCAGATGAAAGGAGAGGAGAACCTCCCCTATCCGTGGATTTGGAAATGGGAATGGGAGAAGATGACAGAGGGAGGGTGTGTTTGGGAGGAAATGGGGGAGGGTCCTACAGCTGGGATACAAAATAAATAAACTGTAATTAATATAAAAATAAAAATTTAATTAAAAAAAAAACTTCCCACACTGGGCTGGAAGCAAACAGAGAGCAGCACATTATACCCTTAGAACCAATACATACCAAATACAGACTAACTTGGATGGGTATTCTGATTACAGAATACCTTCACTGGATTTTTAGACAAGTTCCATAATCTGAGATTTAGGGTTAATTCATTTTTCTACATTTGTTCAGAAAATTAAATAAGCACCATGGTCTAAGGGTCCCTTGAATTTTGACTATAAGTCTTGACCATCAAAAGAATTGTTCTTAATAGTCCTTTGCTCATCTTGTGAAATGTAAAGAGTAGATTTGTAGTTCTTCAGTAATGCTGAGGCACATGAAGAAGATAAATGTATATTGATAACATAATCAACTGGGGTATGATTACTCAGTTCCTCTCAGCATTGCACTAATAGCATTTGTATAGAGGCTTTGAGGAGGTAGAGACCACAGAAATGACTTTCCCTTCTATTTAACACAGTTCTTACACCATGTTAGACTCTAGGTATGTTTAGGTCTTGGCCTCAGTGTTGTAGTATATACCAGAAAGTAGAGTTGAGTGGTGAAAGCTAAGTATAAGACAAGTTAAAGTAGAATGCTCTTAGGAAATAGGCTGATTCAATAAAACAGAAATAGTAGGTTCTCCTCTAAAATAGATAACTTCACTGGTCCCATACACTTGGTAAGGGATCAAGTACTAAACATAATTTCCCTCTCTCCTGTGGACCTTGTCTAATTACAGAAGTATTGATTATTGTAGCTATTACCCTATTAGGGTTAGTTGTTATGGCTCATAAGGTTAAAGTTGGTCCTTAGAAGCTACCTGTATTCCAGTAGGTGGAACAGTCCATCCACTCACTTGTATGCATCACTGTCTGGGCTCAAAAATAGGGTAAAAGAATATATAAAGTTTGGAGAGAAAAACATTGTCCAGGAGACATAGTGGCAGAATAGAAGTGTAGGAAATGTGGGTGATTTTGAGGATATCACATTATACAGCTTGGAGAGTTGATCTAGCAGTTAATAGCATTTGTTGCTCTTATAGAAGACCCGAATACAGCTTGCAGAAGCAAAGTGATGGCTCACAGCCATGTGCAACTCTAGTTCCAACAGATTCAAAACCCTCTTCTGACTTCCATGATGCACATACTTACATTCAGACAAAACACTCACACAAAATAAATAATAAATAAATATATAAAAAACAAAAACACAATCTATGCATTTCAGGCTTACATTTATGAAAAACCTACTTTATTTAGGGTTTTTAAATGCCTATACTTCTTTTCCAACACCCTGACACAAGTTAGTAGAAAAAGCAGGAATAAAGAAGAGACAGAGTCTTCTCTAGCTACTTCCTGCTGGTTGGTTAGGAGCATTGGGTTTTTTGGAGCATTATCAATCTCAGTCATCAACATTCCAAAAATCCACCTAAACAGCAAACCAGCAATCCACCAACTACAACAGCAACTTCAAGAGCAACCAGAGGTCTCTGGAACATTTCTCTCTAGCCTCTCAAATATATACAAAGCAAAGAAGCCAAGAGACCCAAAGCATATCAAAGTGCTCTGTCTTTGTTTTTGGGCATTATGATACCCTTTCAGAGTCCATACAGGATATTTTTCTGCTGAAAAAACCACATCCCTACACAGCTCCCAGACGACAGACATCATGCACCTTTTCAAGGGTCTGTTTTAGCAGGGGATATACCAAAAACTTTCCCATATCCCGCACTTAGGATTAAAACAAAAACATGTTTACATTCACTACATGTGACCCTCTCTGTTAAAAAATGGCCTTTCTCAAACAGTAATAAACTATATACAATAATTATGAGAATTATCAGGTAAAATTACATTTACAATGTCCATTCCATTTTTATTTGACAGTCTTGGAGAAAATATTCCACTATCTATCCTATCCTCCCAAGTGTTATCCTAGTGTGTAAAGTTCTGTACATAAATAACCTTCTTATCATAACATATTTATCAACCTAAAACATGTATTTAGATCCCAAACAATTTTTTTTTTTGGGCAAATGAGATTTTACTCAAAGAGTGAGTCATCTGTCTCTGTTTTCAGCAATGACACAAAGATGAGAAGAGCTAAAACAGACTTGGAAAATAAAATTGAAGATATAAATTTTAAAAATTCTTCATTGTGTGGCTGACTATGCACCAGAGCACTCATGAGAAAGACCACAGGATGCAAACCAGCTCATATCGCAAGAGACTCTTACTACTAGCATCAACAAAGGAAGAAATTGACAATCAGGTCACCAACTTTTTCTGCCTAACCATGAACAGTACTGGAATTTTTTTTTTTTTAAGTTCCAGTGAAAATTCTAGTCACTGGTACCATTTATACACTTCTGAGAGTAACAAGCACTCTGCCTTAGTAAGAAGAAAGGAAATGAAGATTCTTGCCTGGCCTCACATAAGGAGGCTCAAAGCCTCCTTCTTAGGAATCATTTTTCTCTAGTTTGTTTCTCAGGACCCCTGCAGAACTGAAAGTTGAGTTGCCTTTGCAGTATCTGAGTCATCCACTAATTCTTTTAATCATTCCTGACAAGTGTCATGCTGGCCGTTGGAACACTGACGCCAACTCACTTGGTCTTGGTCTCTGTCTTCTCATGCGCAGCAGTTCTATGGATCCCAAACAATTTAAGCTTAATTATAGTCAGACTGTCACTATCTAGTCTTCAACCTCATCAGAGACTTGAAAAGAAACTGTACCTAATATATAGAAAGTACAGGCAAGCAGTGTCTACAAGTATAGAAATGACAAAGACAGTTAACTGCTTGGACAGTCACCAAAGGTTTCTCTGTATCATTGGGGCATCCAATCTTCAGCCTATCAGCCCAGAATATCTGATAGACTTTTCTGTAAAACAGGAATTTTGAAACACTGGCTTAATTTATCCTTGGAAATCTCAGAAGTCTCCTCTCCTGAATCTAGTTTGTCCATTTGGGATAGTAGTCTGTCTGTAATTGACACAAGGGAATGTTTTCACCCAAGGGCTAGCTTTCCACTTATGAAACGTTTGATGCTCATTGAAATAGAATGGTACCGCTTCCAGCAGCATACCTGCCTCATTATTGAAGAAGCCTTTAGTTAATAAAATCTTTAAATGCCATCTTCTATAGATATCTTTCTGTCTGTCTAGATGTCTGTCTATCTGAATCACTTGTTTCTAGCTTATTTTATCTGTAAACCTGGAAAAACTTTTCTGTAATTAACTGAACTAGTATCTAATATGACCATGGGTTTGATTCTCTGACTCCTTATATGCATTTCTTAATTATACTAAACAGTTGGTAATAGAAGCTTTTAGGTTCAATAATCTGCCTTTTTTTTCTTATCATTTCTATAACCAACCCCTTTAAAATGATAACAAGCATCTATCACATATAGAATGACCAAAAACATTCCATACCCTCTTGGGGAAGGCACATTATTTCTTAAATTGCTACCTGCTGATTTGAGATGTAGTTTTTCTTTTGGGGAGCCCAATAAAAATGGGATATTGTCCAATCATAATAACTCTAACTGTTGCTGTCCTGTCTCTGCCTGCTTAGAAAGTTCATAGCTTCACTGTAGTCTGTGATGATGAAGGTTCTAGCTAGCCATTTTGAAATTGTCCCAGATGCATATCTTGGCAGAAACTGTTATTGAGGTTGTCTGTGAGATAGAATCACTAGAATCACCTGGGCTGCTTTATGGTGTCTGGTCCTCTTGCTGTGTAAAATATTAACTTTCAA
The DNA here is from genome assembly GCA_010120015.1 of Rhombomys opimus. Taxonomy (NCBI): domain Eukaryota; kingdom Metazoa; phylum Chordata; class Mammalia; order Rodentia; family Muridae; genus Rhombomys; species Rhombomys opimus. The sequence goes on along the minus strand of REGO01000132.1, from coordinate 1,802,185 downwards.
AGATATTATACATTTTATATTAATGTAAGTATGGTCTGCACACTGAACACAGTTCAGTTAAGGATTATTCTCTGTAAAATAAATTATTTATGCCATTTAAAAGAATGCCATGTTAATTCCTGAGGAATTTGTAGCCAAAGATTTATTGACCACGCACAGTTGAAGTCCTGGCTGGAGACATTTTTGGTCATTCTCAGAGCTGTTCTCCTGTAGAAGGATTCGCAAATTATGTTACCTGTCCTGTTGGTCCTCTTGAGTTCTTCTTTCTGCAGTCAAGATCTTCACAAGGTTCTCCCCCTGTCAAATCTGATTTCTATCAGATTGGATAGAATATCTAGCTTTTTGTTTTCTGTTGAGACAAGAACATGTTCTCCTTCCCAACATTTCCTGTCTTTCATTTTGGAATTAGGTCCTTTTCATGTTGATATAATTCAGAAGTCCTTTCTTAAGTCCAGTGTACCTTAGCAGGTGTTCCCCTTGTCTCATTTGAACTTTTTAAAAACAATATATCAACATTTAAACTGTTTGGGGGAGATATAGCCCCCTTCTATTTTATGACCACCTTTTAAAAATTCTTGTTCAATCTTTTATAACTGTTTGACATATAGGATTACAAGTTATATCTGTAACAGGTTTCGTGTCATAATGTCTAAAAAATTGTTGTATTCCAAAGGATATGCATACTAACACGTCATCAGCCTCAGTTTACAAGGGCATCACCAAGACAGTCACTATTTCTAACAAATGTGTAACCTTAAAGTCATGCTTTCCAGAAGTTAAGGCAAAAACCTACTGGAATTCAGCATAAGAAACTATGACATGGTACATTGGTTTATGCTCTCCAAACTCTGAAAAATGGAGCATAAAAGGCACTTTGTTCCAAGGCAACACTAAAAGGATCTGCATTTCTCCTTTAGCATATACACCTTCATCTAGTAATTGAAACTTGACAATACATGCATAGTATCCAGTCTGTCCATGTTGGCCCATAGCCAAGGCCTTTCTATCCAGCATCTCAGGGGCCTGCCATTCTGCAATTTCTTCAAGCTTTTGTGAATTTCCTTAACTGGAACTAACTATTTTGTTGTTATTTTAAGTTCCAGATTAGATTTCTCTGAAGGTCTCCTATTTTGTTTCAAAGATTCCTCCAACCTCTGTTTATGGGCATTAATTTACCATGTAATTTCTCAGTCTGTTCCTGATCCAAGTCTGTCTTATTCTGATCTCTCCCAAAGAGGATATGCAAAACTGCAATTGTCACTGAAAAAAATTATGTGTATGCTAAGAAAAAAAAACTCAAATGGAATCCAGATGCACTGTGTCACTGTGTCTTCCTCTATTTTCAACATAGAAAAATAATCTTTAATCTCAAAACTTCTCCCCAAAGACTTTATTTTCTTAGACCCAGCTTCCCTTCTAGACCATCAGTGAGGATGATAGGGGTTTCTCAGTGTGTCTTTGAGTGTCTTTGATTCCGGCTTCCAGGGATGAAATTTTTTTTTTCTGCCTTCAACACTGGATCCGGACTCCGACCTGACTCTGGGTAGTTATTTGATCCAAAGCGTTAGCTCCTCCGGTTTGCAAGATTCAGCCAGCAATAGGCCCTTCTCAAAGTGGCTGCCTTGCCTAAGAAAATCTGGCTCTGAGAAATTTGCTAGTGTTAAAGAGCCCTATATATATATTTTTTTTCTCAGCAAGGAATTTCTTCTCTGGTGTTTGTATCAATTTTTGTTTATCTGTGGGTGTAGGGGTGGAGTGAGGCAAGTGTCTGTCTAATCAGGAAGCTGTGAGTTCCTGCCTTAAAAACTTCAGTTGATGGGTAGTATTCCATTGTGTAAATGAACCATAATTTCTGTATCCATTCCTTGATTGAGGGACACCTAAGTTGTTTCCAGATTCTGGCTATTTGTAATAGAGCTGCTACAATCATAGTTGAGCAAATGTTCGTATTGAATGGTGGGGTATCTTTTGGATATAGGCCTAGGAGTAGAATAGCTGGTAGTATACTACTATACCTATACAAGCACTATAGCTTGAGGTAGCACTATTCTTAATTTTCTCAGGAAGCGGCAGGTTGATTTTCAAAGTGGTTGTGTAAGTTTACATTCCCACCAGCAATGGAGGAGGATTTCCCTTTCTCTACATCCTCTCCAGCATGTATTGTCACTTCAGTTTTTGATCTTAGCCATTATTGTGGTTGTAAGTTGAAATCTCAGAGTCATTTGGATTTCCATTTCCCTGATGACTAAGGATGTTGAGCATTTCTTTAAGTGTTCCTCTGCCATTTGATATTTCTCTATTGAAAATTCTCTATTTAGCTCTGTACTCCATTTTTAACTAGATTATGTGTTTTGTTGCTGTTTAACTTCTTTAGTTCTTTATATACTCTGAATATTAGCCCTCTGTCAGATTCAGGGTTGGTGAAGACCTTTTCCCAATCTGTACACTGTCATTTTGTTCTGATGACAGTGTCCTTTGCTTGACAGATTTTCAGTTCAATGAGGTCCCATTTATTAATTTTTGAAATACTACTCAGCAATTAAAAACAAGGAAATCATGAAATTTGCAGGCAAATTGTGGGAATTAGAAAAGATAATCTTGAATGAGGTAACCCAGAAGCAGAAAGACACAAACGATATATACTCAGTTATTAGTGGATATTGGCCATATAATGTAGGATAAACATACTGAAATGTATAGCCTAAAGAAGCTAAACAACAAGGAGGACCCTAGGGAAGATACTTAATCCTCATTCAGAATGGCAAATAGGATAGACATCAGAAGTAGGAGAGGACACGGAACAGGACAGAAGCCTTCCACAGAGGACCTCTGAAAGACTACCCACCAGGGTATCAAGGGAGATATTGAGAATCATAGCCAAACTTTGAGCAGAGTGCCAGAATCCTTATGGAAGAAGAGGATGGAAGGACCTAGAAGGAACAGGAATTCCAGGGAACAGATCCAAAATACTTAGGCCCAAAGTGTCCTGCAGAGACCGATACTCCAACCAAAGACTATGCATGGAGAGGAACTAGACCCCCTGTTCCAAGGAAGCCCATTAGGTGCTCAGTTTCCAAGTGGGTTCCCTAGCACGGAGTATAGAGGCTGTCTCTGATATGAACTCAGTGGCAGCTGTCTGGTCACTTCCTCCTGGGGGTTCAGACTTTCCAGAACATGGAGGAAGATGCAGCCAGACTTGATGAGACCTGTTAAGCTAGGGTCAGAGAGAAGAGGAGGAGGTCCTCCCCTATCAAGAAACTAGGGAAAGGGCATAGAGGGAGAAAAGGGAGGGTAGGTGGGACTGGGAGGAGACAAAGGAGGGGGCCACAGAGGGGATATAAAGTGAATAAACTGTAATAAATAAATACATGAATTAAATTTAAAATCCAAAAAGAATTAAATAAATTGAACTTTCTCTCTTAATGAACAAAACTAAGACTGCTCTATGGTTTTACTTTCTATGTAAGTTCTATCCCATTTGGTGTACCAAAATGTTATAGTTACTATTTTTTAAACTTTTTTTTTCTTTTCTTTTAGTTTCTCTCTTAACCTGGCCATCACAGAAATAATTAAGACTCTGTTAAATTATTTTAACAATAAGTTTTACAACACAAAAACTGTTATTACAGTTATTATACTCTTATTTTCCTGTTATTACACTACTCTTAAATTTCTAAGCTAATTTGGCTTTTTCCCAGTGTACATCCCAGAGATACTTTGTTGATTTTCTGCTCCAGAGCCTTTTCTTGATGTTTCTTGGACCTCTCCTGTGGCTCAATCCCCAACTTCTTCCATCTCCTCTTCCTCTGTCAAGCAGGATGTCCAGCCCTACCTTCTTCCACCATAGGCCATAGGCTAAGCTGCTTTATTGGCATACCATGAGACAATTAGAGAGCAATGTTTTCACAACATTGAGAGAAGAGAGACTCAGAACAAAGATTGCAACCACATAATGGTGTTACATAAGTCAACATTGTGCCTACAATTCGTTATGAAGTTAACAATTAATAAAATGTTTTAATAAAAAAGATTGAGAACCAAGAGGAGATGTACTTTTCATATTGCCTATATTCAGTGGAGTAATGGGAATTTCTGTCATTCTTATCACACACCTCGTTCTTTTAAGTTTGCACTAAGAAAATAGCATAAGGACATACAAAGAATAACAAGAATAATTTAAATATCAAAACATTGTTATATATTTAGGTATAACTAAAGAACATGCAGCTTCATTGCACACTGACACTGATCATAAGTTTTAAATGTCAACTTGTCATATCCTAGAACTGCCTAGGTAGAGTGTTTCAATTAAAGAATTACTTAGGTAGGTTTAGTGTGTAGGCATATCTGTGGGTGATTGTCTTGTTTGTTCATGGATATAGGAAAACCTAGTCTATTTTGGATAACTCCATTCTCTTGGCAGGATATTCTGAACTATGTAACACAAGAGAATGTTAGCTAAATGAGGCAAATAAGTAAGCCAGCTGCATGAGACATTCATTTTTTTGTGATCTTGTCAATTGAGTGCAAGGAGACCAGATGTCTCTAATTCTGTCACTGTACCTTCCCACATAATACTGTTCATCTGTACTTTTTTAAAAAAGTTTTTAAAATTAATTTTTATTTTTGTTATTATTTTCATTTATTACAATTTATTCAATTTTTCTCTCTGCTGTGGTCCCCACCCTCGTGTCTTCCCAAACACACCCTCACTCCCTCTTCTCCCCCTATACCCTAGACCTCCCCTTCTTTTCATCAAAGTCTATCACGTCTCCTCAGGACTGGTTGCATTGTCTTCCTATGTGGCTTGGCAGGCTGCATTCCCCAGGGGAGGTAATCAGAGAGCCTGCCACTCAGTTTATGCCAGAAAAAACCCCTGCTCCCCTTACTAGGGTACCCACTTGGATACTGAGTCTATTGGCTACATCTGAGCAGGAGTTTTATGTCCCTCCATGTGTTTCAAAATGAGACCAAAAGAGCCATAAAAACTGAGCTGGGGGACCCAGAAGGACAGACAATGCATGGAGGAGACCTGAAGAGGACCTAAGGACAATGAATGGAGTGGACCTAAATCCCTGCCTCAGATATAGTTCATCCACATTTTTAAGCAAATAAAAACTTCCCATTGTTGTGTTGCTTTTTTGGCATGGTATTTATTACAACAGTAGAAATGGAAATGAAATAGACATCGAGGACCAGATACCTATGGTAGTATGTAGTCAAGATGGAGGCCATTCATTGTGATAATTTCTTGTCTTATTTAAATGAAAAATGTCCAGTAAAAGCAGCTTAACAAATGAAGAGGTTATTTTTGTTTACTGTTCACAGAATCAGTTAAAACATGGTGGAGAGGGCATACTGGCAGCAGCAGGAACTGGCTGGTTTCATTATTTTGCTAGCCAAGAAGCTGGGCGGATTCAGAGGGCTCTGTAACCTCAAGAACCATCACCAGTGACACTACTATATAAGGAATCCAAAAATGTGGAAAAAAATTAAATTATACTTTATCAAAATAAGTCATACTATTTCAATTGCAAACATACCCTAAATAAAAAATTAAGAAAACAGACTAATTATACTAAATCATGAATGAGTCAGTCCAGTTTTATTGAATTTATGTGATATTTTAAGTCACATGATAGTAAATAATAAATGAAATTAAATCTGAAGGTTGAGTGTTTTTCATTTTTTTACACTTTGTACTGATTCAAAATAACAGAGAAAGAATTTATGCTTCGAAGTTCATAATAAATCCTAACTATCCAAAACAACACAAAATATCAAACACTTTAATTAACAGCTGAAGTTTTCACATGAAATATAGCAGCAAAGTATGAAAAGAAATAAAGGGAGCAATGATGTTAAGCATAGAGCTATAATTATATTTCTCATTTTATAATACTTGCTATAATTCTGTGATAAGTGATTATGAGACATAATATTCTAGGGATAAAATGTTTATCTCCACAAAATGCAGAAGTCTTAAGACATCAGGTATTAGGCAGTAAATTATAACTTTTGAGGCTCTAAATGTCAACCTACTGCTCAGGAAGAATTAATTTCACATGTTATATATTTAGAACACACAGCTAATGTCAAATCATCAAATAATTATCACAAAATTACTTTTATTAATAATAATAGTAATATATTTATGCTGTACTCCATAATCAGCAAGGTTATTCCAGTAAGCTACACAGCAAGAATAAGTTAAACACTTCACGAGATAATTAACTTTGTCAGGCTACTAAGCATCATTTAACATACTGCAGTTGCGATTTAGTGGATGGCAGAATTTCAACTAAATCAGAAAATGTGGCTCTGCCGCTTAAACATACTGGTTTTATTGTTCTCTGTATCTTGTACTCTTTAGTGGTTCTCCCCTGGGCAATGCTCTTACACATATTTAAGAAGAATACAAATCTTTGAATTGTTGCCATTCTTTGAAATGGTAGGTTTTAAAACAAATATTGTGTTGAAAACGATAGGCTGTTAAACCATGTGGGCTAAGTTTCTTCCTTTGAAACATTAAAGGATGCTATTCAAGTGATAAAATGCCATGATAAAACCAATTGGCAACTCATCTCAGAGTAAGAGTAGATATTTATTCCAGAAGGTCTTTTATTCAATTGGACTTGAAAATAATACATTGCATTCATTAAAAAAATTCTCCCTTTTTGAAAATTTCATAATTTATATAATAAAACATAATTATATCTACCTTCACTAGCCTCATTTTTAAAATTTTATTTATTTTTAGTAATTACAGTTTATTCACTTTGTATCCCAGATGTAACCCTCTCCCTCATCCCCTCCCAATCCCACCTTTCCTCCCTCTTCTCCCATTCCCCTGTCCAAGTCTATTGACAAGGTGGTCCTTCTCTCCTTCCCTCTGATCCTAACCTATCAGGTTTCATGAGGATTGATTGCACTGCTTTCCTCTGTGGCCTGGTAAGGCTGCTCCCCCCTCAGGGAGAGGTGATCAAAGAGCCAGCCACTGAGTTCATGTCAGAGATAGTGCCCATTCCCATTACTGGGGAACACACTTGCAGACTGAGCTGCCATGGGCTACATCTGTAAAGGGGTTCTAGGTTATCTCCATGAATGATCCTTGGTTGAAGTATCAGTCTCAGAAAAGACATCTTTTTGGTTCTGTTGCTCTCCTTGTGGAGCTCCTGTCTCCTCCAGATCTTTCTATCTTCCCCTTCTTTCATAAGATTCCCTGTACTCTGCCCAAAGTTTGGATACGAGTATCAGCATCTACTTTGATAATCTGGTGGGTAGAATCTTTCAGAGACCCTTTGTGGTAAACATCTGTCCTATTCCTAACATCTTTGTTCATAATAGCCAGAAGTTGGAAACAACTCAGATGTCCCTCAACTAAGGAATGGATACAGAAATTGTGGTACATTTACAGAATGGAATACTACTCAGCAATTAAAAACAAGGAAATCATGAAATTTGCAGGCAAATGGTGGGAACTAGATGAGATCATCCTGAGTGAGGTATTCCAGAAGCAGAAAGGCACACATGGTTTATACTCACTTATAAGTGGTATTAGACATGTAATATAGGGTAATAAAATCATAATAAAATAATCATAAAATCATAATAAAATCTGTATACCTAAAGAAGCTAAGCAAGAACACTCTAGGTAAAATGATCAATCCTCACTCACAAAGCCAAATGGGATGGTCATCGGAAGAGGGAGAAAACAGGGAATAGGGCAGGAGTCACTAGCCCCTTTCAATGCCCCCCCATCAAAAAATAGCTCCTGAAATCAGAAAGAAAACTTGTTTCAGCCTTATCTTCACTGACCCCAATTAAAAATAGCATCTTCCCATTTTTCTTTTGTTCTATGAAAAGAAATGAGATGGAGTTTGGTTTTCATTTATTAAGACAAATCTATACTAAACTCATGTTTTTCTAAAGAAAGATATTCATTATTATTTCCTAAGAATGAATATAAATAAGAACAATTTTGCATATATTTTGATTTTATTGAAATAGATTCTTTGTTCCTTAGGAAATGCTTTTTAGTTATGCCCTGGTGGAAGATAACTTCATGTTTCTTCCTCCCTGTCACACCAATTTTATTTTATACCTTCCATCTTAATAGCATTGTGACTTATCATTCAAGTTTTCTGGGCACTGAAATAAATGATTATAGGTTGCTCAATGTCACAATACAAGCAATACGTATTGTGATTGATTTGTGATCATTATTTGTTATGAAAATATATGTAGTGATTGGTGACAGTGGAAATTACCATGTTCACAATACATCATGCTGATTTATAAATGAAAATATTTCAAATTACACCTAATAATTTTGTTATGTTAAAAACAAAAAAATGACAGAGATTATGCTAGAAAAACATTTAAACTAGTATTCTGAAATAATAATAAAAACCAGTAGTAAAATTCCTAATTTGGGAAATCTGTAATATGTTTAAAGAAGGTCTTTGAAACCTTTAAATTTTTTCTCTTTGTTATTATTAGTATTTATTAAAATTTATTCACTTTGTAACCTAACTGTAACCCTCTCCCTCATTTCCTCATAGCCCTACCCTCCCCCCACTTTCCCTACTGTGTTCCTCCCCTAGTCTACTGACAGGGGAGGTCCTCCTCCGCTGCTATCTGACACTAGCTTATCAGGCCTTATCATGAATATCTGGATCCTCTTTCTCTTTGGCCAAGTATGACCACCTCACCAGGAGGAGATAAGAGAGTAGAAATCTGAGTTCATGCCAGAGACTGGCCCTGCTTCCCTTACTTGAAGACTGAGCTGCCCACAATTTACATCTGAGCCAGAGGTCTCTATATTTTTTTCATCTGCTATAGGAAGGGAAGTTTCCTTGTTGGTGGCTATGTATATGGCATAATGTTATTATGAGTCATTTAAATGCTATATTATTTTAATGGGACTATAGTATTTGGTTTTATTCTAGGTCACTGGACTATATAGTCTTAGATTCTTAGTCATCACAAAAGTGTCAGGTATGGGTGTCATCATGTAGACTGAGCCATAAATTAAATCAGATATTGGTTGGGTACTTCCATCAGCTTTGATGCTGACTGGTGTTTACATTCCCAGTACAGAAAGCTTCATTTAATGACAAGATATGTCCAGTTGAGACTCTGTCTCTCCACTATTGACAATTCCATTTAGATTGCCTTCAAATATGTATATCTTTACAAAGCTTTTTACTGTATTAGGTTTCCATACTATACCTCAAATAGTTTCCATACTATACCATAAGTTTAGCTTTCGATTCATGGATTCCAGTCCTAGTTCCTGTTTTCCCTTCCCATTACCGAGCTGATTGTCACATTCCAGTCTGCTCATTCACATCTATCCTATTTCCCTTTCTTAAGAAGATCTATATCTCCTCTCAGTCCCTTACTCTATGTATAACCTCAGTGGCTTTACAGCTAGTAGATGGTTTAGTATTGACTTAACAATGATATCTATATATAAGCAAATATATAGCATATTTTTTCTGGGTCTTGTTTACTTTACTCGTGTTGATTCTATGTATTATCATTACAGCAGCAATGAACATAGTACAACAAATGTTTCTGTGGTAGGATGAAGCATATCTTATGTTTATGCTGAAGTGGTAAAGCTGGATCTTGAATAGATCAGTTCCCATTTTACTAAGCCACAGTGGGATTAAAACTGTAGTAGTGTTTTTGTTTTGATTTTCCTTGATTATTTTGTTTTGCTTTTTTAAATAAACTTGGATACGCTTGTGTTTGGTGAAATTCTGATTTTCTAATTATTTCAGCATACATTATAATGAGGATATTAATTAAGAAACTATACTTTGAAACTGCATGTCTGCAAAACATAAGTTATTTGAATAACCTAATGCTATGCTCTGTATAATTTAACAATTGCAGTGCTGTCAATATCTCTGAGTATTGAATATAATAAAGGAGCTTACAATTCTTGAAGGCTTACAACTGACAGTTTACATAGCTCCAAATTTGTATGCTAAAATTCTCCTCACTCAAATAAATACATTAGGAACTTTGGTCTTTCTGTGATGATTTTTCCATAAGGACATAAACACTGGAATCAGTTCTCTTTTAGGAGAAGGAATCTTGCAAATACCTTCTTGCTTCCAGCATATGAGGTTTCCATGGAGGCCATATTGGTTTAGGATGTACAGCTTCACCAGGCATCAAATCTGCTATAACCTTAGACATTCTTGCCTACCTCTGCCAGAAGACAAAGAAGTAAGTTTTTACTGCCATAAATCACATAATTTATGTTGTTGTTGTTTATGATATACTATAAAAAAACAAATTTTAATAGTCAAGCAAAGTATTTTCATATTCTTTTTTTCTTTATTTTTTTAAATTCTTTATTAATTACATTTTATTCACTTTGTATCCCCCGTGGTTCTCTCCCTCCTCCTGTCCCAATCCCTTCCTTCCTCCTCCCTCTGCATGCATGCCTCTCCCCAAGTCCACTGATAGGGGAGGTCTTCTTTTCTTTCCTTCTGATCCTAGTCAATTAGGTCTCATCAGGAGTGGCTGCCTTGCCCTCTTCTGTGGCCTGGTAATGCTGCTTCCCCCTTAGGAGGTGGTAATTAAAGAGCAGGCCAATCAGTTCATGTCAGAAACAATCCCTGTTCCTATTACAATGGAGCTCACTTGGATACTGAACTGCCATGGACTACATCTGTGCAGGGGTCTGAGAGCACATACAAAATAGGAAAAAAAAAAAAAAGACTAATATAATTAAAGAGTGTGAAATTCCATTTGGGCATTATCATGAGAGTGCTTCACTCAGTTGAGATTGTTCTTTCTTTCTGCTAGGTTTTCTTCAGAAATATTTTGGAATAGAACTATTTCCAGTATCCTTTTTCTTTTCTTTCAGGGTCATCTGCTTCAAAGGCATGGAAGGCTTCTCTGTATTTTAAGATACATTCCCATTAGCAATTCATTATATATGGCTGAATTTTCAGGGATCATCTGCTGAAGCAGAAATATTTGTCTTACAGACCATCAGTATAAATTTAGCTGAACATGTCAGAATACACCTGCAACCTTGAAATTCTGATGACATGAGAATTATAAATTTGGGGCAAAATTTGGATATAGCATAAGAATGTCTAAAAAAACTAAAAAGGATCTTAGAAAATAAATATTGAAAACTGTATGTATCCATGTTTGTATACATACAAACATATGTACACATTTTTATCTCAACGAATCACATTAATTTGTATTGCAACATTTCTCTTTTAGTATATATGCTATGTCTATAGAATGGACAAAGGACTGAATAATTTGTACTATTCAATTACTTTTTTGCCTGTCAGTGTGAGTTCATAACTTTTCTTGCTTCAAATTCTAAGACCTTTTCTCAAGACAATAAAATTTAAGTCCTTCGTGGAGTATGTCCATAGGAAAAAAAAAATAAAGCAAAATAATGACTTCAGTGAAAATAAGCAAAAATTATAACATATTTAAAGTGATCACAGCATGAGAGACTAATTTTATTTTTTACTTCAAAAACAAGTTCCAGATTTTATGGTATATCCATTAAATTATATTCTAGTCCTCATGAATAATAAAGGAAAACATGAAGAAAAAAGTATTTTCCTTAGGTCAGCAATATATTTTTAGGGCTTATGCATGTTGCAGATGATTGAGGTAAAATAACATCAAAAACAATAATAATAATACAAAAGGGATAGAATTAATTATTTATTTGGAGATTATATTAAAGGCCTGTTCATATAAGCATGTATTTTATGTAGAATTATTAGTATAGTGACAGACAAAGAAAATCAGGTTTTTAGTGTATTTATGCTGAATAATAGTTTTAGTCATCATTTTCACTTCGATATTTTCTAGAAAAATAAAAACACAGAATGTCACAAATTAAATTATTTTTACCATTTTATTGCACGTTTTTCATCAAATAACTACTCAATGGGTTTTCATATCTAGAAAGATTGCCATTATTAAGCTATTTATAAATGGTAGAAATTTGTAAAGTTTATTTTTAATATATATATTCACTTTGGATCTTGATCATAGCCACCTCTGCCCTCTCCTCTAGTTTCCACCATCTCATCCTCTTCTCTCTACCCACCCTTCCTTTATTCTCATAAAAGGAGAGCCCCACACACTAACCCAGCCCGGCATATCAAGTCTCATCAGGAAGGAGCTGATCCTCATTCACTGAGGCTAGGCGAGGAAACTCATTTAGGGAGAAGTGATATAAAAGCAGCCAGCAGAGTCCGTGTCATAGACAGCCCCTGCTCTACTGACTGACTAGGAGACCCACAAGAAGATCAAGCTGTAGGTTACAAATATTTAGGGGGCCTAGGGCCAGTCCATGCATGTTGTTTGGCTGGTGCTTCCATCTCTCTATGCCCCCGTGTTTCTAGGTTAGTTGACTCTATTGGTTTGTTTTTCTTGTGGCGTTCTTGTCCCCTCTGTGTCTTTAAATCCTTCCGCAAGACTTCCTGAGCTCCACGCAATCCTTGGCTGTGAGTCTCAAGTATCTGTTAGTACCAGCTGCGTGGTGAGGCCCCTCAGAGGACAGTGATGCTGTTCTCTCCATTTGTAAGCATAGCAAAGAGCTGTTGCTAGTGTCAGTGGCTGGCTCTTTCCGATGGGTTATGTCTGAGGTTGGATATTGGCACTGGCTGGACATTCCCGCTGTCTCTGCTCTATCTTTATCTATGCACATCTTGTAGGCAGGGTAAAGGAATTATCATGAATGAGTAACCAGGACACATAATCTGTATTCACTTATTAGCACATATCAGCCATATATTACAAGATAACCCTACAACAATTTAAAAACCCCCAAAAGCTAAGGAACAAGTGGATCCAAGGGAGGTCTTCCTTGGTTCTCAGTCAGATGGAGAAATAGAATAGACAGCAGCAGTTGATGAAGTAGGGGAACTGAATAGAAGAAGGAGTGGGAAGGGAAACCAGCAGGGTGGGTACCTGACGTGAGGAGAGTGGGGAGGGAGGCGAGAGGGGTTGGAGATAAAAGAGAAACTGGCCAAGGGTAGGAGCATCACTGATACAAGCTGGAGACTGGTGACAGGGTAGGCTTCAGGGAGGGTATGGGGATGATCTAGCTGAGCCTCCTAGGAGCAGAGCATATGGAGACTAAGGAGACCACCTTTTAGCCAGACAGGATATGTAGTGGTGGCAGGAAAACACCAATCTACCTACAAAACCTTTGAACCAAAATTTACCCTGACTACAAGATGTAGATGGTAGAATTTGAAATGAATTCTTATCGCTAAAAAGTCTTGCTAGCAAGATTTTGTGTCTGATGAGAACCTATTTCAGAGTCACAATTAAAAATTGATATCAGCTTATTTAGATTTGGCAAAGCAGACCAAGCATATTAGAAATAACTGGTGTTACCTGTTCTGTCTTTTTTTTTAATTTTTATTATTAGTTACATTTTATTAACTCTGTATCCCAGCTATATCCCTCTCCCTCATTCCCTCCCAACCCCACCCTCCCTCCCTCATCTCCTTTCAGAAACAAAACAAAACAAAATGCTCAAAATAATCTTTAGAAAAGCCTGCCCTTTATTATGATTTATTTAATTCGTGCTTTCATGTATGATATTGGGCGCTTTCATTGACATTTACAATTACCCAAATTCACAACTCACATGGCCTTTACTCTCAATGCTGTATATTGTATATATAGTCATGCAGTGGTATCTAGCTAGCACTGAGGTATCAGAGAAAACTCTCCTCTGATGCTACAGTCCCTGTACTTCCTCTCCTTCTGACTTCTCTCTCAAGCTGGGTATCAACTCACTATTTTTCCCTGTACCCAGAGTTCTCCATTGTCAGCAAATTCATTAAGTATGAAAAATTTTCAGATTTTTCTTGTTTTTGTTTGTATTTGAGGTACCTCCTTTCTTTTTTTAAATTATTTTTATTTTTAAATAATTTTATACATTCGTTTGTATCCCAGCTGTAGCCCACTCCCTCATTCCCTCCCAATTCTCCCTTTCCTCCCTCATCTCCTCCCTGCCCCCTTCCGAGTCCACTGAGGGGGGTGTCCTCCTCTCCTTCCATCTGGCCCTAGCTTATCAGGTATCTTCAGGATGGTTGCAATGTCCTTATCTGTGGCCTAGCAAGGCTGCTCCTCCCTCAGGGGGAACGGGAAGCTCATGAGTTCATGTCAGAAACAGTTCCTGTTCCCCTTACTAGGGAACCAACTTGGATACTGAGCTACTGTGGGCTATGTCTGAGCAGGGATTGTAGGTTATATCCATTCATGGTCCTTGGTGGGATAAACAGTCTCAGAAAAGACCCCTGTGCTCAGATATATTTGGATCTTGTGGGGCTCCCTCTCCCCTCTAGGATATACTAATGCCTCCTTCCTTCATATGATTCCCTACACTCTGCCTAAGGCTTGGTTATGGGTTTCAGCGTCTGCTTTGATATATTGCTAGGTAGAGTCTTTCAGGTGCCTTCTGTGATAGGCTACTGTCCTGTTACTTTGAATTCTTTGAATTGTTTTATTTGTTTCTAATTGGTTGATTTCAGCCCTGAGTTTGATTATTTCCAGCCAATTGCTCCTCTTGGGTGTATCTGCTTCTTTTTTTTTTTTCTAGGGCTTTCAGTTGTGCCATTAAGTTGTTTGTATGAGATGTTACAAATTTCTTCTTAAAGGCACTTAGTGCTATGAGTTTTCCTCTAGGTACTGCTTTCAATGTGTCCCATAAATTTGGGTATGTTGTGTCTTCATTTTCATTGAATTCTAGGAAGTCGTTAATTTCTTTATATCTTTTTCCTTAACTCAGCTGTCATTGAGAAGTAAGTTGTTAAGTTTCCATGTGCGTGTAGGCTTTTTGTTATTTCCATTGTTGTTGAGGTCCAACTTTAGTCCATGGTGGCCAGATAGTACACAGGGGATTATTTCAATTGTATCTGTTGAGGCTTGCTTTGTGACCAACTATATTTTGGAGAACTTTCCATAAGGTGCAGAAAAGAATGTATATTCTTGAGTTTGGGTAAAAATTCCTGTAGACATCTATTAGGTCCAACGGAATTAGGACGTTTGTAAGTGCCTTTATTTCCCTGTTTGGCTTCTGTCTAGATGATCTGTCCCTTGTTGATAGTGGGGTATTGAAGTCTCCCACTATTAAGGTGTTGGGGTCGATGTGAGATTTAAGCTTTAATAATGTTTCATTTACGAATGTAGATGCTCTTGTATTTGGGGAATAGATGTTCAGAATTGTGATGTCTTCTTGGTGGATTTTTCCTTTGAAGAGAATGTAGTGCCCCTCTACGTCTTTTTTCATTAGTTTTGGTTGAAAATCAATTTTATTAGATATTAGGATAGCCATTCCTGCTTGTTTTTTGGATCCATTTGCTTGAAAAGCTGTTTTCCAGCCCTTTACTCTGAGGTAGTGTTTATCTTTGTTGCGTAGGTGTGTTTTTTGGATGCAGCAGAATGTTGGATCCTGTTTCCGCACCCATTCTGTTAGTCTGTGTCTTTTTATTGGAGAGTTGAATGCATTGATGTTGATAGATAATATTGACCATTGAATGTTATTTCCTATTATTGTGGAGTTGGTGGTCTTACTGTGATTCATTGCTTGCTTTCTTTTGATTTTTGTTGGGAAATTATCTATAACCTATGTTTTCTTGGGTGTAGTTGTTTTCATGGGATTGGGATTTTCCTTCTAGTATCTTCTGTATGGCTGGTTTGCTGTTCAAGTGTTGCTTAAATTTAGTTTTGTCGCAGAATATTTTGTTTTCTCCATCTATGTTGATTGAAAGCTTTGCTGGGTATAGTAGTTTAGGTTGGCATTTGTGGTCCCTTAGAGCCTGCATGATATCTCCCCAGGCCCTTCTGGCTTTCATAGTTTCTGATGAGAAGTATGGTGTGATTCTGATAAGTCTACCTTTATATGTTACTTGGCCTTTTTCCCTTTCTTTTTATGACTTGATCATACATTTTTAGCATTAAATAACACTCTCTTCTATGTATCAGTTTATTTTATCTCTAAAACTTCTGCATAGAATATTGCTAACACATTTGGTAATAATGAAAAGTATCTGAAAGCAGGTTTTTGTGTGCATAAATGCCTTCTGCTAATGTGGGTAAATAACGCAGTGTGATTATATTGGACTGAAACATACGTATCTGCGTAGTTTTGATGGAAGCCTTCACACTCAAAATTTCTTAAATAATGGCTACACTCTATATATCTCTACTGTGAGCAAACTATGGATATCTTTTAATATTATCTTCCTTCATATGGAGCTGGATATGCACAGATTTTAGTAAAAACATCTTTCAGCATAGCATGAAAATTGTATGATCACACATGCCTGAAAATCTTTGCTCTCTTCTTTTCTCTTTTCTCTAATTTTATTTTAACTATATGAATTCCTAAAGTTAACGTTTTGGGATGAGGAGTACAATGGTTATGTATAACATAAAACAAGGCAATGAACTGTAAATTAATAAATGAGAATATAATACCTTAATCAACTATTGGAGTCATTCCAGGATTGGTGTTCTATAATGCTTGAGTAATTTTCCTCTGTTGTGAAGAAATTGATATCTTGAATCTGTTTCATGAGATACATATTCTCTATTAAACCAGCTTTCAACACAAAGTTAATGTGGGAGAAATTCTTAGAGAAATGACGAATGAGAAGGATTTCAAGTAGCCAATTTTTTGCTCTCTTTGTGATGCATTACACAGTCTGGACAGAGACAAATAGCCTGCTCATATTATTTTTCTTTAGCAAAAGAGCTCCTCGAATCCATAAAATCCACAGTAGCAATTAATAAAATGTTTAAAGAGATGGATTAAATTGCAGAAAGAGTTAAACTCTAAGAATCAACTATATCCAGGTCAAAAGTCCTGACAGACTATCAATTTACACAGTAAAAGTTCTGGGATAAGAGCCAAGAGATATCAAACACAGATAAAGAACTGTAAATCTTAAGAATGATGTTCTTTTTGACTCTACAGGACCACCTTACTTATTTCACTCTTTTAAACTGAAGGAAAACTTTCTTAAATTCTCAGAGGACTATGAAGCAGAGCTATCAAGTATAAAGACAACAAGCCTTAATCCTTGCCATTATATTCATTAGAATCAGAAATATATGCACAGTTTCTAAAGTATATGTGATAATCTAGTGATTTTATGTAAAGAAACAAAGTATTTTATGGAATTTGCAATACAAAACTACCATATTTTGATAAAATGAAAGCATGAATATGGGGTTGCTAGCTTGCTGACTGTAAGTTCTGGGTTAATTTGTACAGATGTTACAGAAAAAAATGTCTAATCATGACTAATTGGAGGGCACAAAGTAAAGGTCAAGCAAATTGGACATTCTAAATGACATGTCAAGACAGTCTAATGTTTAGCAAAATTATAATTTTCAATAAAATAATATTGAGCACAAAAGTCACTGAAAATAAAATTGAACTATTTCACAAGTTTTGATAGAAATATGAGAGACATAAATTCCCATTTATTATTTGATACTGTTTAGATGACACCTTGCAACTATCTCTGGATTTATTTACTAAATAAAGTGTTATCTACACATCTACCAACATGATATGTGTTTTGAAATAATTTTTTTCATTATAGTTTATATGATGCAGACATTCACATTAATTTGCAAAGTTAAATGAGATTTTCCTTTTGTGTTTGTTTATTTGTTTGCTATTGGCGTATATTATAGGGTGTGAAGGAGATATAATTTACAAAATATACAAAGTTGAAATATTGCTCATTTACAAAAAAGATTTCAGATAATAAAATTTAGAGATTTGGGTGAGGAGATCCTTCATATTTAAGCCATATTTAAAACATTTACTCTGTGAGCAGCCTTACCAAGGCACAGAGTAAGACAATGGAGTCAGGCCAGATAGGAACTGATAGGCTAGGGTCAGAGGGAAAGGGAGGAGAACCTCCCCACCCATGGACATAGAGAGAGGCATGGGAAGAGAAGAGAGAAGGAGAATGGAATTGAGAGGGAATGAGGGATGGGGCTAGAGCTGGGATACAAAGTGAATAAACTATAATTAATATAAAAATTAAAATTATCATTTTACTATATCTTTTATTAGATTAATAATGGATTCTTATGTAAACGTAACTTTATACAATAAAGATTTCTTTAGATATGAGATAATTAGTTAATATATTTCAACTGCAATGTTCTTTTACTTTTTGGAAGATTTTTTTTAATTAGTTTATTCATTTTAAATCCCTTGTCTCCTTCCTGTCCCACCTCCTTCACTTTCTCTTTCACCCTATCTTAGAGCCTGTGCTGTTGGTGTTCTGTTCAGGAAGTAGTCTCCTGTGCCGATGACTTTTAGGGTCTTCCTCATTTTTTCTTCTAACTGTTTTAATGTGTCTGGATTTATGTTGAGGTCTTTGATCCAATTGGACTTTAGTTTTGTGAAGGGTGATAAATATGGATCTATTTGCATTTTTCTACGTGTAGACATCCAGTTAGGCCAGCACCATTTGTTGAAGATACTATCTTTTTTCCATTGAATGGTTTTGGCTTTTTTTTTTTTTATCAAAAATAAAGTTTCCATAGGTATGCAGGTTTATTTCTGGATCTTCTATTTTGTTCCATTGATCCACTATTCTGTTTCTATGCAAATACCTAAATATAGTAAAGGCAATATTCAGCAAGCTTATAGCCAACATCAAACTCAAATGAGAGAAACTTAAATCAATCCCACTGAAATTAGGGACAAGGCAAGGGTACCCACTATCTCCCTATCTATTCAACATAGTGCTTGAAGTCCTAGCTAGAGCAAGAAGACAACTAAAGGGTACCAAGGGGATACAAATAGGAAAGGAAGAAGTCAAAGTATCACTATTTACAGATGATATGATAGTATATGTAAGCAACCCCAAAAATTCAACCAGAGAACTCCTTCAACTGATAAAAACCTTCAGCAAAGTGGCTGGATACAAAATCAATTAAAAAATCAGAAGTCCTTCTGTATACTAAAGACAAAAGGGCTGAGAAAGAAAGCAGGGAAACAACACCCTTCACAATAGCCACTAATAACATAAAGTACCTTGGTGTGACTCTAACCAAGCAAGTGAAAGAACTGTATGAGAAAAACTTCAAGTCTCTGAAGAAAGAAATTGAAGAAGATATCAGAAGATGGAAAGATCTCCCATGCTCATGGATTTGTAGGATTAACTTAGTGAAAATGGCCATTCTGCCAAAAGCAATCTACAGATTCAATGCAATTCTCATCAAAATAGCAACACAATTCTTACAAACCTTGAAAGAAAAATTCTCAACTTCATATGGAGAAACAAAAAACCCAGATTTTCCAAAATGATCTTGCACAACAACAGATCATCTGGAAGTATTTCCATTCCTGATCTCAAGCTGTACTACAGAGCAATAGTAATAAAAACTTCAATGTTCTTAATGCATAAGAAAAATAAATATTTATTTAAATTTATAATGCATAATATAATATATAAGTAGCTATAACATTTTATAGATACATATATATCCTAAAATAAATATTTTCAATATTTGAAAACTTTGGGGATGTTTCTATTTAATTTTTATTTATTTATTATTTATTACAATTTTTTCACTTTAGGGGAAAGGCCTTGAACACAGGGGCACAGGAGACAACTTTCTGAACAGAACAACAACAGCACAAGCTCTAAAATCAACAATCAAAACTGGAACCTCATGAAACTGAAAAGCTTCTGTAAAGCAAAGGATACGGCTGTCAGAACAAAAACAACAGCCTACAGACTGGAAAAGGATCTTCACTAACCCTATATGTGACAGAGAGCTAATATCCAGATTATATAAAGAACTTAAGAAGTTAAACACCAACAAACCAAGTAATCAAATGGTAGGATCTAGAAAAGATGATCCAGAGTGAGATATCCCAGAAGCAAAAATACACACACAGTATATACTCACTTATAAGTGGATACTAGACATATAATGTAGTATAAACCTACACAAATCTGTACACCTAAAGAAACCAAGAAAGGAGGACTGTGGGTAAGACGATCAGTCCTCACTCAGAAAGACAAATGGGATGGACATTGGAATAAAGAGAAAACAGGAAACAGGATAGGAGCCTACCACAGAGGACCTCTGAAAGACTCTACCCAGCAGTGTATCAAAGCAGATGCTGAGACTCATAACCAAAATATTGGGCATAGTGCAGGGAATCTTATGAAAGAAGTAGGAGATAGTAAGACCTGGAAAGGACAGGAGCTCCACAAGGAGAGCAAAAGTACCAAAATAATCTGGGCACAGGGGTCTTTTCCAATACTGATACTCCAACCAAGTACCATTCATGGATAGTACCTAGAAGCCCTGCTCAGACGTAGCCCATAGCAGCTCAGTCTCCAAGTGGATTCCCTAGTAATAAGAACAGAGACTGTTCCTGATATGAACTCAGTGTCTGGCTCTTTGACCACCTCTCCCTGAGTAGGAGCAGCCTTGCCAGGCCACAGATGAGGACAATGCAGCCAGTCATGATGAGACCTGATAAGCTAGGGTCAGATGGAAGGGGAGGAGGACCTCCCCTATCAGTGTACTTGGAGAGGGACATAGGAGGAGATTAGGGAGGGAGTATGGAATTGGGAGGGGATACAGCTGGGATGCAAAGTGAATAAACAATAATTGATATAAAAATAAATTTAAAAACCTGGGGGTACAGAACAAAACAGAAAATTCTCAATAGAGGAACATCGAATGGCAGAGAAACTCTTAAAGAAATGCTCAGCATCTTTACTCATCAGGGAAATGCAAATCCAAATGATCCTGAGATTTTACCTTACACCCATCAGAATAGCTAAAATCAAAATCTCAAGTGATAACACATGCTGGAGAGGATGTGGTGAGAATATAGACTTGTACAACCAGTTTGGAAATCAATCTGGCCCTTCTCAGACAATTAGGAATAGTGTTTCCTCAAGATCCAGCTATAGCACTTCTAGGCATATATCCATAATATGCTCAAGTACACAACAAGGACATTTGTTCAGCCATGTTCTTCTTCATGCAGCTTTATTTGTAACAGCCAGAATCTGAAAACAACCCAGATATTCGTCAACTGATGAATGGATACAAAAATTGTAGCACATTTACACAACGGAATAATACTTATCAATTAAAAACAAGAAAATCATGAAATTTTTAGGCAAATGGTGGGAAATAGAAAAAAATCATCCTGAGTGAGGTACCCCAGAAGCAGAAAGACACAGTATATACTCACTTATAAATGGATATTAGACATGTAATATAGGATAAAAATACTAAAATCTGTATATCTAAAGAAGCTAAGCAAGAAGGAGGACCCAGGGTAAGAGGATCAGTCTTCACTCAGAAAAGCAAATGGGACAGATATAGGAAGAGTGAGAAAACAGGAAACTGGACAGGAGCCTACCTGTCCAGAAAGAAAGACAGAGGCTCTTTCTTTGAAATGATTCTACCCAGCAAGATTTCAAAGCAGATTATGAGACTCATAGCCAAACTTTGGGCAGTGTGCAGGGAATCCTATGAAAGAAGTGAGTACCTGTCCCCTTCAGATCTTTCTATCTCCCCATTAGATTCTACCATTAGATTCCCTGCCCTCTGACCAAAGATTGGCTGAGTCTGAGCATCGGCTTCTAAACCCTGATGGGTAGAGTCTTTCAGAGGCCCTCTGTGGAAGGTTCCTTTCCTTTTCCCTGTTTTTTCCTCCTCCTGCCCTTACTTATTAGGGAATTACAAATCAAAAGGACAATGATATTTCACCTTACACCCATCACAATGGCTAAGACAAAAAACTCAAGTGCCAACACGTTGGAGAGAATGAAGATAAAGGGGAACCTTTCTCCATTCCTGGTGGGAATGTAAACTTATACAAGCACTTTAGAAATCAATTTCATACTTTCTCTTAGGAATAGTGCTACCTCAAGATTCAGCTATACCACTAGTAGGCATACATCTGAAATATGCTCAACTCTACAACAAGGACATTAGCTCAACTATGTTCATAGCAGCTTTATTCATAATAGCCAGAATCTGGAAACAACCTAGATGCCCCTCAACTGAGGAATGGATACAGAAATTGTGTTACATTTATACAATGGAATGCTACTTAGCAATTAAAAAAATGAGGACATAATGAAATTTGCAGGAAAATGGTGGAAACTAGAAAAGATAATCAACCAAGGACCATGCATGGAGAGGGCCTAGAACTCTTCCTCAGATGTAACCCATGGCAGCTCAGTCTCCATGTTGTCACCATAATAAGGGGAGTAGAGCAGTCACTGGCATGAACCCAATTGCCTGCCCTTTGATCCCCTTCCCCTGGCAAAGTGGCCTTACTAGGCCACAGAGAAAGAGAATCCAGACAGTCCTGATGAGACCTGATAGGCTAGGATGAAATAGTAGGGTAAGAGGACTTCCCCTATCAGTGAACTAGGGAAGGGACATAGGTAGAGAAGATGGAGGGAAAGAGGCCATTACAAGATGAGGAAGGTGCCTACAGCCAGGACACAAAGTGAATAAATTGTAAATAATAATAATAGTAATCATAATAATAATAATAAAATTTAAAAAGACACAACAACCTCTTTGTTAGATGCAAGCCTCTAAATGAACCATAGCATTGCATGAATAGAAATTCTAAAACTCTCAACTGAGTCCTTAGGAGAATACTAAGTTGTTTTTTTTTTTTAATTAATGCTTCCTGCATTGTAGAACTATGAAACAATTTCATATTTAATGTCAATTTAGAATAAAACCTATGTGCTTTCACAAATACTCCTATTCATAGAATAGTATGGCACTTTAGTTGCAATTTCAAGAGGCCATTTGTTTGCTTTGGTGTTTTGTTTTGTGCATGTTTGTGGTTGTGTTGTTTGTACAAGGTCTTGTGTAAACCCATGATGGCCACCAACTATTTATGATTAGGAAATACCCTTGAATCCTGAGTGTTGTACCTCTTGAATTTTAGGATATAGTTTGTTTGCTTTACTATGCAAGTATTTTCTGGTTTCTCACTGGAATTGTTTTTGTGATCATAATTTTATATCTAAATTCATGTACTGTAAAATTTTAACAAATTTATTCTTCATTCCAATTTACTATAATTAAGAAGCCTATGTTAGTCAGTGAATCACTCTCAGGTTGATATACTACAGAAGCCAAGAAATTATATATAGAGAAAAAGAAAATCCCATACATTGTGTTCATCGTAGCAAAAATGAATTGTCATGCCTTTTAGGATTGAAGAGTTCACTGTAATCTCTCTTGTCACCACAAAGTACCTAGCTAATCCTCTTAAAGAACAGTGACATGTGGAATGTTGATCATTATTCTCTCTTGATGGCAGGTTGGATCTGTGACAATAAACATAGCAAGCTTGCCTGTCCATACATCATGATCACCACTGTGGTTCTATTTCTGCTTACATGCCCCATGTTTTTGGCCTTATACTGTATCATTTAATTTGAGTTCAGGAAATCCAAGCAGTCACTCCCTCTCCTCCTTCTCCATCTTCCCCCTCCTCTAATTCTTTCTCACTCTCTCTATCTCTCCGATTTTTCTCAGACTTCTATTTAGTTTCTGTGTAGGTACAATGCAAAAAAAATGGATATTGGGTTTTCCTTCTTTCCTTCTTTTCAAGATAATTGAGCTAAGGTTAAAAGAAAAAGCAAGCAAGCAAGCAAGCAACAAAAACATTTCTAAAGTATACTCTAACACAGATAATCGTTAAATATACTATTCTAAAACAATATATTTACAAAGAATCCAGCACTTGAGTCCTTCAATTTATAATTATATTGGTACCAGTGCAAAGATTAAAGTTGAGCTGATGGAGAAGCATTGGTAAAACATTGGTGGAAAATGAGGTCTGGCACTTGTTCACTCACATAAAACACTTGAACCAAATAGTATTTTGAAAAGGAGTATAATCTTGTGTCACTGCCAGGAACTTATGTAGTGTTACTTTTTCTATTTGCTCCCTATTTGTAGTTTCTAACATTTTATTTCATATTATATGTCTATGAAATATTAGTAATATTAGCAATTATGGGACATGCTCCCATCATGTAAACACTCAAAACAATCTTACCAGAGTTTGTGCTTCTCAACCTTATAATGGAATGGTAAAAGTTAATAATTGTTATCTTGGAAGTGCCATTCAATGATAGATTTATCTCAATGTACGCTTACCCTAAAGCACTGAAAGCCTGATGCTTCTGACTAATGTGGAATGCCCATGATTCTTTGTGAGGTTTACCTTGTTCCTCCTTGAGTTTATGTTTTCAGTTAAATCCAAGTAGATTACTGGTCACTTCTTGTTCAGTGAGAGAATTATGCAATATTGTTTGTATAGTGGAATCAATGTGATGGTTTGTAGAACTCCAAAGTATTATGGCAAAGAGAATAAGGTAAGAACATAATTCTAGGTTTTAGGTACTATTCACAGAGATTCTATGCTGATTTGTTTTCTTTGAGAAACAAATAGGAATCTATTAAGTTACACTTTATTGTGATTAACTACTAAACTACATAGTATGAGCCCTTTAACCACTATATAAAGTAATTATAACAATAAAATGAGAAGAGAGAAACAGAAAATTTCCTTCTAAGAACTCTGGTGCCAAGAGAGGTCTGAGAGATTCTTGACCAAGAAACAGTCATGTCCCAGAGGAGCCAAACCTGTTAGTGTGTGGGATCATAATGGCCCATAATTAAGGAGGAAGAGTCAAGAAGAGCTTCAACCCTGGGTCAGGAAGGAGTTGACTCCCTCCCCAACCTGGTGCCACAGAGTCATTTTCTGCCTAACTGTTAATCCTAGTAAGATTTTATTACCTTGAGAGTTATTAGGCTTCACTCATTGCTTGACCTCCCAACCCAAGCCTACAAAACCTGAGTATGCAGAGGAATTATCTTCCAATACCCCTTCCCTGGCCAACTTCATATAGCACATAAATCTTGTCCTATATCCCTGGCCTCCATAGGGGCATAAATACACACTTCTTCTCCCAATTAAATGAGCTATCTCACCTCACTAAAGCTATCTCCAAGAAGTCTGTTTCTTGCACACTCACCCCTGACAGTGATTCTGCATTGTGCCCACCCACCTTAGTCAAATCTCACTCCCTCCACTCCAGCTTAGCGCTCAACAAGCATGGATACTCCCCAGAAGAATCACAAATGGGGCTGCATTAGTGGAGTACCTTGATCTTTGTCAATGAGCAGTCCAAGAAAATGCATCTTTCCATGAAAACTGAAGAGCAACCAGACGTGAAAACCAACTACTTGTTCACACTATGTTGTCTTGAAAGAATATGTTAATATGTAAACTATTACCAATTTTCTTATAAACATTTAATTATTTAATTCTGAAGCAAAATATGACATTTCTACATCAAGGTTCAAAATGAAAAAAAAAAACATCCTTGTCACAAGGATATGAGAATTTTTGTTGTTCAATCAGGGATATAAAGTACTGATCATGAAGTGATACAGAAGTTTGTGCACAGCTTCAAGCTTCATATCTTGAAAAAGAAAGACAATTCAATTTCAGCGTGAAAACTCTTCCTTGAGAGCTGTCCTTAAAGTTTTAATCACTTCTGGAAAGTAAATGAAGGCCTTTGAGTCTTACCCTGCTTTGAAATATAGCAATAGCTCAGAGAAGTCGATTTATACCTCTCTCAGATGCTTTTGTTTGTTTGTTTTCCTAGTGGGATGGTGATTGGCCGATCCTTATTATTAAACAACAGGAAAATATGCTTTTTGCAATGTCATTATTCCTCATGATGCAGAAACTTATGTCACATAGCTATTCACATGGCTAATAAGTTCCTCCGTCATCAGTGACATTTACAAGAGTGGTTGGCACACTAGGGCCTTATAGTGGTTCTTTATCATTGTAAAGATGACACAATTTAGATGACCTAATAAGAGATTTTCAAGGAGGGGTTTCTTAGATCAGCTTGGCCCATTGGCACGTCTGTTGATGATTATGATTATTGTTTTACTTGAGGTGGAAAAACATATCTGGTGTGGGCAGAACAAATTCTCGTAGGCATGTGATCCTGAAATGTGTCAGAGGACAGAATGCAGGCAGAACAGGAAGCATATATTCATTCAGTATCTCTCAAGAGTAGGGGTCTGTTGACCCCTCCTTCCTTCCCTCTTCTCTCCCTATCTCCCTCCTCTAGTCCACTGATAGAAGAGGTCCTCTTCCCCTTCTTACTGACCCTAGCCTATCAGGTCTCATCAAGACTGGCTACTTTGTCTTTCTCTGTAGCATAGGAAGGCTGCACCCCCCAGGGGTAGGTGATCAAACAGCCTGCTACTGAGTTCATGACAGAGACAGCCTCTTCTCCTCTTACTAGGGAACCCACTTGGAGACTACATCTGAGCAGGGGTTTTAGGTCCTCTCCATGCATGGTCTTTGGTTGGAGTACTATCAGTCTCTGCAGGGACTGCAAGGCCCAGTTTTCTGCGAGAGGAAAAGGTCGAAGCCTAGGGGGTGAGAGGCACTGAGGTCACTACACAGACACTGGGTCCAATGGATGCAAACTCGTTTATTCCTGTAAGAGAGAGCACAGTATATAGCTTTTGGCGACCAATGAGGTTCCTGTACATCATCTCTGAGCCTGCCATTGGTTGTTCGTCTCTGGGCAGACTCTCCAAGGTCAGGTCACATACTCTCAGCCTGACTGCTTCTTTAGTCATGTCAGCAGAAGCTGCTCCAGGCTGTGAGACTTACTGGCCATTTGCTGGCGATGCCACAAGCTATAATATAATATAGTGAGAATAGTATTTTTTAAATATGGAAATATACTGTAAATGCCAACATTCCATTTGACGCCAAATAATGTCGTATAAATCATTTCTGTACAAATTAATGACATGTTTCTAATTCCTAATTATTTAATATGTTTATTAGGCAACTGATTTACATACTCATGCAAAAATTTGTATAGAAATGAATACTGATATTAAAGAGCCTCCTCCCTTACAAATAACCCGTATTTAGATATCCACATTTAACTGCATCAAATTTGAAAATGAGGTATTAGACAAGAATATAAGTTGTCTTCTTTACATATAGTTACAAAATTAAAATTCAAAAATTTTGAGAAGATGGTATTTGTCATCTCTTTCTGCAGTAGTAATTATGTCATAGGTCATAGAACCATAGATTGTGGTGGACACTTTGATAGTCTTTATTCTGTCCTGTTGAAGTTTTGAGATTATCTTTCTGTGTCAATATTTTTACCTTTAAAATAATTCCAAGTATCTGATAGAACAGTCTCTACATTCAGTTTATATACAGTTAATCTGAGTACATGTCATAATAAAGAACCCGAATAAAAACTTTTAGAGTAGAACCTGGAATTCTGCATATATAAAATCAATTTATATCAACTTCATAAATGACCCTGATGCTGTGGAAACTTATACCACACTGAACAATAAGACAATACAAAATCCTGGAAATTTGTTTTCTCTGGGACTATGTTAGATATTTATATTTTTGTATTATATTTAAATATTATTATTTGCTTATGTTGTATATTACAAGCACACACCTCTACTCACATGAACGTGTACACACACACACACACACCTACACACACACTACTAAGTCTGTTTTGGCTGTTGAAGTTTATAGGGTTTCAAGGTTAAATACCCTTCAGAATAAAGGCGTTGGAAAGAAGATTTTGAACAAGACTCTATTTCTCAAGGGATTAAGGCCAGCAAGCAATAACTGGAATAATAATAATAATAATAAAACCTTCTGTACAGTTAAAAATTTCCTTATCAATTGAATGAAGAGGAAAATCAAAGAATGGGTGAGGATATTTTCCATCTATATATCTGACAGAGGATTAATAATCAAAATATACAAAGTAAAAAAAATGATCAAGCAAAAAAATAACCCAATTAAAAATAGGCATCAAAACAAAGTGTTCTCCTCAGAAGAAATGAAAATATCTAATATATACCTCCAAAAATGTTCACCATCTTTAGTAATTAAGTAAAATTAAAACAATTCTGAGATTTAATTTTCCCCTATGGTCAGCAAAACTGATAATAAATTCTGGAAAGTTGTGGAGACAGAACTTTCATTTACTTTTGGTAGGAATGTTAATTGGCTCAGCAACTCTAAAATTAGTATAGAGAAACCTCAAAAATTAAAAACAAATCTGTCATATGATCCAGCTACACCATTCTTTAGAATATACTCAAAGTACTCAACTCTATCCTCCTCAGATACTAGCTCAGCAGTGGTTTTTGCTAGCATATTCAAAATGACTATAAAGGAACTACCTGAATGTCCTTGAAGAAGTGAACTAATAATGAAGATAGGGTACATATACACAGTGGAATACTATTCTGTTGTAAAGAAAATTGAACAATAACATACTTGGGGTAAATGGAGTGACCTAGAAAAGAATATATTAAATCAAGTAGCCTAGACTCAGAATGACAAATACCTCATTATCTCTCACCTCTAAATTTTCAAATGTGAGTATAAAACCAGAAGAATACAAAAAAACCTTATTCAATATATTAGCAAAACATCAGAGCATTGTCAAGTAAACCTCAGAGCATTGTCAAATAGCCAAGAACATTTTATTGACTTATTTATAATGTAGAAGAAAATTTATCAATAAGATAACCACAGATAAAAAAGAAATGAAATTGCAGCATAATCCAATGCCACAATGCCAGCCATATATTTCAATTCCATCCACTGTGTGTTAATTAAATATATAACCTGCAATTTAAAAAAAAAAAGTTGTGCTCATTGTACTTAAATTGTAGAGATTGACTTTTTTTCATTTCACAACAGATAAGGGTGTGGTCTAGATTATTCTAATTTGCATCAATAAAGGAATAAATATTGCCACAACTGAATATTAATTTTGACCTTGATTTTATTTTTTTGACCTTGTTATTACCATAGTTGGTAACACACGGTCTCATCAGTTTGCAAATGATTACATAGTGATTTTTTATTAATGTTTTATGTGCATTAGGGTGAAGATGTCAGATCCCTTAGAACTGGCATTTACAGACAGTTGTAAGCTGCCATCTGGGTGCTGGTAATTGAACCCAGGTTCTTTAAGAGGGCAGACAGTATTCTTAACCACTGAGCCATCTTTCCAGCCCCTACAATAGTGATTCTTACCCAATAGCCTTCAACTGTATAGTTTTTTTGGGGGGGAGGGGGGCCTAGTTTTTGCTATAAATTGACAGTTTTGTAATAATAAAATTGCCTGTGGTAAAAAGATTTCATTAGCTTTTATTAGAAACCTTAGATAATAAGTGAGATTGGAGACAGTGTATGTTCCCTTCATTTAAGCAGTTATTTAGACATTGAACTGGAATAGGATAGAAAGTAAGGTGAAAATTCTGAAAAACGCATGTAATGCTCTTATTGTAACCTTAAGCTATTCTCTGCATATATAAATTGTTATTATACTTCAGTGTCCTGTGATGGGAGAAAATTGAAAAAGGAATAAAAAAGTCTTTATAATACATAGTTTCTAGGGACATATTTGAAAAACAGGAACATGCTAATGCAAAAATAACTGAATTATCCAATATAAGTATTTGTATTTTATTAACTATATATTTCTGTAAAAATAAATAAACCTCAACTTTAAAGATTTTCCATTCTCCAAATTACTAAAAATACATGACATAAAAATTCCTTTTTAATTTTTCTCATTATTATTATTATCATCACTATAGTTTATTCAATTTGTATGCCTGCTGTGGCCCTCTTCCTCGTCTCCTCCCAGACCCATTCTCCCTCCCTCTTCTCTCCTTATGCCCCTCCCATAGTCCACTGAGCTTCTATAAAGTAAAGGACACTGTCCTCAGAACAAAGCTACAGCCTCCAGAATGGGAAAGGATTTTCACCAACCCTATATCTGACAGATGACTAAAATTCAGAATATATGAAGAACTTAAAAGTTAATGCCAAGAAACCAAGCAATCCAATTAAAAAATTGGGTAAGTGCTAAACTGAGAATTTTCAATAGAAGAATGGAAATCTAATTTTTAATTACTTTATATTTTATATTTTTATTACAGTTTATTCGATTTGTATTCCAGCTGTAGCTGCCTCCCTCGGTCTCTCCCAATCCCGCCCTCTCTCCCTCTTTCCCTCCTATGCCACTCCCCCAGTCCACAGATAAGGGCAGGCCTTCTCCCCTTCCATCTGGCCCTAGCCTATCAGGTCTCATCAGAATTGGCTGCACTGTCTTCTTCTGTTGCCTGGTAAGGATGTCCCCCCTCCCCCTCAAGGGGAGGTGATCAAAGAGCCAGCCACTGAGTTCATGTCAGAGACAGCTCCTGTTCCCATACTAGGGAACTCACATGGAGACTGAGATGCCCCAGGGCTACATCTGAGCAGGGGTTCTAGGTCCAGCTATAGCACTTCTAGGCATATATCCAAAATATTCTCAAGTACACAACAAGGACATTTGCTCAACCATGTTCATAGCAGCTTTATTTGTAATAGACAGAACCTGGAAACAATCCAGATGTCCCTCAACAGAAGAATGGATGTAGAAATTGTGGTACATTTACACAATGAAATACTACTCAGCAATTAAAAACAAGGAAATCATGAAATTTGTGGGCAAATGGTGGGAACTAGAAAGGATCATCTTGAGTGAGGTATCCCAGAAGCAGAAAGACACACACAGTATATACTCACTTATAAGTGGATATTAGAAATATAATATAGGATAAACATACTAAAATCTGTATACCTAAGGAAGTTCAGCAAGAAAGAGGACCTCAGGTGAAATTATCAATCCTCATTAAGAAAGGAACAGAAATTCTTTTTATTTTATTTTATTTTTTTAATTAAATTTTTATTTTTTTATATTAGTTACAGTTTATTTACTTTGTATCCCAGCTGTAGCTCCCTCCCTTATTCCCTCCCAATCTCCTCCCTGCTCTTAACTAAGTCCATTAATAAGGGAGGTCCTCCTTTACTTCCATCCTGACCCTAGCTTATCAGGTTTCTTCAGGACAGGATGCAATGTCCACCTCTGTGGCCTAGCAAGGCTGTGCCTCCCTCGGGGGCCGGGGGGAGGTCAAAGAACCAGTCATTGAGTTCATGTCAGAAATAGTCCCTGTTCCCTTCAGTAGGACACCCACTTGGATACTGAGCTGTCATAGGCTACATCCAAGCAGGGGTTCTAGGATATAACCATGCATGGTCCTTGGTTGGAGAAACAGTCTCAGAAAAGACCCCTGTGCCCAGAGAACAACTAAAGAATATAAAAAAGAAAGAGGACCCAGGGTAAGATGATCAATCTTCACTTAGAAAGACAAATTGGATGGACATTAGAAGTAGGAGAAAACAAGTGACAGGACAGGAGCTTACCACAGAAGGCCTCTGAAAAACTCTACCTAGCAGGGTATCAAAGCAGATGCTGAGACTCATAACCAAACCTTGAGCAGAGTGCAGGGAATCCTATGAAAGAAGGGGAGTTTGTATGATCTGTAGAGGACAGAACGGAAATTCGTAGTCTCCTTTTTAATGTCATGTAGACATTACATATCATAAAATACATATCAATGCATTTTTCTGAAAGCTAAGCAATAATTTTATGTATATAGTATTACTTAGGAATCTCCTATTTAGTTCTTTTATTTAAATTATGCCTAGCTAATTTGTACACAATGTTTCCATTTTTCTGCCTAAGGATTCAAGAGCATCCATGACAAACAGACAATTAAATTGCAGGTAGATATTCACAAATCTGGAAGGAATTTTTAAGTTTTTAAAAGTCTTATCCATGTCTTTAGTTCTAGTTCATAAATCTCAATAGTGATTATGCATCATCTCCAACTATGGCCTTGGAAGGATTATTTGGAATGACATAACAGCTTTTGTCCACGCTGGCTCAGCTCTCTCGTGTTTCCCAGAAACCCACAGACTATTAATTACAACCATTAACTGCTGTAGTCTCTGCAAGTCTCCAGACAATTCTTAGCTAAATGTTCGAGTCAGCTTTTACAGCTTCTATATAAGCATATTCTGCTTAGCTTTATCTTCTCCACACTCTCATCCCAGTATTAGAGAAGTAAGACACCCTGGACTTGCACTGCTATTCTCCATTTCTGATGCAGATCTGTTTAATCATCTAAAAATATACTAATGAGAATACTGAAGACCTAACATGACAGACAATACCTTTTAATATTTTTTTTACAATTTATTCATGATTTATTTGGATTGAAGCTTCCTCACCCAATTCCTCCAGTTACCCTCCATCCTGCCTCCCCCATCAGTTCTGTCTCCTTCCCATAATTCACTGAAGGATAAGTTCTTCTCCTCTGCCATATACCCATAGCTTTTCAAGGCTCATCAGGACTCCTGGAGCCTCTTCCTCTGTGGCCTGGTAAGTCCACTTTGTCAGAGGCAAGTGATAAAAGATCAGGAAATAAATTTCATGACAGATGCAGCCCCTGCTCCTCTTACTTGGGCACCCACATGGAGACTGAGCAGCTTGGGGGTCTAGTTCCTCTCCTTGCATTGTCCTTGGTTGGTGAATCAGTCTCTACAGGACCTCCTGTGCTTAGAATGTTTAGCTTTGTTGTTCTCTTTGTGGGCTCTTGTTTCCTCCATGTCTTTCTATCTCTCCGCACCTTCCTTCTGTGAGACAACCTGAGCTCTTCCCAAACTTTGCTGTGAGTCTCAGAATCTCCCTTGATCCCCAGTTGGGTGAAGCCTTTCAGAGGACCCTCTATAGTAGGAAATCAATCTGGTGCTTTCTCAGAAAATTGCGAATAGCACAACCTAAAGATCCAGCTTTATCACTCTAGGGTGCATACCCAAAAGATGCCCTACCATTCAGTAAGGATATTTGCTCAACTATGTTAATAGCAGCTTTATTTTTACTAGCCAGAATCTGGAAACAACCTAGATGTCCCTCAACGAAGGAATGGATATAGAAATTATGACACATTTACATAATGGAATAGTATTCAGCAATTAAAAACAAGAAAATCATGAAGTTTGCAGGCAAATGGATGGAACTTGAAAGGATCATCGTGAGTGAGGTATCCAAGAAGCAGAGAGACATGTGTGATGTATACTCACTCATATGTAGAAATTTGCCATATTATTTAAGATAAACATACTAAGATCTACAGACCTAAAGAAGTTAAATGACAACAAAGACCCTTGGGAGAATGCTTGATCTTCATTCATAAGGGAAAACAGAACAGACACTGGAAGCAGTAAAAGAAGGAGCATGATAGGAGCCTAATGTAGATGTCCTCTAAAGGACTCCACCCAGCAGGAGATCAAAAGAGATGCAAAGACTCACATACAAACTATGGACTCAGTGCAGGGAGTCTTATAGAAGAGAGGGATGATGGGGATACCAGGTGGGGACAGGAGCCACACAATGAGACCAACAAAGAGGAAAAAGAAAGGAAATCATGAAATGTAAATGCAAGTAGATGAACCTAGAAAAGGTGATCCTGAGTGAGGTAACCCAAAAGCAGAAAACCACATAAGGTATACACTCACTTATAAGTGGCTATTAGCGTATAATATAAGATATCCATACTGAAATCTATAGACCTAAAGAAGCTAACCAACAAGGAGGACATCAAGGGAGGATACTTAAATCTCATTCAGAATGGCAAACAGTATAGACAACAGAAGCGGTGGAAGGCAGACAATACTTAAGCATTTAAACCTAGAAGACAACTCCTTTATTTGTGCATACAATTTTAAGGTGTAAATTGAGAGCTCAAGTACAGCATTTACTTCAGGTGGTAATAAATCTTGGATATCATTATTATTACATGTAGAATCATCGAAGGACCACATATCTGACACAGTCTGTGAAGGTTGAAAGTACCTTCTGAACTAGCTGAAGAAAAATGACACCTTCCATCCCCACCACTACCACACACCCCCACACACACTCACAAAACCTCCACCATATGCAGCTTCTTCTAGAAACTATGCAGATTTAGGGATTTCTTAGTAAAAGCTGCTACAAAAACCTGCCTTTCTGCCCACCTGCAATCTCTGCAAGTGTCGTTTCCTACCCTTTCTGCCCCTGCTGCTGGAATACTTTACTGCCAGAGAAGACAGTTTCTTCAGTTTTGTAATGTGAATTGAAAACCTTTATTTTTTTCTGTAATACTATAGGCCTTTCTCACCAGACAGCAACACCTGTGACTTCTAGCCATTGTGTCCTCAATCATTGTATTGGTTCTATTCCTCTCAAGAACTCTAGATCATATAGCTCATAGCTACATGAAAAATAATATCTGTTATTATTACAAGAGCATAAGAGCAAAACAAAACTTTTAATTTAAACAAATTAATTGAACTTTTCGAGGAAGATCAAAGCAATTAGTTAAACATACACTTAAATACCTGTCAACACAATTCATAAAATATTATATAGTGCTAAATTCAATATATCTAAAACATGTTTGAGAAAAGGGAATTGAAAATGCATTATAAGTACATAATTTATATACCAAAATATGAAAGTACAAAAATTACATTATAAAGCAAGATACTCAAATTCTTATGAAATATAGAAAATGAACTTCTGGTGCAGTTTTCTATACCAGAAATGCCTGTATGGAGAAAAACATTAGACATTTGACTGTTTTACAAACATAATTTATCATATTGGCAATTAATGACACTCAAGTTTAATAAAAAAAGTATGTATGTAATGTACACACTTTATACTAGTAGCTTGAAGATAATGTATACTCTTTTACGAATCTCATGTTTTGAATTCTAATCAGCACATGAGGTATATCTCTACTGTAGGATTATGTCAATCAATGACCAAAATTTTTGGACTTCCGTAGTATACTGCTGTGAATATTTTAGATTACATTTTTTGACTCATTCAATAAAAATGAAAAATCTTCTAAAGTGAGTTGGCAGGGACTATGAATTAGGAAGAAAAGTATACGTAAGCATTAAAGTTAAGCTACTATGAACCTTGATGTTAATTAAAGCAGTGGTCATATTTTTCAAAATATAAAAGGAAAATAATAAGAAAAACTTAAACCAAACATAAAAATATGTGATAAAAAATAAAAAATAAATTTAAAAAATGTGATAAAAGTTATTGAAGGGAAGAAAATGAAGATGAAACATGGATAATGAAGTGCTGTCGATAACTTTCAGAAGAAAAAAATGTAGCTAAGAGGCAGACTTTACATTAAAATGTGTTATTCATTAAGTATATTAAATTAATTATAAAAATTATGTAATTATTCAAATAATCAAAAGGTATATTCCAATAAAATCACAAATTAGAATAAAAAACTAAGTCTTTTGACATAGCAACAAAAAAATATGACAAGAAGCATGAGGAAAAAGGGCAGAGAATATTTGCCAGCATCAGTTTGTATCAAATAATACCCAATGGACAGCATAATTAAAATTTGTGATTCAAGAAAATATGACTGTGTGCATCAGCCACTGCTACCTAGACAAACATTTAACTTTCAGGATTTCCAATCTACCCCTTCACAGAAAAGAATGCTGACTCGGATGTTTCTCTCCAGGTAGTGCTTCTTAACACATACATGGAAGTTCAACAATCAGGAGGCTGAGGCAGTAGGATCACCCTCTATTTCAAGCCAGCCTATTTTAGCTACAAAGACTCTGACTCAAGAAATCAACAGTAGCAACGGAAAAGAAACCTTCCATTTCAGAGAACTTAAATCATGTTTTAATAGTGGGTAGTTAAAAAAAAAGAAAAGGAAAAAAAAAAAGGAAAAATTTAAGTGAGTAAAATATAATAATAGTAGTTTAAGGAGTAATATTGAAGCCTTGTATAACATGTCTGTTGAATGGATGTATGAACCTTCCTCAAATGAATGGACTGCAGCATTAGAAGGCTGCAGGTTTATTTTCCATAGCTTCTAAGAGGTGGATTCATCAGGAAGAACAGTTCTAGCCACAATAAACCTGTAACACTGTGTGACATCTCAAGGAAGACAACAGAGTGTGGAACTGTCTAATTTTTCTCTCAGGTTCATCTCTGATCATATGATAAGCATGGCAAGTAGCCCCAGTTAGGGGGGGAAATCACACACAAGCATTGTAGTAGGAAAAGAGGAAAGGTAAAAGGCAGTTACAGTCATATTATTTTGCAGAACATTTTGCCTTCTGGTTTTTTTGGGAACCAAGAATTGGAGTAGATATAGTACATGCTGATCACTACTGTAGTCACTTAATTCAATAATATTATTTCCATTACACAGATAAGAAAACAGAAGCTCAAAACAATGGGGACATTTGGTAAGGTCACACAACTAATGAGTGAATGATGGAAAGATAATGCGTTCTCAAGGTAGCTTGACCCATGAATTCATATGCTGAAACGCTATACTAAGCACCACTTTTGTATTCCACAGTTAGCATTATTAAACCCATTGTGTTACAATTATAGCCACTATTGTTTTGTGTAGAATAACCTTGCCTTCCACTTGAAGAATTTGTTTGAGAAATCATATAAACCTTTCGAGACGAAGAAGCACATCTGGGTGCCTTGATTCCTAGGTTTAATTTTTAAAATTTAGAAAATATATAAATTTAAGATCTCAGATCTTTCAGCTCTGATTTCAAGGATAAGTGGGAAATTAGCACACCACAGATTTTTGATGATGTCATTTCCTTGGCAGTTCACTGAGAATTTTTCTGTTCTCTTGTTTTCTAAATGTAACATAATGAATTTCAACATGAAGAAATTGGACGATTTGCTAAAATGTGGCTTAAAATATTCTCACAGAAAATTCCACAGAATCAAATTAATAGCAAGTGTTTTTCTTGCAGATTACACACATAGGATGCATTCATGAGTTACTCTGATAATACCAAAGGGACCGCAGTTGTAGCACTGATAATTATAAAGAGCATCACCACCAGCTGCAGAAAATTTGACTCTGAACATGAGGATAAGCAGTAAAACTTTCATTATTGTGTCAATGTGAAACTCCTCAGTGAGAAAGAACTCTCCTGAAAAGCCATTCTATGTCTATATTTGGTAAACAACTACTGTTTATAACTTTCTGATTATGTCATAAAAATTATCCCAAGCAAAGCTTCTTAATATAAAAACAATGTGTTATCTCCATGTCTTGAAATTTCAAAGTCTGATTTGAAATTATTGCCCATGAGGGCTTTGAAGAGTTTTTCTTATCTATCTATCTATCTATCTATCTATCTATCTATCTATCTATCTATCTATCTATCATCTATCTATCTATCTATCTATCTATCTATCTATCTATTCATTTATTCATTCATTTATTCATTTATTTATTATTTTTATATTAATTACAGTTTATTTTCTTTGTATCCCAGCTATAGCCCCCTCCTTCATTCCCTCCCGATCCCACAAGCCCTCCCTCAACTCCTTCCTGCTCCTCTCTAAGTCTGCTGATGGCGGAGGTCCTCCTCCCCTTCCATCTGATCCTAGCTTATCAGGTCTCATCAGGGCTGGCTACAGTGTCCCCTTCTGTGGCCTAGCAAGGCTGCTCCTCCATCGAGGGGGGCGGTCAAAGAGCCAGCCATTGAGTTCATGTCTGAGACAGTCCCTGTTCCCCTAATTAGGGAACCCACTTGGATATTGAGCTGCGATGGGCTATATCTGGGCAGGGGTTCTAGGTTATATCCATTCATGGTCCTTGGTTCGAGAAACAGTCTCAGAAAAGACCCCTGGGCCCAGATATATTTGGTCCTTGTGGAGCTCCTGTCCTCTCCAGGTCATACTACTCCCCCTTCTTTCATATGATTCCCTGCACTCTGCCCAAGGTTTGGTTATGAGTCACAGCATTTGTTTTGATACACTGCTAAGTATACTCTTTCAGGGGCCCTCTGTGGTAGGCTCCTGTCCAGTTACTTGTTTTGTCCTATTTCCAATGTCCATCCTATTTGTCTTTCTAAGTGAGGATTGATCATCTTACCTTGGATCCTCTTTCTTGTTTATCTTCTTTAGGTGTACAGATTTTCGTATGTTTATCCTATCTTATAGGTCTAGTACCCAATTGGGTACTATAATTATAAGTGAGTATATACCATGTGTGTCTTTCTGCTTCTGGGATACCTCACTCAGGATGATTTTTTCTAGGACCCACCATTAATATTCTCCTATATTCTTATATTTCCCAGTGAAAGCTGAAAATTTTAGATCTTCTGTGAGTTTCCGATTATTCACCCCTACTCTGTTCTCTAATGCTGCCCCTGTATCTCTTGCTAATTGTTTCTCTCTGTGTGTCTGTCATGACAACACCTTCATGTTGGATTAAGGCTTGAGCCCACTCCAGCATGGCCAGTCCTTCATTTAACTAATTACATCTACAAGGAAGCTATTTTCAGAAGATATCCAGCTGTAGCATTCTGAGTCAGGCTGAGTCATATCTTTTGGAGTGACAAGTCTTGACAAATAACATTTACTGCTTACTGAGATGCTATATGTTAAGCAGTATATCTTTAGCATGAATTATCAATGAATCAGAGTAAAACCACACACTTTCTGAGCTTTCCTTGTAACAGAGAACTAAATTTTTAATTATATTCATACATAAATTTATGATTTTAAATATTGAAATTTGAAAGAAAAGATAAGAAACACCTTACATAACTCCAATTGTTGTCCTCTTGTGCTATCCATTTAAAAATGGAAATTAATTTTCTCTAAAGGAGTCTAATTGGGAAATAAACCACTCTCCAGAGGAGGATCCATGCCCAGCAGTAGATGGCCAACACAAAACAAACTCAAAGCATAATTGAAGGTTCTTTCTTTTATAATATTGATCTGTGTTGTCCCTGTGTTTTCTTACAGATCATTTGCGCATATTTTGGCTTCTGAATGTCCATGTGTAAGGTATTCCTGTGTCTGTGAATGTTACTGTCTTTTTGTGGTTTTTTGTTTTGTTTTGGTTTGGTTTTTTTTTTTTTGTGCATGGTCTTCAGCCACTTTTCTTCTGTTATTTGTTTTATTCCATACTGATTCGTTTGTTTGTTTCTTTGATTGTTTAACTTATTGTAATTTTTGTACATGGCTGCTTTCAATGAGAAACAAGAAGAGTGTGAATTCAGATGGGAACGGTCTATGGAGTTATTAGGAGAACTGTGGGACAGGAAATCTGATATTGCATGAAAATATCTAAATAAAATAATTTTTAAAAGTTATATAATCAAACTATTGTAATTGCTCTTATTTTTAATTTCAGTTCTTAAACATTTATTAATGATATAATAAAGGACTTCATTGATTTTATATTATCACTATACTCATTTGAAATATTTAATTCCCACACTGAGGATGGGTATCATTAGAAGATAACTTACCCTACTCATTTTATTAATGACTCACGTATATAATAATACTATGCATGTATTTACATAAATATAAACATTACATTATAACAAAATAATCCCAGTAGAGAATATTTGAAGTGTATTTAACTGATTTTATTTTAAGTATATTTTACTTGCTGAAAATATCAATAAAGCTAATGAGAGTAATAACTTACTCAGTGGACCTCCTCATTTCTTTGAATGCAAGGCATCAGATTTATCCATAGGAGTTACTCTTCAAGACAGCGCCAGAGGTCTCCAAAGCAATGTGTACTATTGTCATTGGCCTTGATTACCTATCGTCAGTACATGGTAAGACTATTGCTGAAGAAGCAAACATTTCAAGTGAAGGACACAGAGAAATCAAATGTAACCCTTCCATAAATCTTTCTCCTTGCTGGCCAGCCTTCATGGTGCTGGAAGGTACTCTGAATACTGCTTAGAACATCAATGTCTTTACCAAGTCCTGGACGCGGGATGCTTCACTGCTGACCCATCCAGAATGACATGTCCACTGGTGCAATATTTGCTTGAATATTAAAGAATAATTAAAATTCTAGTTAATTTGGTTGGAATTAAGGTTTGATCTAGAGGCAGGAGTTCCTTATTTAGCACTATGATCCAAATCAATCACTTGTGAGCTCATAGGTCCTAGGATAGAACTTACTATGGCTATTTTGCTAAATGTACCTACTGTCAAGACACCTTATCAACATTTATATTTAGACTGATAAGTATGGGCAATTCTCAAATTGACCAGAGAATTTTTCTTTATGAGTGATTAGTCAAAAAAGAAATGCTTACCTAGAGAAGAAACAAAGTTCTCACCTTTCAATAGAACAACAAAATCAACTTTCTACCCCTAAGTTTCAGGGGACATAAGAGGAAATGGTGGTAAAAGAGTTTAAGAGCCTCAGGCTATCTTTTGAACTTAATATGGTTTTGCCAAAGACTATCCCTGACAAAGACTATCTTCTGTTTTTAATATGGTTTTGACACCCAAAAAAGCTGTTTACCAGCATAAGAGATACACAAAATAATGCCATTCAAAACCATCTTACAGACTAGTAGATGGTCTCCAAGTGCACTTAGAGAGGAGCTCCTAACAACTTAGAGTTGCTGGAGGAGGGGAATCACTCTTTTTTTGATGAAGTGACCATTGGTAGGATTTACATGCTTGAATGGATGTCTCTTCTCCAGTATAACACATTGGCTGCATGAACTATAGTGAATTATTAATAAAAGACATAAGATTGTCCAAGATGGAGGCAACCAGCAAGCATTGCACCATGTCTAAATGACACAAGATCTGAAACTCCAAAATGGGTGAGTGGAAGCCTTGATATTGAGGGTTCTTGGGTAAGAGGGGACAGCCCATGAGCTAAGACAGTTTAAATCCAGGTCACCCACAGATGTCTTCTGGGTCTGGGAGTTGTGAGCATTTAACCCCCTGTACTTCCCCTTGCCCCAATGACTGGCCTCCCTGCTTTGTAGAAGCAGCAGTGGTTGTCCCCAAAACAACACTTCTTGCTTAGTGACTGAGATGGCAGAGGCAGAAGCAGTACAGGCCTTCCCGGTCTGCAGCTGCAGCCGGTGACTCAGAAGGCAGAGGCAGCTGTCCCAAGTAAGAGTATCTTGGTCCAGTGATCAAACACTCTCATTTGCCCTGGTGGACCCAAATATGAGAGTAGAGAACAGAGGGATCCATTCTGCTTTTCCGATTAGGCATGTGAGCATGTGAATGTAGCTTCAAGTGAGTACACAGAATTACCCCAGACCTTCAAAGAAGAGCTGACTCCAAATCTCTTCAAACAATTCCACAAAATAGAAACAGAAGTAACATTACCAAACTCATTCTATGAAGCCACAGTCACCTTGATACATAAACCACACAAAGACCCAACAAAAAAGGAGAACTTCAGACCTATATATCTTATTAACATTGATGCAAATATACGCAATAAAATACTTGAAGACAAAATCCAAGAACACATAAAAGATATCGTCCACCATAACAAAGTAGTCTTCATTCTTGGCATGCAAAGGTGTAATGTAATCCACCACATAAACAAACTAAAAGAGAAAAAAAAAACAAAAAAACAAACAAACACACACACGATAATCTGCTTAGATGCCATTAAAGCATTTGACAAAATCTAACACCCATTCATGATTAAAGTCCTAGAGCGATCAGGGTGACAAGGCACATACCTAAACATACTTAAGACAATATAGAGCAAGCCTATGGCCAACATCAAACTAAATTTAGAGAAACTCAAATCAATCCCACTGAAATCAGGGACTACGCAAGGCTGCCCACTCTTTCCAAATCTCTTCAGCATAGCAGTAAAACAACTAAAGAAGATCAAGGGGATACAAATCAGAATGGAAGTAGTCCAAGTATCATTATTTGAAGAAGATATGATAGTATACATGAGCGACCCCAAAAATTCAGCCAGAGAGCTCCTTCAGCTGATGAACACCTTCAGCAAAATAGCTGGATAGAAAATTAACTCAAAAAAAAATCAGTAGCCCTACTGTATATGAAAGACAAAAGTGATGAGAAAGAAATTAGGGTAAATACACTCTTCACAATAGCCACTAATAACATGAAGTACATTGGTGTTATTCTTACCAAGCAAGTAAAAGTTCTGTTTGAAAAAAAAAAATACTTCAAGTCTTTAAAGAAAGAAATTGAAGAAGAAATCAGAAGACAGAAAGATCTGCCATGCTCATAATTAGGATTAACAGAGAAAATGGCCATCTTGCCAAAAGCAATCTACAGATTCAATGCAATTCCCATTAAATACCAACATAATTATTTACAGACCTTGAAAGAATAATTCTCAAAATTCATATGGAGAAACAAAAAACCCAGAATTTCCTAAAGGATCCTGTACAACAACAGCTCATCTGGAGGTATCTCCATCTCTGATCTCAAGATATATTACAGAGCAATAGTTATAAAAAACTACAAAATGAATGAAGTATAATTAATAGTAAAAAAGAGAAAGTATTCAGGCTTTAATATTCATCATAAAGTTTGTTAATGTTAAAAAAATACTCAGCTAATCTTAAAAAAGAAAACAAAACTGCATGGTACCAG
This sequence comes from Rhombomys opimus, assembly GCA_010120015.1. Lineage (NCBI taxonomy): Eukaryota > Metazoa > Chordata > Mammalia > Rodentia > Muridae > Rhombomys > Rhombomys opimus. The sequence goes on along the minus strand of REGO01000132.1, from coordinate 1,759,661 downwards.
CATAGAAACAGAATGGTGGATCAATGGAATCAAATAGAAGATCCAGAATTAAATCCACACACCTAACTGGATATCTACATGCAGAAAAATGCAAATATATCCATATTTTTCACCCCACAAAAACCTAAAGTCCATGTGGATCAATGACCTCAACATAAAACCAGACATACTAACCCTGTTAGAAGAAATTGAGGGGAAGAGTCTTGAATTCATTGGCACAGGAGACAACTTCGTGAAAACACCAACAGCACAGGTTCTAAGATCAACAATCAATATATGGGACCTCATGAACCTGAAAAGCTTTGAAAAGCAAAGGACACTATAGTCAGAATAAAACGACTGCCTACAGAAGGGGAAAGGCCCTTCACCAAACCTAAATCTGACAGAAGACTAATATCCAGAATATATAATGAACTCAAGAAGTTAAAATGCAACAAATGAAGTAATCAAATTAAAAAAATGGAGCACAAAACTAAACAGAATTCTCAGTAGAGGAATATCAAGTGACAGAGAAACACTTAAAGAAATGCTCAGTGTCCTTAGTTGTAAGGGAAATGCAAATCCAAATGATCCTGAGACACTAACTTATACCCATCAGAAGGTCTAAGATCAAAAACTTAAGTAACAATACATGCTGGAGAGAATGTGGAGAAATGGGAACCTTTTCCCAATGAAACTTGTACAACCACTTTGGAAATCAATTTCATGCTTTCTCAGAAAACTGTGAACAGTGCAAACTCAAGATCCAGCTATACCACCCCTAGGCATCTATCCAAAATATATTCAACTATACAACAAGAACATTTGCTCAACCTTGTTCGTAGCATTTTTATTTGTAATAGCTGGGATCTGGGAACAAAGTAGGTATCCCTCAATGGAGAAATGGATACAGAAATTGGGGTATATTTATACAATGGACTACTGTTCAACAATTAAAAACAAGGAAATCATGAAATTTTCAGGCAAATGGATGGAATTTTAAGAAGATCATCCTGAGTAAGCTAACCCAGATGCAGAGAGACTCACATGGTACAAGTAGATACTAGCCATATAATATAGAATAAACATACTAAAATCTATAGTTCTTTTTTCCCAGTTGCGTTATTATTATCATCTTTTGTTAATAATTTTTTATATTAATCACAGGTCATTTACTTTGTATCCCAGCCATAGCCCCCTCCTTCATTCCCTCATAATTCCACCCTCCCTCCTCATCTTCCCTACCCCATTCCAACTTCTCTGATAGGGGAGGACCTCCTCCCGTTCCATCTGACCCTAGCTTATCAGGTATCTTCAGGACTGGCTGCAATGTCCTCCTCTGTGGCCTAGCAGGCCTGGTCCTCCCTCAGTGTGCATGGGGGGGAGGGGCGGTCAAAGAGCCAGCCATTGAGTTCATGTCAGAAATAGTCCCTGTTCCCCTTACTAGGGTAACCAACTTAGATACTGAGCTACCATGAGCTACATCCAAGCAGGGGTTCAAGGTTATATCCATAATGGTTCTTGGTTGGAGAAACAGTCTCATAAAAGACCCCTGTGCCCTGATTTACTTGATTTACTTTGGCTCCTGTCCTCTCCAGGTCATACTAACTGCCCCTTCTTTCATATGATTCCTTGCACTTTGCCAAAGGTTAGGTTATGAGTCTCAGCATCTGCTTTGATACACAGCTAGGTAGAATCTTTCTTGTACAACCACTTTGTAAATCAGTCTGGTCCTTTCTCAGACAATTAGGATTACTGCTTCCTCAAGATCCAGCTATACCACTCCTAGGCATATATCCAAAAGATGCTCTAGTACACCAGATCATTTGTTCAACCATGTTTGTAGTAGCTTTATTTGTAATAGCTAGAACCTGGAAACAACCCAGATGTCCATAAACAGAGGAATGGATACAGAAATTGCGGTACTTTTACACAATGGAATATGACTCAGCAATTAAAAACAAGGAAATCATGACATTTGCAGGCAAATGGTGAGTTCTAGGAAAGATCATCCTGAGTGAGGTATCTCAGAAGGAGGAAGACACACACGGTATATACTCACTTCTAAGTGGGTACTAGGCCTGTAAGATAGGATAAACAGACTAAAATCTGTACACCTAAAGAAGATAAACAAAAAGGAAGACCCAGGGTAAGATGATCAATCCTCACTTAGAATGACAAATGGGATGGACATTGGAAGTAGGAGAAAACAAGTAACAGGAAAGGAGCCTACCACAAAGAGCCTCTGAATATATATAGTCCTAAGGAAGCTAAACAACAAGGAAGACCCTAGGGAAGATGCTCAATTCTCATTCAAGATGGCAAATGGTAAAGACATCTGACCTGGGAGAAAAAAGAGAACAAGACAGGAGCCTACCACAGAGGACCTCTGGAAGACTCTACTGATCAGGTTATTGAAGGAGACACTGAGAATCATAGCCAAACTTTGGGCAGAGTGCAGGAAACCTTATGCAAGAAGGGAGAGATAGAAATACCTGGAGCTGTCAGGGGCTCCACAAGGAGATCAGCAGCGCCCAAATACCTGGACTGAGTGGGGCTGCAGAGACTGATACTCCAACCAAGGACCATACATGAAGAGGACCTAGACATGCTGCTGAGAAGAAGCCCATAGGCTGCTCAGTTTCTAAGTGGGTTTCCTAGTAAGGGGGGCAGAGGCTGTCTCTGAAATGTACTTAGTGGCCACCCCTGGGAAAGTGGCCTAACCAGGCCACAGAGAAAGGGGATCCAGACAGTCCTGATGAGACCTGATAGACTAATGTCAGATAGTAGGGGAGGAGGACCTCTTCTCTCAGTGGACTAGGGAAAGTGCACTGGGGGAGAGGGGAGAGGAGGGTTGACACAAGGAGGACACAAGGGAGGGGGCTACAGCAGGATACAAATTGAACAAATTGTAATAAATAAATTGCTTACAATAGTTAAAAGGAAAAAGAAAAAGAGAAAAACAAAAGCGATACATACTTAACACAAACTGATCTTGCCTGGTATGAAACAGTCATTTTTTTTCTCTACCCAAAGCTTTAAATGAGTTTTTAATACACTAGTTAAATCAACTCTCTTGATTTGATAAATTCACATTTGCATGTATTCTGTTTGTCAGTGTTGAGGCTTTTATAATAATTACTATAATTTACAACATTACTTGTACAGATTATTTAAAATTTCTACTTACAATAGACAAATGTTCTGACATTCTCTCGGTAAATGTTCATGGATTTTGACCATGTTCAGGTATATTCCTTTTTGATATATACTCTAAAGGATTTCTGGATTGTGTTGTTATATGTTTCTTGTTCATTTTAATAAACACTCCAAAATTTTTGTAATTATTATTTTGTCTGCTAGGAAATATATGTAGTCTTTGCTATATGCAAGCCATGATGTTGTTTTTTAGACTCATAGAGAAATAAAATAACAGATGATAGATACATATATACATACATATATACTAGATGCATAATAGACAGAAACATGATAGATACATTATATAGTTAGATGATGCAATCTAGGGATAAAGCATCACTATAAATGGATAGATTCATAAGGAAGATAGAAAATTAGATAGACACATAGAAAAACAGAAACATATACACAATAGATATAGATTATAGATACATAGATACACAATAAACAGATACATAATAAATCTATACATAATATAGATGGAAATAAAGAATACAAATGAGCCGTAGTTATAAATGAACAGTTTCTCAAGGTTAGTAGCAAGTCTCCAGTGTCGCAATCATACAATAGGTTTCATAAACGTTTTATTGGTGAACTTTGTTGGACTGGCACTTTTCACCATCACAGTAGTTCAACTCACATTTTTGAGCTAATACATTTCTAAGTATAAAGTAATGTTTTAAAGCAGATGTTTAAAATACTGTACTGTTTAAAGGCAAATGCCTCTTTTTCTTTTGTAAAAAATATTGATTTAATGAAGTATATATTACTCTAGTGAGAAGTGTTAGGAAAAGTCTTATACAAGTTCCTTCAGATTAATGATAATGTGTGTTGCTAATGGCATAGTTTGATGTGGAATTTTTAGTTTTAATTCAACATCACACAACAATTTCAACAGTTAGTAAGGACATTGCAGTTAGTCCTGGAGAAACCTGGTAAGTTAGGGTCAGATGGAAGGGGAGGCGATCTCCCCTATCTGTAGACTTGGAAAGGGGCAGGGAGGAGATGAGAGACAGAGGGTGGGGTTGGGAGGGAATGGGAGAGTGGGCTATAGCTGGGATACAAATTTAATAAACTGTAAGTGATATTTAAAAAATAAAATAAAAAAATGAACATTCATAGTTGAATTATATAACAACTGTTATGCAAACTTTATATATTCATACTTCTTAGAAAACATCCAAAAATAATTTCCTTTTTCTTCTACCAATTTTTAATGTCATTCAATAATTTAGTTCTTTCAAAGCATATTAAATTATATTAATGTAAAAAATAATTTTGAGTTATTTTTATCTTTGTATTTTTTAATTTTTGTGATTTTATTTATTACAATTTATTCACTTTGTATCCCTGTTGTAGCCCCCTCCTTAATCCCCTCCCAATCCTGCCCTTCCGTTCCACTTCTTCTCCCATGCTCCTTCTCCAATCCACTGATGGAGGAGGTCATCTGACCATAGCCTATCAGAACTTTGAGTTTTAACATAATTAGTATCACTGTTAAGATGAAAATCAATTAAGCAAAACCCTACATAAATTTTAGCAAAGGGGCTCATTTATGCTGCTGCTATAGCTATAATTAGAATAATACTTTTGTGTGATTATGATTAACTTTAATATCTTTTTAATGCTTGAACACAAAAGAGGCTCCTCAATTAATTCAGAGCAGACTGCAAGGTGATGAAAAGGAAATTATTTGCCACAGCAATATATTATAGAATATTTTTCATTATTAGTACAACTTTTTTATCCACAATATTCTGAACATCTAAATTTAATATATTGTGAACAAGTAAATTTGCCTCTTCCATCTGTATTTTCTAATCATAAAATGCCAAATACAATAATCACAAAAGCCACAAGTAAATATTTTCAATATTAAAATTCTATCAGAATACACAGTAAAAAGTTTCAGAACATTGCAATTAGTTCTACCATAAGATCTAGCTATACCACTCTTGGCCATACACCCAAAAGATGCTCAGTCATACAACAGGGACATTTAATCAACTATTTTTACAGCAGTTTTATTCGTAATCGTCAGAAACTGGAAACAATTGAGATATCCCTCAAAGAATGAATACAGAAACTGTGGTACCTTTACAAAATGGAATACTACTCAGCAATTAAAACAGGAAATCATTCAATATTCCTCTGAAGAGAATTCTCTGCTTAGCTCTGTATCCCATTATTTTTTTTTAATTGGATTACTTGATTTTTTGCTGTTTACCTTCTTTAGTTCTTTATATATAATGTATATTAGCCCTCTGTCATATATAAGGTTGGTGAAGATCCTTTCCCAATCTCTAGGCTGTCGTTTGTTCTGAGGACAGTGTCCTTTGCTTTACAGAAGCTTTTCAGTTTCATGAGGTCCCATTTATTGATTGTTGCTCTTAGAGCCTGGCTGTTGGTGTTCTGTTCAGGAAGTTGTCTCCTGTGCCAATGAGTTCAAGGATATTCCCCACTTTTACTTCTAAACGGTTTAGTGTGTCTGGTTTTATGTTGAAGTCTTTGATCCACTTGGACTTTAATTTTGTGCAGGGTGATAAGTATGGATCTATTTGCATTTTTCTACATGTAGACTTCCAGTTAAACCAGCACCATTTGTTGAAGATGCTGTCTTTTTTCCATTGAATGGATTTGGCATTTCTGTCAAAAATCAGGTGTCCATAACTGTGTGAATTTATGTCAGGGTCTTCTATTCAACTCCATTGATCCACCAGTTTGTCTCTATGCCAGTACCATGCAGTTTTTGTTACTACAGTACAGCTTGAGATCAGGGATGGAGGTATCTCCAGAAGATCTTTTATTGTAGAGGATTGTTTTAGCAATTCTGGGTTTCTTGTTGTTCCATATGAAGGTGAGAATTTTTCTTTCAAGGTCTATAAAGAATTGTGTTGGTAATTTGACGGGAAGTGCATTGAATCTGTAGATTGCTTTTGGTAAGATGGCCATTTTTACTATATTAATCCTGCCAAGCCATGAGCATGGGAGATCTTTCCATCTTATGAACAGAAAATTCTCTGCAGAGGAATATCGAATGGCAGAGAAACACTTAAAGAAATGCTCAACCTCATTAGCCATCACGAAAATGCAAATCAAAACGACCCTGATATTTCACCTTACACCCATCAGAATGGCTAACATCAAAAACTCAAGAGACAACACATGCTGGAGAGGTTGTGGAGAAAGGGGAACCCTCCTCAACTGCTGGTGGGAATATAAACTTGTACAACCGATCTGGAAAGCAGTCTGGCACTTTCTCAGAAAACTAGGAATAGCGCTTCCTTAAGATCCAGCTTTACCACTCTTAGGCATATATACAAAAGATTCTCAAGTACACAATAAGGACATTTGCTCAACCATGTTTGTAGCAGCCTTATTTGTAATAGCCAGAAGCTGGAAACAGCCCAGATGCCCCTCATTGGAGGAATGGATGCACAAATTGTGGTATATCTACACAATGGAATATTACTCAGCAATAAAAAACAAGGAAATCATGAAATTTGCAGGTAAATGGTGGGATCTGGAAAAGATCATCCTGCGTGAGCTATCCCAGAAGCAGAAAGATGCACACAGTATATACTCACTCATATAGACATATAATATAGGATAAACCTACTAAAATCTGTACACCTAAAGAAACTAATCAAGAGGGAGGACTCTTGCTAAAATGCTCAATTCCTACCCAGAAAGGCAAAGAGGCTGGACATCAGAAGAAGGAGAAAAGAGGGAACAAGCCAGAATCCTGACACAGAGGACCTCTGAAAATCTCTGCTCTGCAGACTATCAATGCAGATGCTGAGACTTAAGGGCAACCTTTGGGAAGAGTGCAGGGAATCTTATGAAAGAAGCAGGAAACAGTAAGATCTGGAGAGGACAGGAACTCCATAAGGATAGCAACAGAACCAAAAAAATCTGAGCACAGGGGTCTTTCCTGAGACTGATATTTCAGCCAACGACTATGCATGAAGATAACCTAAGACCCCTGCACAGATGTAGCCTATGGCAGTTCAGTATCCAAGTGGGTTCCATTGTAATAGGAACAGGGACTGTCTCTGACATGAACTGATTGGGCTGCTCTTTAATTACCTCCCCCTGAGGGAGAAGCAGCATTACCAGGCCACAGAAGAAGACAATAAAGCCACTCTTGATGAGACCTAATTGACTAAGATCAGAAGGAAGGAAAAGAAGACCTCCCCTATCAGTGGAATTGGGAAGGGGCATGCATGCAGAGGGTGGAGGAAGGGAGGGATTGGGATGGGAGGAGGGAGAGAATCACAGGGGGGATACAAAGTGAATAAAGTGTAATTAATAAAGAAAAAAAAAAACAGGAAATCATGAAAATTCCAGGCAAAGGGATGGAACTTGAAAAGATCATGCTGGGTTAGGTAACCCAGACTCAGAAAGACACACATGGTATGTAATCATTTATAAGATATATTAGACCTAGAGTACAGGATAGCCATACTACAATCCACAGACACAAAGAGGCTAAGAACCAAGGTAAGCCAAAGGGAGGGTGGTTAAATGTCATTAATAAAGGGAAATAGAATAGACAGCAGAAGTGGATGAAGAAAGGGAACACGGTAGAAGACAGAATGGGGAGGGAAACAAGGATGGAAATCTAACGTGAGGAGAACAGGGGTGAGAGGTGAGAGGGTGACGGTGGGATCAAGAAGGAAAACTGAGTGTTTGGGGAGAGGAGCATCTCTTTGTCAAGTTAGAGGCCTTTGACAGTGTAGCCTCCTGGGAGAATATGGATGTGGCTCTAGCTAGCTTCAACTCCTAACAGGGAGGGCCATGAAGACTAAAGTGACCCCCTCCTAGCCAGGCAGGACTAGTGGAAGAAGGGAAAAACAACTCACCAACAGAACCTTTAATCCAAAAATTAATTTATTATAATAAAACTATTTACTAAATTGAAAACATGGAGTTATGAAATGTAGGCAAACATTAGCTACTGTTGTCTATGAAAGTTTTAACTAAAGATATAAATTTTTCCGTATTTGTTTAAATAGAAAATATATTGCATTGTTTGGGTAGGTTTCCATAAAAACACACAGTTTGGACTATATGAATTAATTCTTATGTATTATAAAATTAATACATTTTTACATCTATGTATAGTATCAGTGTACTAGAGGTGGAATATATGGAGAGATGAGGGAGGGATGGTGGAATTGGGAAAAGATGAGGGAGTAGATGCAGCTGGGATATAATTGAATAAAGTGCAATAAATGATAGTAAGAAAAATTTTAAAAAGAAAAAGATTTTTTTCACACACAAAAAATATTCCACATACACAAAAACTAAAATATAAAAAGATCCATCTATACCACTCCTAGGCATATACCCAAAAGATGACCCAACATTCAATAAGGACATTTGCTCAACTATGTTCATAGCAGCTTTATTTGTAATATCCAGAATTTGGAAAAAACCTTGATGTTGCTCAATGGAGAAATAGATACAGAAATTGTGGTATATTTACACAATGGAATACTATTCAGCAATTAAAAACAAGAAAATCATGAAATTTGCAGGAAATGGTGGAACTAGAAAATATCATCATGAGTGCGGTAACCCAAAAGAAGGAAGACACATGTGGTGTATACTCACTTATAAGTGGGTATTAGACATATAATATAGCATAAACATACTAAAATCTATAGTCCTAAAGAAGCTAAACAACAAGGAGGACCTTAGGGAAGATGTTTAATCCTCATTCAGAAGAGCAAACAGGATAGACTTCCGTAATTTTAGAGAAGGAACACAACAAGAACTTTCCACAGAAGACCTCTGAAAGACTGTACCCACCAGGGTATTGAAGAAGATACTGATACTCATAGTGAAAGGGTTAGGCTAACTTTGTAACCTATATATCTTCTAAAGCCTACAGTTTTGAGTTTTAGGTCCAGGTTAAGCTAAAGTCTCTTAGTACCTTTCCAGAGAATGGAGGAATGTGACCCTATTTGTGAGAACAGATATTTTAAAAAAGCAAGCAAGAAATGACCTTCACTCAGCAAAAAGAATAACCAGACCCTTGTCGTCAAGATAGTGTTTCTCTGCAATGAACCCAGATGGCCTCAATCCTTCTTCTGAGTAGCTCCTGACCTCCAGCCAAATCTTCAAGGATGAGCTAACCACCCCACCTTCAACTGCAGCTGCATCTACACTTGGCAGGACTGGCCAAGCTTGAGCACCTAAGACTAACCAATTAGCTTACTTTATAGCTTCCTCATGCAATCCTAAATTGCCAAAACTGCAACTTCAAATTTCCCACAATTTTTCTTTTAAAAACATAAAGCCTGGAGGGAGCCAAGATGGTTACGCCAGGAGAGCACTGTGTCTGAGAAGCGGGACAGCACTCTCCATGCAGTGACCAAGAGACTGAACTCTGGGCCCTGAAACTACAGCGATCGTGTTTCCCAGATGAGGGGAGGCTCCCACGGTGTGGAAATCGGTTAGGTCCACTCTCAGCTGCCCAGCCAGAACTCGGAAGAAATCCCGGAATGCAGGCTTTGGGTCTCCAGGATGGAGCCGCAAGCCTAGGTGTCCAGATCACTTTCCCAGGCTGATCGGTGGGCACAAGGGTGCCTGAGACTGGGAGTCCCAGTCGCAAGAAAACCCCATGGGGAAGCAAAGTTGCGAGTCTGATCACGGGTCACCCAGTCTTTCCCCGGAAGGTCTCTCGGACCGTGGGTACCCGCCTCCATCACAACTGAGCTCCCACCACTTGGAAAGCTGAGCGCCCAGCTCACCGGTACAGAGGAGCTGCCTGCCCCAGTGCAACAGGGACTTGGAGCCCCTGTCCAAAGAGGACCCCACAGGGAAGGAAGAAACCGTGCTGCTGGGGTCACCTAGGGAAAGTCTAGCAGACTGAAGATCACAAACAGGCAGGTATGCCCAGCCATCACAGATCTGGGCCCAAACAGGGAGCACAAAGTGATTGGAAACTCAGCTCCTGCAGACTAGCAGGCTGGCACACGCTCAGCCAGCCCAGAAGCCTGCTTTGAACCAACTACTCCTTAAAGACAGAACTGTGTGCCCCAAGACACCAGAATTGTAGAGTCACTGTCTGGAGAAACCCTCACAAGGAACAAGGAACAAAGCAAAGGGGACAGACTTAGGCAACCCAGTATATCCCCAGAAAAGGTCCCACAGACTGGCCCAACCCAGGGAACTGCTGTGCCCCAAATAGCCTGCTGTTACCAGGACAGCAGTACTCACCCGCCACAGATTACCTCTTGGGTTCTGGGGCACAGAGCCCCAAACTCAGACCTACAAAAGACCAGGAACCCTGAGATCAACCCCCAGATACTGCTCCAAGGGGCAACCAGTTATCTTTAACAAAACCGACCAAACCACGGGACACACAGGTTACAGCAGCTGATCACTAAATTTACAGCAAGAAACCGAGAGGGAGGACAGCTGTCTCCAGGATTTCTCCCGGTGAGAGAAGAGCCCTCTTGACTAATCAGGACCACAGTTACCACCCAGGTCTCTATGCCTGAGATGAGCTGTAGCAACTCATGAAAAACACCGGAAATCCAGTGACTATACCAAAAAAGCTGGGAAGGCTTCCTTCATGAAAAACCATCTTCCTGCCAAAGGGATTCTCTCCACTACAAGAGTCCAGGAACAACCAGAAACTAAATTTAAACAACTAAGATAGCCCAATGGGTAGAGGACAGCGCAAAAGTTCAACCAACAAAAGCCAGAGCAATATGGCATCTTCAGAACCCAGTTATCCAGGGGCAAATAGCCCTAGACACCCCAGCATAATTGAAATTCAAGGAGATGACCTAATGTCTATGCCCATGAAGAAGATAACAAAGGAAACAAATAAAATACGTAAGGAAATAGAGGAAGCTGCAGCCAAACAGTCTGTGGACTTTAGAGAGGAAATGCTTAAATCACTGAATGAAATAAAAGAAACAGGGGATTGTTCAAACAAACAGCTGAAGGAATTGACGGAAAAACATGAAAATACAGTCAGGCAGGTGAAGGAAACCAACAAAATGGCTCAAGACCTGAAGATAGAATTGGAAAAATTAAAAAAAAAAAAAACAAAAATGGAAGAAATTGTGGAGAGAAAGAACTTAGGGAAGAAAGCAGGAACTACAGAGGTTAGCATAACCAATAGGATACAAGAAATGGAAGAAAGAATCTCAGGTGTGGAAGATACAATGGAAGAAATCAATGTATCTGTCAAAGAAAATGTTAAATCTAAAAAATTCCTGACACAGACTGTCCAAGAAATTCAAGACAACATAAAAAGACAAAACCTAAGAATAATAGGAATAGAGGAAAAAGAAGATTCCCTGCACCAAGGCCCAGAAAATATTTTCAACAAAATCATTGAAGAAAATTTCCCCAAGTTAAAGGAGAGGCCCATAAGAATACAAGAGGCCTACAGAACACCCAACAAATTTGACCAGAAAAGAAAATCCTCCTGCCACATAATAATCAAAACCGTAAGTATACAGAACAAAGAAAAAATATTAAAAGCTGCAAGAGAAAAAGGCCAAGTAACATATAATGGCAAACCCATTAGAATTACACCTGACTTTTCAACAGAGACTATGAAAGCCAGAAGGGAATGGACGGATATCATGCAGACCCTAAGAGAACACAGATGTCAGCCCAGGCTACTATACCCAGCAAAACTCTCAGTCCTCAAAGACAGGGAAAACAAGATATTCAATGACAAAAACAAATTTCAACAATACCTACAAACAAATCCAGCATTACACAAGACACTGGAAGAGAAAATGCAACCCAAGAAAACTAGCTACATTCAAGAAAACACAGGAAATAAATAACGCCACTATAGTAAAACAAAAGCAACCAAGCACACAACCGTATGACCACAGCCAACATCAAATTCAAAGGATCTAACAGCCACAGGTCATTAATCTCTCTCAATATCAATGGACTTAATTCTCCAAAAAAAAGACACAGACTAACAGAATGGATGTGTAAGTAAAACCCAGCAATCTGTTGTATACAAGAAACACACCTAAGTCACAAAGATAGACATTACCTGAGGGTAAAATGATGGAAGAAGGCTTTCCAAGCAAATGAATGCAAGAAGCAAGCAGGAGTAGCCATTCTAATATCTGATAAAATAGACTTTCAATGAAAATTAATCAAAATAAATGGGGAAGGACACTTCATACTCATCAAGGGAAAATTCCACCAAGAAGGCATGACAATCCTGAACATCTATGACCCAAATAGAAGGGCACCCACACTTATGAAAGAAACATTGATAAACCTTAAACCACACATAGATCCCCACACGCTAATAGTGGGAGACTTCAACACCCCACTCTCAACAAAGGACAGGTCAACTAAACAGAAATTAAACAAAGAAACAATATCTCTAACAGAGGTCATGAATCAAATGGACCTAACAGACATTTACAGAACCTTACACCTTAACACGAAAGAATTTACCTTCTTCTCAGCACCTCATGGAACCTTCTCCAAAATAGATCACATAGTTAGTTCAAAGAAAGAGTCAACAGATACAAGAAGATTGAAACAATCCCTTGTATCCTGTCTGATCACCATGGAAGAAAGCTGGACCTCAGTAACAACAGAAATAGCAAAAAGCCTACACATACATGGAAACTGAACAACTTGATACAAAAAGACAGCTGGGTCAGGGAAGAAATAAAGAAAGAAATTAAAATCTTCCTAGAACTCAATGAAAATGAAGACACAAAATGCCCAAACTTGTGGGACACAATGAAGGCAATGCTTAGAGGAAAGTTCATAGCACTAAGTGCCTTTAAGAAGAAATTTGAGACAGCGCATTCAAACAAATTAATGGCTCACTTAAAAACCCTAGAAAAAGAAGAAGCAGACACAACAAAAAGGAGTAATGGCTGGAAATAATGAAACTCAGGGCTGAAATCAACCAATTAGAAACAAATAAAACAATTCAAAGAACCAATGAAACCAAGAGCTGGTTCTTTGAGAAAATCAACAAGATAGACAAACCCTTAGCCAAGCTAACTAAAAGGCAGAGATAGACCA
>REGO01000132.1:1718542-1735378 GCA_010120015.1 Rhombomys opimus | reverse complement strand
TTGTATTTGGGGCATAGATGTTCAGGATTGTGAGGTCTTCCTGATGGAATTTTCCCTTGATGAGTATGAAGTGTCCTTCCCCATCTCTTTTTATTAATTTCGGTTGAAAGTCTATTTTATCAGATATTAGAATGGCTGCTCCTGCTTGCTTCTTGGGTCCATTTGCTTGGAAAGTTGTCTTCCAACGTTTTACCCTCAGGTAATGTCTATCTTTGTGTCTTAGGTGTGTTTCTTATATGCAACTGATTGCTGGGTTTTGTTTACGTATCCATTCTGTTAATCTGTGTGTTTTTACTGGAGCGTTGAGTCCAATATTGTTGAGAGAGATTAATGACCAGTGGCTGTTAGATCCTTTGATTTTGATGTTGGCTGTGGTCATAAGGTTGTGTGTTTGGTTGCTTTTTGTTTTACTGTAGTAAGGTTAAATTTTTTTTTTAAACAATGATGCTGTGAACAACTTTTCTTCAGTTTCTGATTAACTAGGAGCTGATATTTTATTGACACAAGAACTATACTTCAGAATTATTGTACTGATCTACTAGTAAAATATTCACTGAATTCTAAAATAGAAAACTGAAAGCATCTTCTTTGTTTATTTGTACTTATATTCATCCATACATAGGAAAGGTTTTCTCAGGTTCATTTAGTTTTTTACTATACAGTTATTTTAAAACCATCCCTGAAAGTTGTGAAGGGCACCATCCTTATTGCATCATATGTCTGTGAATCATCCTGATATAGCTTTTAAATTCCAATGAGCCATACTCTTCAAATTTGTACTATTTACCATATGCCAAAAGTTCTTCTGACCCTTTACATGACTCAGTAAGTTAATTCTCAACTGAGGCACAGCAGTAAATGTTAGTAATGTTATTTATTGTTTGACAGATGTGGAAATAGACAAAGGTTATTCAACAAACTACCAAGGTTCCCATGCTCAGTAAATAGAAGAAAATGCTTTTAAGCTCAATCAGTTGTGAAGGCACATTTTATTTCAAAATATCTCATATGTAATCGCTATTTATGGGGTTTCTTTTATACTTACTCTCCCATACTTTATTTACTCCTCAAATGACAGAATAATTAGAATAGAGAGCAACATAGATAACAATTATTTTATTTGCAGTACTAGGATTCAATAAAGAATACAGTTTTCCAGCAAATATTTATGTTTAAAAATTGATATAGATAGAAATTATCTGTAAATGTGTATGTGTATTTGAGAAAATGGACATCTAGTAGGTATCAAAATATTTTTTAATGTTGAGAGGATATTATATTCATTATATAGTGTTCATGATTGATAACATTTAAAAATACTACTTATGTCAAAATATATATTATACATGTCAAAGAAGAAACACATAATTGTCTCTGCATTTCTATCACAAAAATATAATAATAAGTACTAATATTAGTGAGCCCCTGAGATGGATCCTGGCACTCACCCACCCACACACAGACACACACACACACACACACACACACACACACACAGAGAGAGAGAGAGAGAAAGAGCGAGAGGGGGGGAGAGAGAGATGGAGGATCTGGGAAGACAAAAACAAACAACTCCATATTTGGCTAAGGCTGAGGATCTGGCTTGCTTCCGTGTATGTGGACCTATCTGCATTGCCCACATGGCACGCTGGGGTTGGCTACTCAGAGGCTATTTAAGCTGTGGGCTGGCTTTCCCCAGGGTCAGAAGATTGTTCAAGGTTCCTGAATAAACTGCATTGAGAAGAAGAAAAAAAAGAATATTTTGATAAATTTTCTTTAAATATAACTTTACAGGTACACGTAAATAATGTTATATTTAGGAAAATAAGGCACTACAGGAAGACAAACATCTCAGGATCTTCCTCATATTTTGAATAAGAAACATATCCAACAAAAGTAGGGAGTCCATTCCTGGTTAGAAGATTGGAAAAAATGTTAGTGACATGTTTGTCAATCTACATAAATAAAAGCTAACTAACAGAATTATGTTCAAGAGGTTCAATGACTATCATGGTTACTATTATTAGTAACAACACTTTGTATTTTGAAAGATTCTAACAAAAATGAATTTTAAGTACCTCACTACATAAATGATAGCATGTAAAAAGGATATCCACATATATAGATTTACATACACATACACACAATAGAGTGATTAATTCTATGTAAACAACAGGTGAACTAATGAGCTCACATGACTCTGATTTATACATACAAATGTATATATACATACATACATATACACATACATATATATATATATATATATAAGTATAGGCATATGAACAAATTAATATAATATATCCATACATATATAAACACAAACATATATATATATCTTACTGGCTATATAATATGTCCTTTTAGTCAATTTTAAAGGTAAACTTAAACCAAAATCAAATAAAAAGGGGCAAAGACTCAAAAATACTTCTCTCAGAAAGAAATGCAAATAATCAGTAAGAAAGTGGAAAGGGAATTAGTGTCATTATTTATTAGAGTAGTAAAAGGAACAGCCACAATGGATGACTAGGTGCCATCACTTGAGTAGGAACAACAGTTATATAGAGAGGAACGAAAATGCAACAAATCACCAAGACTTTAAATATGAGCAATATTAGACTTACTGGATTTTCCTATTACTGTCTACGAAAATGTAAAATGATCTGGTAATTATAGAAATCTGTATGGCATTTCCTCAGAAAAATAAAAACAAAAATGAAAATGAAATCAACTTATGATCTATAAGTGCCAATTCTGAATATGTCCGTATGGATAGAGGCAGGTTCCCTAAGAACTGTTGTTACCATCAGGTTTCTTACTTCTAGATTGTATATTACTTACAGTGTCACTGTCAGATAAATAGAGAGGGTGTGTTTCATATATATTTTGGAATATTAGATAGTTTTATGAAGACAAAGAGATACTAATATTCTCAAATTTTGTAGGACATTATGTTAACCAAAATATTATCAAAGACAGACAATGACCACACGATTCCACATATGTGATGCACCTAAAATAGTCAAATCCATATTGGAAGAAACCATAATAGAGATCTTCAGGATCTGAAGGCTAGACAAATGGAGAAGGGGGGGGCTGTAAAATTTTAATCAGGTAAAACTAAATTCTATGGATCCACCTTAAAGCAGATTGCCTTAAACAATGTGTTAACGCATTGTTTTCTACTTCAAAATATGTTACAGAATAGAACTCATATCAAGTGTTCTTCAGATAGACACACAACAAAAATTCAGATAAACCTTGAGAAGTATTGAAAGGTCTACTAGAGTTTATATATGTAAAAATATATGTATTAGTGTATTTTAATTAGGTAAAGTTTTTTATAGAAATTATATTGATAAAGCTATAAATTAAAATAAGAGAATTTTTGGGATGTTTTCAAGACAGGATTTCTCTGTGTAGCCTTGGCTGTCCTAAAATTTACTTTGTAGACCAGGCTGACCTCTAACTCACAGATCCACCTGCCTCTGCCTCCACAAGTCCTGGGATTACAGGCATGTGCCACCCTCCTGGCTTAAGAACAGAATTATTTTTTGTTGTTGTTGTTTTTTGTTTTTTATGGCTAAATTTTATTTCACTGACTACCTTTCATAAGTATTTCTTTTTTCTTTTTACTTTTTATTGTTATCATTTATTTCAATTTCTTCAAATTTTATTTTTTTTATTTTATTTTTCTTTATTAATTACACTTCACTCACTTTGTATCCCCCCCTGTGGTTCCCTCCCTCCTCCCATTCCAATCCCTCCCTTCCTCCACCCTCTGCATGCATGTCCCTCCCCAAGTCCACTGATAGTTGAGGACTTCTTCTCCTTCCTTCTGATCCTAGTCAATTAGGTCTCATCAGGAGTGGCTGTATTGTCTTCTTCTGTGGCCTGGTAATGCTGCTTCCCCCTCAGGGGGAGGTAATTAAAGAGCAGGCCAATCAGTTCACATCAGAGACAGTCCCTGTTCCTATTACAATGGAACCCACTTGGATACTGAACTGCCATGGGCTACATCTGTGTAGGGGTCTTAGGTTATCTCCATGCATAGTCCTTGGTTGGAATAGCAGTCTCAGGAAAGACCCCTGTGCTCAGACTTTTTGGTTCTGTTGTTCTCCTTATGGGGTTCCTGTCCTCTCCAGCTCTTACTGTTTTCCACTTCTTTCCTAAGATTCCCTGCACTCTGCCCAAAGGTTGCCCATAAATCTCAGTATTTACATTGATAGTCTGCAGGGCAGAGATTTTCAGAGGTCCTCTGTGTCAGGCACTTGTCCCCTCTTTTCTCCTTCTTCTAATGTCCAGCCTCTTTGCCTTTCTGGATAGGAATTGAGCATTTTAGCAAGAGTCCTCCCTCTTGATTAGTTTCTTTAAGTGTACAGATTTTAGTAGGTTTATCCTATATTATATGTCTATATGAGTGAGTATATACCATATGCACATTTCTGCTTCTGGGATAGCTCACTCAGGATGATCTTTTCCAGATCCCCCCATTTACCTGCAAATTTCATGATTTCCTTGTTTTTTATTGCTGAGTAATGTTCCATTGTGTAGATATACCACAATTTGTGCATCCATTCCTCCAATGAGGGGCATCTGGGCTGTTTCCAGCTTCTGGCTATTACAAATAAGGCTGCTACAAACATGGTTGAGCAAATGTCCTCATTGTGTACTTGAGAATCTTTTTGGATATATGCCTAGGAGTGGTAGGGCTGGATCTTAAGGAAGCACTATTCCTAGTTGTCTGAGAAAGTGCCAGATTGCCTTCCAGAGTGGTTGTACAAGTTGACATTCCCACCAGCAGTGGAGGAGGGTTCCCCTTTCTCCACAACCTCTCCAGCATGTGTTGTCTCTTGAGTTTTTGATCTTAGCCATTCTGATGGGTGTAAGGTGAGATCTCAGGATTGTTTTGATTTGCATGAACTCAGGGGCTGGCTCTCTGATCACCTCCCCCTGGGGAGTGCAGCCTTAACTGGCCACAGAGGAAGATGATGCAACCAGTCCTGATGAGACCTGATAGGCTAGGGTCAAATGGAAGGGGGAGAAGAGAATTCTTAATATTAGAAAATCTACAATGAGAACAAAGATTAAGTTATCCCATGATAATTGCTTAACTATTTTTTGTCTTAACTCATTGCCTTAGTTACTAAGATCATGACAAAAAGAGGGAGGCATCAGATTGTTTTTTGTCATTCACAAGCAAGTTTATAAGCACAAGACCTCCTGAGATTTCCTCTCTCAAACCAACTCCTTCTTTGACACAACTAGAGCACATTTAATGTTTTCTGTCTGGGAACTTGGTATTGATTTGAGTAAGATACTTATTAAGGTGTGTGCCAAACATGTTCTGCTAAAAATATATTTCTCTATTCCATTTCACAATCCAACTTAAGTATGGCTAGAATGTTCGGCATAGCCTGTCAGGAGTTATTCAATGAGTTCAAATGACTTCATTATGAACTCTGTTAATAAGACTGATAAAGTCATTAAAAAATAAAATGTCAGCATCATACACATGTTATAAATTTGAATCTAAGCCCTTTAAGCAGTTTGAACTTTTCAGGGAAATACTAAAGTTCAAAGATTAAATCACCCTTCAAGTTAAATTTCAAAGCATTTCAAGTACGAAATAAAAATATCAGACCTTATTTCTTAAAAATCCATAGGAATTAAAATCTCTACCATATTATATTTCTTTGTTTTATTCAATGTATTTCATCTGCTTTAGGTTTGTTGGTGTTCTTGGAGCAGCTCACATTCAGGTTTTCTTCCATTATTATGGTGGAAGTTCTTTCAGACCCCCAAAATTTGAAGACACTTAATGGTATGTTTTGAGGTATTTTGAGGTATTTCAATTAAATAAAAAATAACAATAAATTAAGTGGCTTCTGACTACAGATGTTAAAATGTATATTTGTTTTTACCTCAGGGAACTAAAATACAGAGAAAATTGTTTTGTTAGTAAGATATTTAGTGAGGCTGAAGATTATACAAAAAAAAAAAAACAAAAAAAAAAAAAAAACAAAAAACAGTCATATATGGGGAGAAAATACCAATGAAGATTTTGGTTTTCAACCCATGTGCATATTTATAATCACCTAATGGTCATTGTTTAAATCCTGCAATGCATGCATATGAATTAAAATAGGAATACCACCCTGGGGAGAATTTTGCTTTGTTTCCTCTACTTTCTTAGTCTGATCTAAGAAAACTGCATTCTAGGGAAAGCTGTTGGCTTAACCTCATATGCCTTCAACTAGTATTTTAGGGGTGTTCTGAACTAAAGCTAATATGTACATGCCTAATTCTGAAGTCTTCATAGCCTGCATAACAGTATGTCTAGTTTTCTTTTCTTTTTCTTTTTCAAATATTACTACCTCTGAAGAAGCTTCCTTTCCTTTCTTTACAATTTTGTATTTATACGTATTTTTGTATGGCTGCATACATTTATTTAGCAGCCTTCACCTGGTCCCATAGGTGAACTGTGTGTATTTAAGCTGATCCTCATCAAAGTGTTTTTATTGTTTGCACATACTGAAAATCAGAGAAATAGTTTAAAACAATCTCCAAAACCTCACACTGAATTTTTCTTGGTATTGTCCTTGAAAACATGTAGATCTTATGAGTTTGTCAGTTTATAAAAGTTAAGACTCCTTTATTTGAAAAAAAAAATCATTGTTACAGCTGTGCCTACTTTGAAACAAATGTGCCTAGATAGACAGATGTAGCAACTGCCATTGAGAAGCTGCTCATCTCTGCTGAAGCTTATTGCTTGCAGGATGAAACAGATGTCTGCTAAGTTACATAAATTTTTATCAAGATAGGTTCTGTGGTCCTTCATTGCTGTACAGACTTACTTTTACTACCTGTATTCTTGGTGAGTCACCAATGAATAATTCTAAGAAAATCTGAAGTATGATTTCTTTCACATATCATAGCAATTTAATGTCACATAGCTTGTGAAAGAATATGTCCATCTAAACAAAAGTTTCTGTTTAAATACTACTGATACTCTCAAGATACTTTGTGCTCATGGTAAAATTTAAAATAAAAAAGTCTTCATCCCCTGCCTGTCTGATTGCAAGACTTTTGCAATACGATTTTTGTCAGAAATTATGTTTCTTGATGTATCTCCCTTCTTACCAATGTCTAACTATTGAAGACTATCCAGCCTCAAACATGCCCTTTCTCTAACAGAATTCAGGCACAAGAAAACAAGACCAGATGGTGCTTCAAGCATTACTCTACTGTTGGCAATAGTCTGGCTAGGCTGTTTTGAAAAGATCACAATGTGCTGGCTAAAGGAATGCCAACTCCTCAAGAGTTTATCTGTTCACCGAGCATATGAAGCACAACAATGACCACCATAGCAAAATAACTCCAAGGGTAAAATAATGACAGTCATATCCTGAAGGTAACCAAGAGCTATGTAATTGGGTTTGAACCCCACTGCATGAGACTGAATCCATTTCAGGTACTGTAAATCTAGCCAACTACTCATGGTTGATAGGATAATGGAAGCTAGAGGATAGTCTACCAGTGACATTATGTTACATTAGGATATTTCTAATTTTATTTCTAAGCACTAATGCTTATATGTACAGGTACTTGTAGCACACACCTCTTATCAAAGATACTACTTTTGCATCAGAATGCAACTATTACAGAAACCCACAAGCAATTCAAATTCAGAGAAAAACTAACCGTGAGGTTCTCAATTTGACACCTATACCTAAGCAGGCAATATTAGAGGGAAAGACAGGAGACTGGGGAGACAGAAGAGCAGGACATCAATTGTTTACTGTGAGAGATAATGTTTCCTATAATACTGGACGCCTAAACAAGACCAGCACATTTATGATTCTTGTTGACATGACAACATGAGAGGGAGACACCTTGGAAGGCCCTGCCAGTAGATAAAGAGTCCTAGGGAATGAACAGCTTGTGAAAAAGAAGGAATAAGTATCCTTTAGGGATTCTTGCCCTAATAAGGCAACCGATGTTAAGTACTTATTCTTAAACCCAAATACAAACGAGAAACACTAAAAAGATTCAGCAAACTGTACTTACATACTAAAGTGTGTGTGTGTAACACTAACTGAAGAAAAACAGGTCAGGAGCTTGGGAAGCATGGGAGGAGTGAGAAGGAAGAGAGAAAAAGATGGAAATATTGTGACTATAGGTTTTTCTATTATTATTATTATTATTATTATTTACAACTTATTCAATTTGTGTGCCATTTGTAGTCCCTTACCTCATTTCTACTGGTTTCACCTTCCCTCACTCTTCCTCTCCTATACCTCTTCCCAAGTCTATTGATAGGGGAAGACCTCCTTCCCTACTGTCTGGCCCTAGCCTATCAGGTCTCATCAGGACTGACTGGATCCTCTTCCTATATGGGCTGGTTAGTTCGCCCTATCAGGTAGAAGTGATCAAGGAGCAAGCCACGGAGTTCATGTCAGAGACTATCTCTTCTTCCTTTACTAGAGAACCCACAAGGAGACTGAGCTGTCAATGGATTACATCTGAGCTGGAGGTCAGGCCTTGTATATGCATGGTCTTTGGTTGATGCATAAATCTCTATAGTTCCCCCTTGGCCCTGCTTTTTTAGGTTTTGTTGGTTTCCTTGTATGGTTTCTTTACTTTCCAGGTCCTTTTATATCCCCCTTCTTCCATAAGACTCTGTGCACCATGTCCAAAATTTGGCTGAGTCTCTGTATCTGCTTCAGTACCTAGTTGGTTGGAGTCTTTTAGAGGACATCTGTGGTAGAATCCAGTCCTGTTCCCTCTCTTCTAAGGCTTGGAGTATCTATCCTGTTTTCCCTTGTAATGAAAATTAAGCTTCTTCCCTAGGGTCTTCCTTGTGGTTTCTTTAGGTCTGTGGCTTCTTTATATCTGTAGATTTTAGTATGTTTATCCTGTATTATATAGCTAATATCCACTTATAAGTGAGTATACACATGTGCATTTTCTGCTTCTGGTTACCTCACTCAAGTTGTTCTTTTCGAGTTCCATCCATTTGCCTGAATATGTCATGATTTTCTTGTTTTTAATAGCTCAGTAATACCACAATGTACAAATATATCACAATTTCTTTATCCATTCTTTGGTTGAGGAACATCTAGGTTGTTTCCAGATTCTGGCTATCACAAATAAAGCTGCGATGTAAATAGTTAAGCAAATGTCTTTGTTGTATGGTTGAGCATTTTTTCACATATATGTCCAGGAGTGATATAGCTGGGTATTGAGGCAGCAGTGTTCCCAGTTTTCTCAAAAAGCCCTAGACTCATTTTCAAAATGGTTGTACAAATTTACATTCCCACCAGTAATGGAAGAGGGATACATTTTCTTCATATGCTCTCCAGCATGTGTTATTGAGATTTTGAGCTTAGCTCTTCCGATGAGTGTGAGGTAGAATTTCAGAGTCGTTTTAATTTGCATTTCCCTGATGACTAAAGGCATTGAACTTTTCTTTGTTTCTCTGCCATTAAACATTGCTTTGTTGAGAATTCTCTGATTAACTCTGAACCCCATTTTTAATTGGATTATTTGGTTTGTTGCTGTTTAATTTCTTGAATTCTTTATATATTCTAGATTTTAACCCTCAGTTAGATGTAGGGTTTGTGAAGATCTTTTCCTACTCTGTAGGCTGTCATTTTTGTTGTTGACAGTGTCCTTTGCTTTACAGAAACTTCTTAGTTTCATAAAGTCCCATTTATTGATTGTTGATCTTAGAGCCTGAGCTCTTAGTACTCTATCCAGGAAGTTGTCTCCTGTTCCAATGAGTTCAAGGCTCTTCCCCAATTTTTCTTCTAACAGATTTAATGTGTCTGGTTTTATGTTGAGGTCTTAGATCCACTTGGACTTTAGGTTTGTGCAGGGTGATAAATCTGAATCTATTTACGTTTTTCTACGTGTAGACATCCAGTTAGACAAGCACCATTTGTTGAAGATGAAGATGGTATCTTTTTTCCATTGTATGGTTTTAAGTTTTTGGGGTTTTTTTTGGCAAAAATCAGATGTCTGTGGGTGTGTGGGTTTGTTTCTGGGTGTCCAATTGAATGCCATTGATCCTCCAGTCTGTTTCTATGCCAGTACCATGCAGTAGTTTTTATTACTGTTGCTCTACAGTACAACTTGAAATCAAAGATAGAGATTCTTCCAGGAGTTCTTTTATTGTACTGGATGGTTTTAGTTATTCTGGAGTTTTTGCTTGTTTGTTTTCCATTTGATGTTGACAATTATTCTTTCAAGGTCTGTAAAGAATTGTGTTGGTATGTTGATGGCAATTGCATTGAATATGTCGATTGCTTTTGGTAGGATGACCATTTTTACTATGTCAATCCTACCAATTTTGGGCATGGGAGAATTTTTCATCTTCTGATATCTTCAATTTCTTTCTTCAGAAACTTGTCATTTTTTTTCATTCAAGTCTTTCATTTCTCTAGTTAGAGTTACAGCAAGGTAGTTTATGTTATTTGTGGCTCTTGTGAAGAAGGTGTTTCCCTAGTTTTTTTCTCAGCCCTTTTGTCTTTTGTGTAGAGGAGGGATACTGATTTGTTGTTGTTGTTGTTGTTGTTGTTGTTTTGAGTTAATTTTGCATCATTCACCACTTTGCTGAAGGTGTTTATCTGCTGCAAGTGTTCTCTGGTAGAATTTTTGAGTCACTTATGTATACTATCATATCATCTGTGAATAGTGATACTTTGACTTCTTCCTTTCCAGTTTGTATCCCATTTATCTCCTTTAGTTTTCTTATTACTCTCATTAGGACTTCTAGTACTATCCTGTATCCCTTATTTCTCTGAAACTTTAAACATGAGTGGGTGTTGGATTATGTCAAATGCTTTTTCAACATCTAAGGAAGTAATCACTTTTTTTTCTTTCAGTTTGTTCATATGGTGGATTACATTGATAGATTTTTATGTACTGAACACCCACACATGCCTGAGATGAAGCTTACTTGGTCATGATGGATGATAACTTTGATGTGTTCTGAGATTCGGTCCGTGAGTATTTTATTGAGTATTGTTGCACCAATGTTCATAAGAGAAATTATTCTGATATTCTCTTTTTTTATTGGGTTTTTCTGTGGTTTGGTATCAAGGTGACTGTAGCCTCATAGAATGAGTTCATCAATTTCCCTTTTTGCATTTTGTGAAATAGTTTAAAGAGTATTGGAATTAACTCTTCTTTGAAGCTCTGGTAGAATTCTGTGCCAGAAACATCTCATCCTGGGATTGTTTTGGATGGGTGATTTTTGATGACAGCTTCTATGTTCTTGGGGGATATAGGACTATTTAATTTATTTACCTTGATTCAACTTTGGTAAATGGAATCTATCAGGAAATTGTCCACTTTATTTATATTTTCAAATGTTGTATAATAAAGGTTTTGAAGTAGAATCTAATGATTCTTTGGATTTCCTCAGTGTCTGTTTTTATGTCAACCTTTTTATTTCTGATTTTGTTGATTTGGAAAGTGTCCCTCTGCCTTTTAGATAGTTTGGCTAAGGCTTTGTTTATCTTATTGATTTTTCTCAAAGAACCAGATATCAGTTTCATTGATTCTCTTAATTTTTCTCTTTGCTTCTAATTTATTGATTTAATCTCTGAGTTTCAGTACATCCAGTCATCTCCTCTTAGGTGTGTCTGCTTTTGTTTTCTTTTTTAACATTTTCTTAGTGCTTTCTTGTATGTTGTTAGGTTGTTTGTATATGATGTCATCTTTTTTTTTCTTTATCAAGACATTAGTTCTCTGAACATTCCTCTTAACACTGCTTTCATGGTTCCTTCATTTTCATTGAATTCTAGTAATTCTTTAATTTCATTCTTTATTTCTTTTCTGACCCAGCTGTCATTGAGTAGAGAGTTGTTCAGTTTGCATGTGTTTGTAGGCTTGTTGCTATTTCTGTTATTGTTGAGGTCTAGTTTTAGACCATTGTGGTGTGATATGATATAGAAATTATTTTATTCTTCTTGTATCTTTGAGGTTTATTTTGTGCTCATCTATATGGTCAATTTTGGAGAAGGTTCTGTGAGGTGCAGAGAAGAAGGTATACTCTTTTGTGTTCGGGTGAACAGTTCTGTGAACATCTATTAGGTCCATTTGATTTAAGACCTCTGTAAGTGTCATTATTTCTCTGTTTAGCTTTTGTTTAATGATATGTCCCTTGGCGTGAGTGGGGTCTTGAAGTCTCCCACTATTAAGGTGTTGGGATCAATGTGTGATTTAAGCTTTAATAAAGTTTCTCTTACAAATGCAGTACTCCTTGTATTTGGAGCATAGATATTCAGGATTCTAATGTCCCCTGGTGGATTTTTCTTTTGATGAAAATGAAGTGGCTCTCCCCACTCATTTGATTAATTTTGGTTGAAAGTCTATTTTAATCCATATTAGAATGGCTACTCAAGCATGCTTCTTGTGTCCTTTTGCTTAGAAAACCATTTTCTAGCCCTTTATTCTAGGGCATTATCTACGTTTGTTGCAGAGGTTTGTTTCTCGAATGCAGTAGAATATTGGATTCTGTTTCTGTAAACCATTCTCTTTGTGTATTTTTATTGGAGAGTTGAGTCCACTGATGTTGATACAAATTAGTGACCAATGAATGTTATTTCCTTTTATGGTGGAGTTGGTAGTGATTGTGCATTGTGTGCTTGTTTTCTTTCTTTTTTTTGTGTGAAAATAGCTTTATCCTGTGTTTTCGTAGGCATAGTTGGAATTGTTGGGTTGTAGTTTTCCTTCTGTCTTCCTTAGGGCTGGGTTGCTGTGTTTGTACAGTTAAATTTAGTTATGCCATAGAATATTTTGTTTATCTATACTGATTTTGCTAGGTATAATAGTCTGGGTTTGCTAGGTATAATAGTCTGGGTTGGCATCTGTGGTCTCTTAGTGTCTGAATGATATCTGCACAGGACCTTCTGGCTTACATAGTTTCTGTTGATAAGTCTGGAGTGATTTTTACAACTCTACCTTTATATGTTACTAGGCCTTTTTTCCTTGACACTTTTAATATTTTTTTTCTTTTTTCTGTAGATTTAGTGTTTTGATTATTATGTGGCCAGAGGAATTTCTGTTCTGGTCTAGTCTATTTGGTGTTCTGTAAACCTCTTGTATGTATAAGGGCATCTCTTGCTTAAGGTTGAGGAAATTTTCTTTTTTTTTTTTTTACATTTTTTTTCTTTATTATTTTTAATTACACTTTACTCATTTTGCATTCCCCCAAAAGCCCCCCTCCTCCCCTCATGATCCCACACTCCCTCCCCTTTCTGCATGCATGCCTCTCCCCAAGTTCACCAACAGGGGAGGTCTTCCTCTCCCTCCTTCCGATCCCAGACCATCAGTTCCCATCAGAAGCAGCTGCACCCTCATCCTCCATGGCCTGGCAAGGCTGCTCTCCCCCTCAGGGGGAGGCGATCAAAGAGCAGGCCAATCAGATCACGTCAGAGGCAGTCCCTACTCCCATCACCATGCAACCCACTTGGACACCGAACTGCCATGGGCTATATCCATGCAGGAGTTCCAGGTCATCTCCATGAATAGTCCTTGGCTGGAGTATGAGTCTCCAGGAAGCTCCCCGTGTTCAAATCTTCCTGCCCCATGCTCTCCCTGTGGAGCTCCCCTCCCCTCCAGCTCCTGCTACCCCCTACTTCCTACACAAAACTCCATTCACTCTGCCTGAGAGTTGGCCATCAGGCTCAGCATCTGCTTTCATAGTCTGCAGGGCAGAGGCTTTCAGAGGTCCTCTGTGGCAGGTTCCTAGGTTGTTTCTTGTTTTCTTTTTCCGGCTTTCAGAGGCCCTCTGTAGCAGGTTCCTAGGTTGTTTCCTGTTTTCTTCTTCTTCTGATATCCATCCTCTTTGCCTTTCAGGATGGGGATTGAATATTTTAGTTAGGATCCTCTCTTTTGCTTAGTTTGTTTAGATGTACAGATTTTAGTGGGTTTATCCTATGTTGTATGTTTATATGACTAAGTATATACCGTGAGTGTCTTTTTGCTTCTGGGACAACTCACTCAGGATGATCCTTTCAGGTCAGACCATTTACCTGAAAATTTCATGAGTTCCTTATTTTTCATTGCTGAGTAATATTTCATTGTATAGATGTACCACAATTTCTGCATCCATTCTTCAGTTGAGGGGCATCTGGGCTGTTTCCAGCTTCTGCCTATTACAAATACAGCTACTACAAACATGGTTGAGCAAATGTCCTTTTTGTGTACTTGAGCCTCTTTTGGATATATGTCTAGGAGTGGTATGGCTGGGTCTTGAGGAATCGCTATTCCTACTTGACTGAGAAAGCTCCAGATTGATTTCCAGAGTGGTTGTACAAGTGTACATTCCCACCAGCAGTGGAGAAGGGTTCCCCTTTCTCCACAACCTCTCCAGCATGTGTTGTCACTTGAGTTTTTCATCTTGGCCATTCTGATGCGTGTAAGGTGAAATCTCAGGTTTGTTTTGATTTGCATTTCCCTGCTGGCTAATGAGGTTGAACATTTCTTTAAATGCTTCTCTGCCATTCGATATTCCTCTACAGAAAATTCTCTGTTTAGCTCTGTTCCCCATTTTTAAGTGGATTACTTGGTTTGCTGCTTTTCAGCTTCTTTAGTTCTTTATATATACTGGATATGAGTCCTCTGTCAGATAAAGGGTTGGTGAAGATTCTTTCTCAATCTATAGGCAGTCGCTTTATTTTAATGACAATGTCCTTTCCTTTACAGAAGCTTTTCAGTTTCATGAGGTCCCATTTATTGATTGTTGCTGTTAGAGCTTGTGTTGTTGGTGTTCTGTTCAGGAAGTATTCTCCTGTACCAATGAGTTCTAGGATATTCCCCACTTTTTTTTCTAGCCGATATAATGTGTCTGGTTTTATGTTGAGTTCTTTGATCGACTTGGACTTCAGTTTTGAGCAGGATGTTAAGTATGGATCTATTTTCATTTTTCTACATGTAGACATCCAGTTGGACTGGCACCATTTGTTGAAGATGCTATCTTTTTTCCATTGTATGATTTTAGCATCGTTGTCAAAAATCAGGTGTCCATAAGTGTGTGGGTTTATTTCTGGGTCCTCTGTTCAGTTCCATTGATCCACCATTCTGTTTCTATGCCAGTACCATGCAGTTTTTATAACTGTTGCTCTATAGTACAACTTAATATCAGGGATGGAGATAATCCACAAGATCTTTTATTGTAGAAGATTGTTTTAGCAATTCTGGGTTTCTTGTTATTCCATACGAAGGTTAGAATTTTTCTTTCCAGGTCTGTAAAGAATTGTGTTGGCACCTTAATGGGAATTGCATTGAATCTGTAGATTGCTTTTGGTAAAATGGCCATTTTTACTATGTTAATCCTGCCAAGGCATGAGCATGGGAGATCTTTCCATCTTCTGAGATCTTCTTCAATTTCTTTCTTCAGAGACCTGACATTTTTTTCATACAAGTCTTTGACTTGCTTGGTTAGGGTTACACCAAGGTACTTTATGTCATTTGTGGCTATTGTGAAGGGTGTTGTTTCCCTAATTTCTTTCTCAGCACTTTTGTCTTTTGTATACAGGAGGGCTACTGATTTTTTTTTTTTGAGTTAATTTTGTATCCAGCCACTTTGCTGAAGTTGTTTATCAGCTGTAGGAGTTCCTTGCTAGACTTTTTGGGGTCATTCATGTATACTATCATATCATTTGCAAATAGTGATAACTTGACTTCTTCCTTTCCAATCTGTATCCCCTTGATCTCTTTCAACTGTCTGATTGCTCTAGCAAGGGCTTCCAGCACTATGTTGAAGAGATATGGAGAGAGTGGGCAGCCTTGTCTTGTCCCTGATTTCAGTGGGATTGCTTTAAGTTTCTCTCAGTTCAGTTTGATGTTGGCTATAGGCTAGCTGTATATCGCCTTTATTATGTTGAGATATGTGCCTGTTATCCCTGATCTCTCCAATACTTTAAACATGAATGGATGTTGAATTTTGTCAAATGCTTTTTCAGCATCAAGGGAGATTATCGTGTGTTTTTTTTTCTTTCAGTTTGTTCATATGGTGGATCACATTGATGGATTTCCGTATATTGAACCAACCCTGCATACCTGGGATGAAGCCTACTTGGTCATAGTGGATAATATCTTTGATGTGGTCTTGGATTCGGTTTGCAAGTATTTTGTTAAGTATTTTTGCATCAATGTTCATAAGGGAGAGTGGCCTGAAATTCTCTTTCTTTGTTGAGTCTTTGTGAGGTTTAGGTACCAAGGTGACTGTGGCTTCATAGAATGAGTTTGGTAATGTTGCTTCTGTTTTGATTTTGTGGAATAATTTGAAAAGAATTGGTGTTAGCTCTTCTCTGAAGTTCTGGTAGAATTCTGCACTAAAGCCATCTGGTCCTGGGCTTTTTTTGGATGGGAGACTTTTGATGACCACTTCTATTTCTTTGGGGGATATAGGACAATTTAATTGATTTACCTTGTCCTGATTCAGCTTTGGCAAGGCAAATCAATCAAGAAAATTGTACATTTCATTTAGATTTTCAAATTTTGTGGCATATAGACTTTTGAAGTAAGTCCTATTGATTAGATTTCCTCATTGTCTGTAGTTATGTCCCCCTTTTCATTTCTGATTTTGTTGATTTGGATGGTGTCTCGCTGTCTTTCAGTTAGCTTGGCTAAGGGTTTGTCTATCTTGTTGATTTTCTCAAAGAACCAGCTCTTGGTTTCATTGATTCTTTGAATTGTTTTAATTGTTTCCAATTGATTGATTTCAGCCCTGAGTTTGATTATTTCCAGCCGTCTAATCTTTTTTGTTGTGTCTGCTTCTTCTTTTTCTAGGGTTTTTAAGTGGGCCATTAAGTTGCTTGAATG
>REGO01000132.1:1676377-1717343 GCA_010120015.1 Rhombomys opimus | reverse complement strand
GATTTTGTTGAAAATATTTTCTGGGCCTTGGAGAAGGGAGTCTTCTTTTTCCTCTATACCTATTATTCTTAGGTTTTGTCTTTTCATATTGTCTTGGATTTCTTGGATGGTCTATGTCAGGAATTTTTTGGATTTAACATTTTCTTTGACAGATACATTGATTTCTTCCATTGTATCTTCTACACCTGAGATTTTTCTTCCATCTCTTGTAGTCTGTTGGTTATGCTTACCTCTGTAGTTCCTGTTTTCTTCCCTAGATTCTTCCTCTCCATTATTTCCTCCATTTGTGTTTTCTTTAATTTTTCCAGTTCAATCTTCAGGTCTTGAGGTGTTTTGCTTACTTCCTTCACCTGTCTGATTGTACTTTCCTGTTTTTCTTTTAGTTCCTTCAACTCTGTTTCTTTTATTTCATTTAGTGCTTTAAGCATTTTCTTTCTAAAGGCCATAAACTGTTTGGCTGCAACTTCCTCTATTTCTTTATGGATGGCAATATTCTGTTTGAGTTTATCTTCCTCTATGTGTTTCCGTATCTTATTTGTTTCCTCTGTTATCATCTTCATGAGCATAGTTGTTAGGTCATCTTCTTGGATTTCAGCTATGCTGTGGTGTCCAGGGCTATTTGCCCCTGGGTAACTGGGTTCTGGAGATGCCATATTCCTCTGTCTTTTGTTGCTTTAGCTTTTACGCTGGCCTCTACCCATTGTGCTATCTTAGGTGTTTGGGGTTATTTCCTGGTGGTTCCTGGGGAGCCTGTGGTGGAGAGAATCCCCTTGACAGAAAGCTGTTTTTTCCTGAAGGAAGTCTTCTCAGCTTTTTGGGTATTGTCCCTGGGTGGCTGGCGTTTTTTCAGGAGTTGCTGCTGCTCACCTCAGGGATAGAGACCTGAGTGGTAACTATGGTCTTTGTTAGTTGAGAGGGTTCTCCTCTCACCCAGGGAAGTCCTGAGGACAGCTGCCCTGTTTCTGGGTTTCTTGTTGTAAATTTAATGATCAGCTGCTGTGACCCAGTTGGACATTTGGCACGCAACAACTGTTTGTGCCTGTGTCTGGAGCACAGCTGAGTGATGGTGGCTCGGCCCCACCGGTCTGCTAGACTTTTTCCAGAGAAGGATTGGGTGATTTAAGTCAATAGTACAGTTTCCTTCCTTCCCTGTGGATTCTCTGGAGACAGGGACTCTCCCTGAGGTGCACTGTTCACTCCCGCCAGCTAGTTAGCGCGTGAAACTGCCTGTGTCTGCCTTTCAGGCCTTTGGGAGCCTGGGTGTCTGCCTAAACTGGGTAATTTTCCCGAGATCTTTTCGGGGTGGGGGTGTCGGTTGAGTGCTCTGAGATCAGACCAGCTGTTTCCCTCCCTGTGTGTGTACAGTGAAAACACAGTCTCTGGTGCCCTGGGGCCCACAGTCCTATCTGAGGTGGTGAATCAGGCACACAGGCAGGGCTCTGTGCAGGTGCCTGGGTCCCTGGCTGTGGCTTTGGGCTGGCTCCAGGGGCTCCTGGGGAACCTGAGTCTTTTCCAGGGGATGTCTGGGTGACCTAAGGTCGGTCCCAATCGTTTCCTGCACTCTTGGGTTATCTCTGGACTGAAAATTCCAGTCTCTGTTAGTGTGGTGCACATGGTTCAGTCTGGGACCATGACCAGAGACACTGGCTTGTGGCTCTGGGCTGGGGCTGCGGCTGGCGGCCGAAGGCCAATCGTCTGGCGGAATTGAGATCTCTTCTGTGGTTCAGCAGGGTGAGTTAAAAGCTGATTGAATCCCCCACCATGGGGTATCCTCTCAGCTGGGAAACACAATTGCTTGTTTTTTATGGCCCCGAGTTCTGATTGCTGGTCACTGTGCGGATCCTGCTGTGCTGCTGGTCAGAATGAGAGTCCTGCCGGTGCCGCCATCTTGCCCCACCTGAGGAAATTTTCTTTTATGAATTTCTTGAAAATATTTTTTGGATGTTGAAACCTGAAAACTTTATCATCTATGCTTATTATTGTTAGATTTCTTCTTTTCATGCTGTGCTTTATTTCTTGGATTTTTTGGGGGGGATATCAGGAAGTTTTCTGTTTTTACGTTTTCTTTGAGAGATGCATTGTTTTCTGCAATTGTATCTTGAGCACCTGAGATTCTCTCCTCCATCTCTTTTATTCTGTTGGATATGCTTACCTTTGTGGTTTCTGGTCTGTTCTCTAAGTTTCCCTTCTCCACAGTTTTCTCTATTTGTGTTTTCTATGTTGATTTAAATTCTATTTTCATGTGTTGAACAATTTTATTCATTCCCTTCACCTGTTTGATTGTAGATTCCTGTCTATCTATGATGGGCTCTATTTTTGTTGTTGTTTGTTTCCTCTTCGTGTACCTCTAATAACTGCATAATCATAGATTTAAGATAATTTTCCTTTATTTCAGTTGCAATGCAATGTGCATTGATTTTGGAGGATTCTGGTGAAGCCATGATGTCCTGGTTTTTGTTGACTGTATTCATATGCTGGCCTCTAGCCAACTGGTTGTTTGTAGCCTTCACTGTTCCTGGAACCTGTATTGCAGCCTGGGGCCACCTGTCTCTGGAGTCTGAAGTAGTCTCAGGAAGATGAGAAATGACCTGGGGCTCAAGTTTGGGTACTGGAGGCACAGATGGAGCTAAAGAAGTAAGGGGGCTCTTCTGAGTTCTCTGTTTCTGCCTCCCCACTCTTTGCGACCCAGGTAGACCAGGCACAAGCAGAAAGATCTCCAAGTCCAGAGCTCCTCAGGTGCCCCACTGCCCCGGCCTGCAGAGCTAAGTTATTCGGGGGGCCGAAGAGGATCGGATCCTGTGAAAAGATGGGCGAGAGAGAAAATGAGTCCAAGCAAACAGGTGCTTGTCAAGGACTAACTTTACTGAGCAAAATCAGTTTTAAAAAGGGTTCAGGATGAGGAAGTAGGGTGGGTGAAAAGTTACAGATTCTTCTTGGCCAGGGGCCTGAAACATCTTGTGGTAAGCCACGGTTCTGTGAGCACATCTCTGCTGCTGCCAAGCCACGGTTCTGTGAGCACATCTCTGCTGCTGCCAATGTTTACCATAGGTAAGGGAATGGGCACGTTAGGGCAAGTTGGTGAGTTCCTACAGGTGGTCCCTGAAGTTAGTAAGTTCCCACAGGTGGTCCCTGACACCCCACAGGCTTCCTTGAGATAGCAGACAAAAGGTCTTGGGTCATATGCCTAGCTCAGCTCTGCTGGGTTCACTGTCTCTGCTGTGATCACTGTCTCTGACCAGGTGGGCAAGTTAGCTGAAGAGCAGGATTAAAACCCCTGAGCCTAGAGCTGCTCCAGTGTTCCACGGGCCTCCTTGGAATGGAGGACAATGGGGCTTTGGTCATGCACCCAACTCACCTTTGCTGGATTCAGTGTTCCTGCTTACTTACCCAGATATGCCAGGCAGCTGGAGAGCAGGCACAATGGAACCATGCCCTTTCCCCTCTCCCCTCCACTACTGGCTTACACCAGGAAGGTGTCCACAGGACAGTGAGAGTAGGTTCCTAGGTTTAGAACCAGGATCCAGTGATACACAGAAGGTGTCCACAGGGAGCCTGGGTTTGGAGCCTCACCCTCAATCTTGGAAAGTATTCACTCCAAGTACATTGAGAGTGAGTGCCCAATGTTGGAGCCAGGAACCCCTGGTACCAGGAAGGTATCAATAGATGTTTGTCTTATGGGGGAGGCTGAAGGCTGTGTAGTGCTGGGCAGGAGCCTGGAATTTTTTTTCCAGTATTAGTTGGGTGACCTAAAGATGGACCTCACATTTCCCCTCAGATTCTTCTCTCACTTGAGAAACACAGACATTGTTGCTTTGTGGTCCACAGTACTGCCTGCCAGTTAATCTGCTCTCACTACTGATCTGCTGCTCAGATACTGTTTGTCATCCTCTATGCCATTTCTAAATATATTGCCCTCTAAATATATGTTTTTATTGGACCAAAAATTTGTCTGGGCTTAAAAATTTGTCTGGATCTGAGAGAAGTTTAGAGAGAGGAGTGAACATGATCAAAATATTTTCAAAGAAGTAATCTTTTAATTGAAGTATAATATTAATATATTTTAATCAAAATAATATAATTTATTCCCTTAGACACCAAGAGGCAATCCTGTGGCAGCCATTCTCACATGTTAACAAAGAAACTGGGCCAAGTCTAGAGAATAGAGGAGACCTAGATTACAAAAGAAGATCAAGAAAAAGCAGAAAGTAAAGTTCCTTATTTATTTGTGAATGTAAAAATACAAACAATATATTTTGGTCATATTCTTGTAGGCAAATCAAATTTGGGGTTTAAGGTTTTTTTTATAATCTAAGGCTGTGTACTTGGTTTTATTTCTTTATTATTATTGTTATTATTATTATTAGTTACATTTTATTAACTCTGTATACCAGCTGTATCCCACTTCCTTATTTCCTCCCAATCTCACCCTCCCTCCCTCAGCTTCTCCCTGCCCCTTTCCAAGTCCACGGATTGGGGAGGACCTCCTCCCCTTTCGTCTGGCCCTGTTTTATCAGGTATCTTCAGGACTGGCTGCAAAGTCCTCCTCTGTGGCCTAGCAGGACTGCTTCTCCCTTGGTGGGTAGGGAGGTCAAAGAGCCTGCCATTGAGTTCCTGTTAGAAATAGTCCTTGTTCCCTGGAACCAGAGTGTTCAAGGGCACCACAACAAGACCTACAGAATAACCTAACCTGGACCTATGGTGGTCACAGAGATTGAACCACCAACCAAAGAACAAGCATAAGTTGGATGTGACCTCCTACACATATGTAGCAGACATGCAGCTTGGTCAACATATGGGCCCCTAACCTTGAGAGTAGGGGCTGTTTCTGGCACTGTTGACTGCCCCTGCATCCCTTCCTACTAATTGGACAACTTTGTTCCACTTCAGTGGAAGGTGATACACTTAGTCCTACTGGGACTTGAAGTTCCAGGGTGGATTGGTACCACTTAAGTCCCTCTCTCTGATAAGAAGAAGAGGGGAGAGTGCATGAGAGTAGGTCTGGGAGGAGAGGCAGGAGGGGCTGGAATCAGGCTATAAGTGAATAAAGTAAATAGATAAACAAACAAACAAATAAATAAATGTTTAAGTAAATGAAAGATATGTCTGTATAGGAAAGGTTTGATTCTCAATGAGAATTCAGAACAGATTAGACATGAGGGGATAGAAGGTGGGAACTTTATTCAACCTCCTTGAATAAAGTTTAATCAAATCCAAGTGCTTTGGCTATCATAAATGAGAATGAATGAGCCTTTAAATTTTTTTAATATTAGTTACAGTTTATTAACTTTGTATTCCAGCTGTATCCTGCTCCCTCATTCCCTCCCAATCTCACCCTCTCTCCCTCATCTTCTCCCTGCCCATTTGCAAGTCTACTGATAAGGGAGAACCTCCTCCCCTTTCATCTGACCCTGGTTTATCAAGTATCTTCAGGACTGGCTGCAAAGTCCTCCTTTGTGGCTGCTAGCAGGGCTGCTCCTCCCTCAGGTAGGTGGGGAGGTCAAAGAGCCTGCCATTGAGTTCATGTCAGAAATAGTTCTTGTTCCCTTATTATGGTACCCACTAGGATATTGAGCTACCATGTTCTACATATGAGCAGGATTTCTAGGTTATATCCATACATGGTCCTTGGTTGGAGAAACAGTCTTATAAAAATCCCCTGTGCCCAGATATGTCTGGTCCTTGTGGAGCTCCTGTCCTCTCTAGGTCATACAAACTACCCCTTCTTTCTTTCATATGATTCCCTGCACTCTGCCAAAGTTTTGATGATGAGTCTCAGTATCTGCTTTTGTATCCAAAAGATGCTCAAGTACACAAGCACATTTGCTCAACCATTTTTGTAACAGCTTTATTCTTAATAACCAGAATCTGGAAACAACCCAGATGTCCCTCAGTTGAGGAGTAGATACAGAAATTGTGATACATTTACACAATGGAATACTACTCAGCAATTAAAAACAAGGAAATCATGAAATGTGCAGGCAAATGGTAGATCTAGAAAAGATCATCCTGAGGGAGGTATCCCAGAAGGAGAAAGACACACATGGTATATACTCACTTATATAGTTGTATAAGATATGATAAACATAATGAAATCTATACACCTAAGGAAGATAAACGAGAAAGAGGACCCAGGGTAAGATGATCAATGCTCACTTAGAAAGACAAATAGGATGGACATTGGATGCAGGAGCAAACAAGTAACAGGACAGGAGCCTACCACAGAGGGTCTCTGAAAGACTCTACCTTTAAAATTTTTTTAGCTCCATTGTAGCTCAAATTTGAACAGATTTACCCAACTGTAGGCAATTTGGAATATATAATAACTGGCCATTTACTAATTACTAGAATCCTGAGATATATTATGAGTATTTAAACTGTTAGGTTAAGGTATAGTTATATGAAATAGGATAAATTAAACATATCTTTGTTTTTTTCAGAGTTAATTTAATTATATACTAAATATTACTTGAAAACAAAATTCCAGACTATATCCTCTATCTTTTAATGGATAAAAATACTAAAAAAATATAGTAATTTTGTTAAAATTTATTTATTTTTAATAAAGCATTGTAGAGGAATTTTAATCCAGCAACAAGGATACTCTGGCAAAGACTTATATCCAAAGACCTAGGTTATGAGATCTACCTGGAATTTAGACACATCTTTGTACATACAAGTAATTTCTCTGGCTGGAATTCAGATAAATCTTTATTAAACACCTTTAATCCCAAATAATGGTATATAATTAAAGGGCAGAAAAAGTGACAAATCAGAAAAGGATATAATGGGTCAGAGATAAGATAGTCCCAACTCTCACAATAACAGATAGGAAAGGGGCTACTTAAGAGCGGTGTAGGAAAAGTGAAGAGAGGTGAGTGCAGTGCAGTTCGGTACAATAGAATGAGGCTGAACTCAGCTGGGTTCCTGCAGTTCCTTTCCACTTGTGCAATCAGTTCATAGAGTTCAGAGGCAGTTTCTCCAGGGAGAGGAATTTAGTCAGAAACTGAGAGAAACCAATTTGAATCAGTCAACTTGGAGAGGAATTTGAGCAGGAGTAACTAAATTGTACCAGCCAGTCAGAGTTTAGAAAGAACTAGAAAATTATTCTGCAGTAAGCCTTGAAGGCTGAAAATATTTGAGGCCTAGGTTAGCAGAGGCTGGGAGTTGAAGCTTTCAAGGTCCGGGCTTACAGAAGATTAGATTTCACAGAGGTCAGCTGCTTTCAGGCCTAGGCCCAAGGATAGTTAGATAAAAATGCTCTGGGTTCAGCTCAAGCCATGTATTTCTACTGCTCATCTGAGAAAATAAAAGCAACATTAATTACAAAGCATCTATAAGAAAGTAATTGTAAGAAAATTATTATTGCCATAAAAATTAAAAAGTGTAAATATCTTAAATCATAACATGGGATACAGGAACATTTGTTTAAGGGAACTTTAACTGGTTAACTGAATAGCTATTAGATGACCACTTAATTCAAGATCATCGACAACATGAAGTAGAATTGCATACTCTTTCCATATAAAATAATAAGGTTAATTTATTAATGAATCTAAGCATCATATATTGCTCATAGTATTTTATTAAATAAAATACTATGTCAATATGAAGTATTATGAATAAAAATAATCTTGAGAGGAATCTAATAACTCTGAGTTATTATTTAAAATATAACCATAATAAGTTTTATAGGGAGTATAAAATTTAGTTTATGTGAACAATCAATGAGAAATGATACTGGAGAGCCTATAGCTGCAGAAGGTCATAAAACTGTGTCAGCCTAAGCATTTGAACAGAACAGCTTCTGACACTAAAAGAGATTGTCTTCCTCAGAAGACCTGAGAAGGATTCAGTTTCATTTGCTGAGATCAGATACTACTAAATCTATCATGAAAGATGTTTCCAGGAACTATAAAATATAAATTTATAATATATCTGGGAATTCTAAAAAGGCAGGATTTTAGTGAATGAAGATGGCAAGGTGACCATCAAATCTTAAAGGATAAGGACTCTTTGAACACTCCCAAACTTTGGAGGAATGACTCCCTGCATGTTATCCTCATGCATCAGTAAGAGTCAGTCTTCAGTCTAGTCAGGTGAAGGGATACAATAGCCACAAAAGACCAATGGTATAAACACATGGCTTTCTTCATTTCTCAGTTTACCAGACTTTTAGTATTTTCAGGTAAGATACTAGATATAGATTTTACCTGGATTTATTGTAATCTCTTTACCTTACACAAAAATAAATGTATGTATTGCATTGTCCAAATATGCTATTATATAAAATTTGGATTCATGTATCTACCTTACAAATTCATAACACTGTGAACAACATGATCTCCTCTAAGAATAACACATATTAAATTCCTAAGAGAACAGGAAGGGTACCAGATAGCCCCATACCCTAGAGACTGGGCCCCTGGTTGCCCACCCACTATCCTCTAGTTCTTCCTGGTGGTTTTCATAAACGTTTCCTTCTAGCTTCTCTCCAGCCTTTGGTTACTCCATTGACCTACAGAAACGCTCTCTACCAGAGACTCACTACTTCGTCATTAGGCTTGTTCTCATGTAGGAGACTTTCCTCCTACTTCTAGTCCTCCTTTATGGTCTCTCCAGATTAACACTTATCCTTGATGCAACCTGCCTTAATATCTAAAACAACAACATCTACCACATCACTCCTGAAAACCAAGAAAATAAATAATCCAGTCAAAATGGAGTGTAGAATGAAACAGGATTTTTTAAAGAAGGACACATGTAAAATGGAAGTTTCTCTCTCTCTCTCTCTCTCTCTCTCTCTCTCTCTCTCTCTGAAACTCAGTTTGTCATGTGAATACTTTTTTGTGGTTTTGTTGTTGTTGTTCTTGTTTTTGTTTTGTTTTGTTTGTTTGTTTTGGTTCCAAGTGTGGGATGTGGGAATTTTTCCCACTCCAGAAGATAGCCCCTGCTGCTAAAAAGAGCTCCCATGAGAGGGCATGTAATGTTGATGAGCTGAAAGCTACCTTGTGCCAGAGGTGTGAGATGCAAACATCTTCTTGTGGACTTAGAGAAGGGTTAAGTAGAAGCTCATAGACAAGGAGACAAAGTTTTCTATGTCTCTATACTTTTGTGTTGCTATCGTTCACAACTTTCACTTGCCTTTGCAGAGAGAAGCATTCCAAAGAACTTTGCAGGCAGCTTTGGCAGAGTTTTGCCACTCCAGCAGACTCATGCCATTTGGGCATAGTATAGCCTTTCCAAGGAAAAGTTCCCCTACTGATAATGGGTGCTGCTGTTGCTACTTCACTTTTTGACTAGTATCCTGAAGACTTAGTTTGGTAAATCCCAAAGACCCCATTGACCCTTACCAGCAGGAAGTAGATAAAAGAGGTTTACAGCCTCTATCCCTACTCATCTCTTACCTAACATACAGGGATTAGAAGGAATGTAAAGGCATTTAAGAACTTTAAATAAAGTAGGTGTTTTAAAAATCTAAATGTACGTGTATGTCAGAAATAATTAAAATTTTCAACATTCCTAATCATAAGAGAAAGTGAAAATTAATACTACTTTAAGATTTCATCTTACACCAATCTAAAACAATAAAACAAGTAATGGTACATGCTGACAATGATGTGATGGAAACAAGACACTTATTCCTTGCTAGTGAGTATGCAAACTAGTTCTGCCACTATAGACATCATTGTGACGATTCTTCCAAGGGTTGAATTACTTGGGCATATAGCCAATGAAATCTATACTCTACTATAGAGATGCTTGCTCATTCATATTCATTTATGCTCTACTCAAAATAGCCAGAAATTGGTAAAAGTCTAATGTCAAAAAACTAATTAAAAGATAATGAAACTTTAAACAACGAAATGCTATTTAAGAGTAGTGGCTCTATTTGTAATAGCCAGAAGATGGAAACAACCTAGATGTCCCTCAACAGAGGAAAGGATACAGAAATTGTAGTACATTTACACAATGGAATACTACTCAGCTATTAAGAACAAGGAAATCATGAAATTTGCAGGCAAATGGTGAGAACTAGAAAAGATTATATTGAGTGAGGTAACCCAGAAGCAGAAAGACATACATTGTATATACTCACTCACAAGTGGATATTAGCCATATAATAGAGGATAAACATACTAAAATCTATGTTCATAAATAAACAACAAGAGGACCCTAGGGAAGATGATCAATCCTCATTCAGAAGGACAAACACAACAGACACTGGAAGCAGGAGAAGTCAGGGAACAGGACAGGAGCTTGCCATAGAGGGCCTCTGAAAGACTGTACTGATGGAGGTATTGAGGCAGATGCTGATACTGATAGCCAAACTTTGGGCAAAGGCATGGGAATTTATAAAAGAGAGGGGCATAAAAAGACCTGAAGTGGACAAGAGCTCCAAAAGGAGAACAAAAGACCCAAAAATACTGGGCCCTTGGGACGCTACAGAGACTGATACCACAACCAAGGACCATTCATGGAGAGGACACTGGCTCAGATGTAGCACATAGACTCAGTATCCAAGTAGAGTCCCTAGTAAGGGGAACAGGGGCTTTCTCTGGCATGAACTCGGTTGCAGGCTCTCTGATCACCTTGCCCTGGGTGATGCATCCTTGCCAGGTCACAAAGGAAGACAATGCAATCAGTCCTGATGAGACCTGATAGGCTAAAGTTAGATGTGGACTAGGGGAGAGGAATAGGAAGAGAAGAAGGATGGAGGGTGGGATTGAGAGGAGATGAGTTAGGGGGCCAGAGCAGGGACACAAATTGAATAAATTGTAATAAATTATAGTAATAAAAAACAAAAAATAATTAAGAAAAATAAAGTTATAAACTTTGTAGCTAAATGGATGAAGACAGAAAAACAAAGCAACCTGAGTGGCCTAACCAAGATACCAAGATTCAAATACTGCCTGTTTTCTTTTATATGTGGACATCAGCATTTAAGCTTTCAAAATATGTACTTCAATTTGAATGTCGACAGAGCTTTGGTAGCTAGTAAGAAACCAGCAGGTAGAAGAGGGTCTTCCCATAAAGGTGAAATAGAGTATAATGTTATAAAATGAGAAAGGAGAATCTAGAGTTAGACTGTATACTTTATAAGTGTAAAGGGATGAGAAGATGAGGGACAAATGGTAGCAAAGACCTTTAAAAATGCATATGGAAACATACTCCTATAAGCATTTTCTAAATTATATACATTTACAACAAGAATTCAAATTTAAATGGGATCAGTATATAATGTTCGAAACAATTCCCTCAAGGAAAAAAAAATCTTCAGTGTAAATAATAGGTTACAGTTTGTAGAATCATTAGAGAAAGGGGCCACATTGACTACCCCCTAAATATTGTTAAGGTTGTTGGTCACTTTCCATAACCTGCTTGTAAGTCTCTATTGCTGAACACATTTACTTAGGACATTGAACCTGGTGAAATTATGCTGGTGCCAAATAGAATATCCATACCTACAGACAAACGCTCATGGTACTAGAAGTTATAACAGACAAGACCCATATCTGCCAAAGCTAAAGTGGTCAAGAACCTGAGATTAGATAGGGCATGCGCCTGGGATAAAACCTACTACTTCCATTCTACTAATGGATCATAACAACAAAGTGGCTTTTAATGACACATTGTCACACTCATAGATTAGAATATGACTTAATGTTTATAGAGAAACTCCTTGAAGTAGATGGCATTTAACACAGATATACAACAGGCCAGTGAACAAAGAATGAGCAAAGTTAGAATACTCAGTTCTAATTGGGATGTCTTTTTCAAAACCCTCCTTTCAAGTTTCATAGTTCTATGAGGAAGAGGAGGCAGAAACAATGTAAAAGCCAGAGATGATAGATAATTCCAAGGATACAATTTGCTCTTGACAAAACAAGACAAATACTATACTTGTGAATTTACAGAGATAGTGCCAACAAGCAAAAGACCTTCATGGGCTCAAAACATAATCCATTTTGCACTAAAAGGAGGCAGCAGACAAAAAGTTCCACTCCTAAACTAAATTAAAATTTGCCATTGATACTTGTTCTGAAAGAGATTATTTATATTGTCTTTATATTAACCACTCTCCAGGTCAGGGTCATGCCCAGGAGTATCAGGGCAATGTAAAAAGGATTCCTTTGTTTTTTGATTTGCTTTTATATTTTTGTCTTATTGATTTTATTTTTTTAATTTTGTTTGTTTTGATTTTGGTTTTTGCTTTTTTAGTTTTTAGTTGTTTCCCTTGCTTTTCTGCTAAAGTGATTGAGAACATGAATTGATTGGATATGGAAGTAGAAAAGACTTAGAAGAGGTTTAAAAGACGGAAAGATCAAAATATATGTTATTTAAAAATAAATTAAAAAATAAAAAATGAAAAAGAATAGAATTTCTTTTTTGCCAATTTTTTTTCTTTTTTTTCTTTTTCTTTTTTTTTTATCAGTTACATTTTATTAATTCTGTATCCCAGCCGTGCCCCAAACCCTCATTCCCTCCCAGTCCCTTCCTCCCTCCCTCATCACCACTGTGCTCCTTTCCAAGTCCACTGATAGTAAATTGTTCATTTTTTATATAAATATTTTCCTGAAATTTCTTTAAAAATGTGAGGTTGGAGATTATTTATAAAGAAATTGCTAACAAATATATGAAAGATGCAATTTATGTCATTTTAATACAAAAATTGTTTTAGAAGCAAATAGGTCTGTTCTTTTCAAAACACACAATGCAAAATTGAATTTTGAAACATGATTCTGTATATGGATATTAGCTTTAAAAAATCTTGAAATGGAGAGCAAATGAGAGGAAATCCACTAATGTATTCCCAACAATATCGTTTTTGTGAAAGCCATTTAGTTAATTTTGTGTTACCTCCATGTTCACAGTCATCACATACATACATGCACACATACATATATACATATAAATTATATATATATTGTATTTTATATATTGTAAAATATATAGTATATATATTATATACATATATAAAGAATTTGATTTCAAGACCACACTACTAAGTTCTTATTCATCACCACGTTTTGGCTGAAACAATGATAAATAACCTTACTCCAAATGATGTAAAACAATAAATAGTGGCACCAGCAATTAAAACCCATTATTTATAAAATATACATAATACAACTTAAAATTATTGTATGATTTTGAGAATGATTTAAGTACTGTGGTTATAATTATACTTATTCAGAGTAAAACTTTTGAAATTATTATAGTAGATCACATTTAATGACTATCTTTTTCAATTTTAATTGATTTATATCTAATCCAATAAAATTTGGTAAATGAAATTTGTTGGTATAAAGGAAGAAAACTACTGAACATCAAAAGGAAGAAGAGTCTTTATATGCTTTTAAAACTGCAGAGATGGGTCTGTGTCTAAAGGTTTTGGTTGTTCTTCCTGAGGACCTCAATTCTATTCTGAGTCTCTCTGTGCAGCTCATAACTGTCTATAACTACAGTTCCAGGGTA
The DNA here is from genome assembly GCA_010120015.1 of Rhombomys opimus. NCBI lineage: Eukaryota > Metazoa > Chordata > Mammalia > Rodentia > Muridae > Rhombomys > Rhombomys opimus. Next base: position 1,703,867 of record REGO01000132.1, on the reverse strand, counting down.
CCAGACACCCTGGCACAAGAATACATGCTGACAAAATGCCAATGCACATAAAATAATCATTTTTTAAAAATTAAAAGTCCATGATGATTGAAATATATATGTTTATTTAAGTAACAAAACTGTGCATTTTTAAAATAAACATGTATTGTTTGAGTATAAAATCATAGAACATACTAGAAATCTTTGAATAGTTTATGCTTAATGAGGCAGACTTTTCTAAAGTCAAAACTAAAAATATCTTGACTCTTTGAATTGAAATATCTATGTTATCTAAGCATTTCTAGTTCCCAGAAAACTCATAGGTTTTTAATTCAAAAGTGGACAAGATCTTATTGCATTTGCATATTATAACAATCACCTGGGAAAATATGCAACTGTCTGTGATGATTATGTAGGTGGTATAGTTTATTAATTATTTCACTGTAGCTTAAAATTTTAGTTCGTTCTAAATTTTGGCATGTATATATATATATATATATATATATATATATATATATATAGGTGATTTGACATTCAGCTATAGTTTTAATTGATGTCTTTAATCTTTCTTCTATGATAAAAATGTTCAGTAATTGATTTCAATGGACAACTAAAAACATGATTATTTGAATATTTCACTATTACAAAGCTAAGATCATCTCTGAATTTATCTTGAATATTACCTAACCTTCAAAACATTAAATATCTTAAAATATTATTTTGTTGGGTGTTAGTTTTGTAATGTGAATATTTATTTTCTTCTCTCAACATTTTAGTTGGTTATTGGCCATGATTTCTTATTAATATTTTTTGTTGAGATGCTTTAAGCATTTTGTTATTAAAGTCTCTTTTCAAAAGTTTGCAGGCTGGAAATACACTATGCTGCACACAGGCAAACACACACAATTATTTATATAATTTCTAAAGTAAAGTTCTTATACATTAACTTTCAGAAGTTTAAAATTACTGCTCACTGCTCAAATTCTAGAATTACCTTTGGTAAATTAGGACCAAGCTTGGGTGAGCATCCTTTTGTGGCTGTTCTTATAGTTCATATTCTTCAGATCACTTCCTTAAATTTTGTGCCTCTTAATCAAAGAACACTTGGCATAATCAACTTTTCTGTGCTCATTTGTAGAAACATGATATAAGATTTGTAGTGGGTTTCAACTGCAACATAAGGATAATAGTAGGAAGAATATAATTGTTTCCTTCTGTTAATTAGACTTTTTGTCACTGATAAAGTGATTAAGAAAACAAGTTGAGAGAATAACACAAGTTCGTGTTTCAGTCCATGCTAATTTGAATCCATTACCATGGACAGAGCATCATGGAAGAGAAGATATATAAAGCAAAAATGCTACTTCATGATGACTAAGAGTCAGAGCAGAAAATCAGGCCCTGGAAAAGGATACATTTTGAGAAGGCACATCTCAAGTCTTTCCAACTAGAACATATTTCCAAAGTTTTTACCATTTCCCAGTGATCCCATGCACTGATAAATATACTTTATATTAATTTACTCATCCCTCTAGAATTCTCATAATAAAATCATTTCTCAGTGCATATATCCACCAGTTCAATTTGTGATTCTTTTGGCAGAACATGTCATACAAACCATCACTTCCATACTCAGATAATTTTCAACTGAGTTCATAGATCCAGTTCCTCAATCAGAAATCCATATCATAAAGTGAATCCTTGTAAATATGAGCAAGGATTTGAAAAGTTATGTACTTACCCTTGATTTAATCTCATTAAAAATTAAATTATCTTTACAGTAGCCTTTTAAGCATCCTTTATATGATTTTATTTCTAGAGTATATCGTATATTTCCTGCTAATGTAGTACTTCATTTTAAATTCATCTACTGACAATCATCTAAGCTGGTTCCATTTTCTTGCTATTGTAAGTGGTGCATCAATTAACAGGTAGAAGAACTTTCATTCTTTGAGTATAAACCCATTAGTGGGTGACTTGTTTTAACTTGTAGGAACATTTTCTGTTTTACAGAAATATATAATATAAAAATTTATATATTACTGTTTGTATTTTATCACAAAATACTTTACTTCCAACTAATAGCCTATTAAACTTCAGTATTCTTAAATTACTAACTCCCATATTTCTTGTTTGTAAATAGCAAACATATTTACCTCATAGTTCTGTAGCTTTATAAAATTAGAGCTGCTAGGTTGCTTTTCTGATTTAATTGAATATCCTACTTTAGCATAGCCTAATGATAGCTGAGTTTCATCACTAGCATATTATTTCTTTTTACTTTTTCATTAATTAAAGTTTATTCACTTTGTATCCTCCCTGTACCTCCCTCCCTCTTCCCCTCTCAATCCTACCACCCCTCTTCCCCATCTGTGTCCTTCTCTCAGTCCATTGATAATGGAGGTCCTTCTCCCCTTCCCTCTAATCCTATCAGGTCTATCAGGTCTCATCAGGAGTGGCTTCATTGTCTTCTTCTGTGGCCTGGTGATGTTGCTCCCCGCTCAGGGGGAGGTGATCAAAGAACAGGCCAATCAATTCCTGTCAGAGACAGTCCCTATTCCCATTACTATGGAACCCAGTTGGATACTGAACTGCCACAAGCAACCTTTGTGCAGGGGTTCCAGATCTCCATGAGTGGTCCTTGGTATATCACTCCTAAGTATATATCCAAAAGACGCTCAAGAATACAACAAGGGCATCTGCTCAGCCATGTTTGTAGCAGCTTTATTTGTAATATCCAGAAGCTGGAAATAGCCCACATGCCCCTCAGTTGAGGAATGGATACAGAAACTGTGGTACATCTACACAATGGAATATTTTTTCTTTTATTTATTTATTATTTTTATTTTAATTACAGTTTATTTACTTTGTATACCAGCTGTAGCCACCTTCCTCATTCTCTCCCTATTCCACCCTCCCTCCTTCATCTCCTTTCTGCCCCACTCTAAGATCACTGATGGGGAAGGTCCTCCTTTCCTTCCATCTGATCCTAGCTTATCAGATCTCTTCAGGACTGTCTACAATGTCCTCTTCTGTGGCCTAGCAAGGCTGTGCCTCCATGAGGGGGTGGGGGAGGAGTCAAAGAACCAGTCATTGAGTTCAAGTCAAAAATAGTCCCTGTTCCCCTTAGTAGGACACCCACTTGGATACTGAGCTGTCATGGTCTATATTTGGGCAGGGGTTCTAGGATATAGCCATTCATAGTCCTTGGTTGGAGAAACAGTTTCAGAAAAGACTCCTAGGCCCAGATATATTTGGTCATTGTGGTGCTCCTGTTTTCTCCATGTCATGCTAACTCCCCTTCTTTCATATGATTCCCTGCACTCTGCCCAAGGTTTAGTTGTGAGTCACAGCATCTGTTTTGATACACTGCTAGGAAGAGTCTTTCAGAATGAAAACTTGTACAACCACTGTGGAAATCAATCTGGCACTTTCTCATACAATTAGGAATAATGCTTCCTCAAGATCCAACTATACCACTCCTAGGCATATATCCAAAAGATGCTGAAGTACGCAACAAGAACATTTGCTCAACCATGTTTGTAGCAGCTTTATTTGTAATAGCCAGAACCTGGAAACAAGCCAGATGTACCTCAGTTGAGGAATGGATACAGAAATTGTGGTACTTTTACACAATGGAATACTACTCAGCAATTAAAAACAAGGAAATCATGAACTTTGCAGGCAAATAGTGAGACCTAGAAAAGATCACCCTGATTGATGTATCCCAGAAGCAGAAAGACACACATGGTATATACTCACTTATAAGCGGATACTAGACCTATACAATGGAATATTACTCAGCAATAAAAAACAAGGAAATCATGAAATTTGCAGGTAAATGGTGGGAACTGGAAAAGATCATCCTGAAGGTGTCGGGAGCCGTGACTCAGTGGCCTGCTTTGATATTTAAATCTCGGCGGAGAGATGGCTTTTAGGAGGCCTTTACTAATAGCAGAGGAGAACTTGCAAATCTATCTTCTTTTGTTTGTGACAACAGGTGGGATAGCTTGTGAGGGTTACACCTCTTCCTCAGGATCCTTGTGCAAATTAACCTATTGTTCTGAGATGTTTTACTGGAAAAAGGTAACTCCTCAAAAAATAAAGTGGTCAGAAGGCTGGAGGCAGAGGAGGCAGGCAGAGTCTTGAGACTGGCTGCTGGCACTGCTTGCTGCAGCAGTCTGCCTTTTGCAAAGGCTGTCGAGTCTGGACCTTTAAAAAGTTTCCTGTGTGCTATGTGTTTATTTTATTAATTTTAATCCTCACTCCCAACTCAAGAACCGTTCGACTCTGCCCGGCTGGCTCCAGCCATGAGGTATCCCAGAAGCAGAAAGACACACAGGGTACATACTCACTCATAAATGGATATTAGACACATAATATAGGATAAACATACTAAAATCTGTACACCTAATGAAACTAATCAGGAAGGAGGACTCTGGCTAAGATGCTCAATCCCCATTCAGAAAGGCAAAGAGGATGGACATCAGAGGAGGGAGAAAACAGGGAACAGGACAGGAGCCTACCACAGAGGGCCTCTGAAAGGCTCTACCCTGCAGGGTATCGAGGCAGATGCTGAGACTTATAGTTAAACTTTGGGCAGAGTGCAGACAATCTTATGAAAAAAGTGGGAGATAGTAAGACATGGAGAGGGCAGGAACTCCACAAAGAAAGCAACAGATCCAAAAAGTCTGGGCACAGGGGTCTTTTCTGAGACATTATTTCTTTTTAAATCCTTTCTAAGGTCCACTTAAACTCCCAAGGCCTTTAAATATGACTATTTTCTTCACCTGGATAATATACATTTCTGATTCTTCAGCTAAGAGTTCCTTCTAAAGATAATGTTTCAAAGAAGTCTAAGGACATCACTGCATCAATGTTTTGTAAACAAAAGCAATGTGCTGTGCAAACGAAGGAAAGATCATATCTCCTCTTGGTCATGAGTAGTGCATCTACATGTGGAAGATGGAGATATGGCCCACTCTATCCTCTGAATTTTTGTGAAAACGTAAGACATGTATGCTTATGTACTTATATGTCTGATACTCCATCATTAAAGTATTTTTTTAAAAACACACCTTTTAGGACAGCAATTTTATTTCATTTGCATTTCCTTATTTTGGGTGTTGCTAAATCATTATCATAGTCTACAATCTTTGTTGTCTGGAACAACATTTTGAGAGAATTTCAGACTTACAGAGAAGCTGAAAAATACCACATCATTTGCCCACCTTTCATCAAAGCACTTCAAATCCCTTTGTGTCAGTCAGGCATACCTATAAATACCCTCTATCTGAAAGTCCCAGTGGCCACAGCAGGCTGGGATGGAAGTAGTTGATTCTCACTATTATACCTTTCCCTCATCACAAACTCTCCAGTCTTTATGGTGTTTTTGTGGCTTTAATGAAGGGTGGTGTTTCCCTAATTTATTTCTTAGCCTGTTTAACTTTCATATATAGGAACCCTACTGAATTTTTTTTCTTTTGGTTAACTTTCTATCTGGCCATTTTGCTGAAAGTGTTTGTTTATTAGCTGTAGGAATTCCTTGGTAGAATTTTGGGGGTCCCTTATGTTACTATCATATCATCTGTGAATAGTGATACTTTGATTTCTTCCTTTCCAGTTTCTATACCCTTGATCTCCTTTAGTCATCTTATTACTATAGCTAGGACGTTAAGTGCTATGTTAAAGAGATACAGAGAGAGTGGACAACCTTACTCTGTCCCTTATTTCACTGGAATTGATTTAAATTTCTCTCTGTTTACTTTGATGTTAGCTATAGGCTTACTGTACATTGCCTTTAGTATGTTTAGGTATGTGCCTTGTATCCAAGATCTCTCCAAGACTTGAATGGGTACTGGATTTTGTCAAATGTTTTTTGGCATCAAAGGAGATGATCATGTGATTTTTTTTCTTTCAGTTTTTTATATGGTGTATTTATGTTGATGGAATTCCATATATTTAACTACCCCTACAAGCTCAGGTAAACAAATTAAATAGTGTTATATCCCCTAAGAAAAAAGAATCAGTCATCAAAAGTCTCCCAATCAAAAGTCTCCCAACCAAAAAACATCAAGGGCCAAATAGTTTCAGTGCAGAATTCTACCAGAACTTCCAAGAAGAGCTAATTCCAATATTCTTCAAACTATTCACAAAATAAAAACAGAAGGAACACTGCCAAACTCATTCTATGAGGCCACAGTCACCTTGATACCTAAACTATGCAAAGACCCAACATAAAAAAAAAGAATTACAAACCAATTTCCCGTATGAACATTGACACTAAAATACTCCAAACCGAATGTAAGAACACATGAAAGAACACACGATCCACCATAACCCAGCAAGCTGCATCCCAGCATACAGGGGTAGTTCATTAAAGTATTTTAAAGTGAGATTATGTTTTGTTTCTAATTTTTCTTTTCATTTAAATTATGACATGCAAATTTACCAATTTTCATTTTAGGACACAAGTGATTAATTAAATAACTTTCTAAACTAGAACATTTTCCAGGTTACATGCTTGGTCACATATCTTTCATTAATCTATGAAATCTTTTTTGTTGTTGTTGTTTTAGTTTAAGAAACTGTGTTAAGATTGATCTTTGTAGCAGAGTTGTAGCATATTCTATCAACTATTTAGAGGAGAGTGTGATTTGGATGAATGACAGAATGTGATTGCTTTTGGATGAAACCCAGAAAAGATAAAAAAAATAATCAAGATCACTATATAGCACTAGAAAAATAAGTAGCAGAGCTGTCATCTGAAGGACTCTGAGAGCCATATTCAATAACATCTTTCAGTGTGCTACCTGTAACCTGAGCTCTCACCATGATAGCCACAAGGACTGATAATGAGCATGATTTGTATATTAAAACTTATTTGTTATTTTATATGAGATAATCATGATCATTTTAATAATAATCACTGCTATACTTTGTAAGAAGTAAACTTGTAAGACTAAAAACTAATAAAATTTTATATACATAAATGCTCATTTTTTAATAATATTAAGATTCTTATTTAGTTTCTCAAGGAAATATTTTATTTACATTATTTTTATGAAGCTGTGAATAAAATGTTGGTAGGTTTATGCCTCCTTGGTAAAGGAAGTTTATTTTTGTCCTTCTAATAGGTATTTTAATCGTGGTATCTCTCATCTTTCTAAAACTGTTTGTAGACAAAATTGGCACATTTTCTATTACTATTAGGTGTTATTTAGTAAAATATAAATTATGAATTTTCAGAATTTGAGATGACACCCAAAATTATAAAGTCTACGGTAATACACAGCAATTTTTCCAATGCATTTCCTATTGTAGGTTATTTTACAAGCTTTTGAAACATGCTGATTACTTTTGTAGTATTACAGTAAAATACTTTTAACAGTATATCTTCTTTAACATAACCAAATTTGGCAATGATTCTGTAAAGAGTATGCATGCTTGTGAATCATAGTATTCAAAAAAACTTGTTATTAGAATGCTTTCAAGACATTAGTATCATCGTATATAAAATTTATGATTCTTTCATAGACTTGATCTCTAAATCTAATAAGTCTCCAGAGGGAATCATAGTCAATTCAACAATTCATAGCTTCTAATCTGTATAATCTAATCACTTACCCAAAAGATGCCCCACCATGCAAAAAGGGCACTTGGTCAACTATGTTCATAGCAGCTTTATTTGTAATAACCAGAATCTGCAATCTCAAGGAGGAATGGGTACAGAAAAATGCAGATTATTTACACAATGGAATACTACTCAGCAAATAATACCAAGAAAATCATGACATTTGCAGACAAATGATGGGAACTAGAAAATATCCTGAATGAGGTTACCCAAAAGCAGAAAGACACATAAGGTATATACTCACTTATAAGTGAATATTAACCATATAATATAGAATAAACATACTAAAATCTCTAGTCCTAAAGAAGGTAAACAACAAGTTGGATCCTAGGGAAGAGGCTGAAACCTCACTCAGAAGGGCAAGCATGATAGACATCGGAAGGAGCAGAAGACAAAAAATAGAACAGGAGCCTTCCACAGAAGACCTCTGAAAGAGTACCCACCAGGGCTTCAAAGGAGATGCTGAGACTGAGACTCATAGCTAAACTTTGGACAGAGTACAGGAAACCTTATGGAAGAAGAGGGAGATAGAAAGACCTGGAAGGTAACAGAACTCCACATGGGCACCAACGGAGCCAAAAAAACTGGGCTCAGGAGTGGGAAGCTACAGAGATCAAAACTCGAGTCAAAGACTTTGCATGGAGAAGACCTAGATCCCCTGCTCAGAGGAAGCTTACAGGCTGCTCAGTTTCCAAGTGGGTTCTCTAGTAAGTGGGGGAGGGGCTATCACGGGCATGAACTGAGTAGCTGGATCTTTGATCAGCTACCCTTCTGGTGTGTGTGTGTCGGGGGGGGGGGGGATTTGTAGATTTGCCAGGCCATAGCGAAAGATGATGCAGACAGCCCTGATGAGACCTGATAGGCTAGGGTCAGATAGAGAGTGTGGAGGTCCTCCTATATCAGGGTATTTGGAAAAGTGCTTATGGGGAGAAGAGGAAGGGTGGGTGGAACTAGGAGGGCAAAAGGGAGGGGGCTACAGCAGGGATACAAAGTGAATAAATTGTTATGAATAAATAAAATTTAAAAAAATCAAATCACTTCTGAGCAACAGTTTTCTTTAGAGCCCATAGAATTGATGACACTCCAACCAAGTACCATGCATGGAGATAACCTAGAACCCATGCACAGATGTAGCCCATGGCTGTTCAGTGTTCAAGTAGGTACCATAGAAATGAGAACAGGGACTGTCTCTCACATGAACTGATTGGCCTGTTTTGATCACCTCACCATGAGGGGGGAACAGCCTTACCAGGCCACAGAGGAAGACAATGCAGCCACTCCTGATGAGACTTACTAGATTAGGACCAGAAGGAAGGAAAAGAAGACCTCCCCTTGAGTGAACTTGGGGAGGGGCGTGGGTGGGGAAAGGGAAGGAAGTGAGTAATGGGGAGGGGTGGAGGGAGCTACAGGGGTGATACAAAGTGAATAAAGTGTAATTAATAAAAATTTAAAAAATAAGTATAAAAAAAGAAAAAAAAAGAAATGATGGAAATTAATACAGTAACGTGACTGGTCAATGTGCAGAGAATAATAAATTTTGGAATGTTCAACACAAAATGAAATGGCTAAATCAGACCACCTTTCTCCAAGGGCTAGGTTTCTAGGCAGAAGATAGAGCGAAAATCTTTTAAGCACCAGAGGTTATGAACATTTCAAGGAAACAGTGTTCTCCATACACTGAAACAGAGAAGATGCCAAAATGAATTCACAGAAACCATAACAGCTTGCAAATGGCCTTCTGAAGTTCAAACCAGAATCAAAGCATGAAAGGTGGACATGGGCACAGTGTTTCACGAACAGTCAAGAATCCATTGGCTACCACAGGCTACATCTCAGCAGAGGTTCTAGGTAATATCCATACATGGTCCTTGGTTGGAGAAACATGCTCATAAAAGACCCCTGTGTCCAAATATATTTGGTCCTTGTGGAGCTCTTGTCCTCTCCAGGTCTTATTAACTCCCCCTTCTTTTTTATGATTCCCTGCACTCTGTTGAAGGTTTGGTTTTAAGTTTTAGTATCTGCTTTGCTCAGTATCCAAGTGGGTAACCTAGTAAAGAGAACAGGGACTATTTCTGACATGAACTCAATGGCGGGCTCTTAGACACGCCACTTCCCCACCACCACCCCCGAGGGAGGAGCGGCCTTGCTAGGCCACAGAGGAGGTCTTTGCAGCCAGTCCTGAAGATACCTGATAAACCAGGGTCAGATGAAAGGGGAGGAGGTTCTCCCCTATCAGCGGATTTAGAAAGGGCAGGGAGGAGATGAGGGAGGGAGGGCAGGATTGGGAGGAAATGAGGGAGCAGGATACAGCTGGGATCCAAAGTTAATAAAATGTAACTAATATTAAAAAAATAAAAGAAGGAAAAAATCTATTGGCATTTTATTATTTCTGGGTGAGGGTAATGACCTTTTCTCAATGGCATGATATTAAGTACATTCATCGCTCTCCAGGACTGACAGGCATGAGGGAGTAGGCAGCCAAGACAAACTTGACTCCATTATTTTAAATAAGAAAATGAGAAGAGGATGTAATAGGATATATATATAGGGAAGGATCTGAAAGGGGTTGAAGGAGGAAAAAGACATATTAAAAATGTATTGAATAAAAATCTTAAAGAATTAGTAAAAAAATTTTTTTTGAAAAGCTGAACAATTTACATATTTAAAAATTAAGTTTAATTTAGTTATCTGACTGAGCCACTCTAACATGAAGTAATTCTGACATTCTATTTAATATCTGTGGATTCTGATTTTATGGCTCTTTCTTATTCAGAAACCATTGGTATTTTCCTCCGCATACAATTATACGCACACAAGCACACAGGCACACACCCACAGAGGCACACATGCACACACGCACACAGGCACACTATATTGTCTTTTTTTTAACTCAACATTTAAATTTGTAACTTAAATGTTTTCTATTACTGTTCTTATAAGTGCATAAAATCACACAGGCACACATTGATAGTGATGTCCAGGTACATGAGAACCTGCCTTTGGAATGGCAAGGCAAGAGGCAGATAGGTAGAGCAAAATATTTAATTTCTTTTCTGAAGTACAGTTTCCAAAATCTTTCTAAATTCACTATGACCTGAAATGTATTTTATGGTGTACCTCATGTTTAACTTTTAAATCTGCTTCTGGCTGTCATTTTTTTTTTTCAACTTTAAATGAATGCACTGTGGAAGTACATGAATACCTTTAGAAAAATGGGTAAACATTTATGAACTTTTTGATTCATAGATGGATGACTTGAAGCAAGAGTTTCTGGAGTGTCCTTTCTTGAATAAAGATGACTTACTTATTTTCGCCTAAAATATTAAGTTTCCAAAAAAAGTTCATCTGAAGAATCTATCTCAAAAGAAACCTAAAATTTACATGATAAATTTTCAAAATAAAGTTGCTGCTGTTTGGTATGTTTTACCTTTGTAGATATTACCCTTAATGAAAGCACTACCACAATTTTGTTCACCCATTTTTCATGTGCACTTGATAATACCTTGACTAATGTTAAGCTATTAAAGAACAAAGATAATATTTGTTGGTCTTAACTGGAAGAGGCTACAAACACACTGTATGGAAGATGTGCACTTCAGACTGAAATTATTCTGATTTGATCAAACACAAATAGAAATCAAAGTAACACATAACAAGATTCAGAAGCATGGAATAATTACTTTTATCTCTTGATATATGGTAAGTTGCACCTTGAATATGCTGCAGATTAAAATGTGACAGTGTAATATTCATGTTCCTTATATGCCTGCCTTAGGCTAATTATTTTGCAGCATAGGAAAATGAAAAATTGTTTCTTATGTACCTGTATTCTCACTGATTTGACAAATGAAAATATCTCTTATCTTGTGTGCTATAATGGACTAAGATTGTGATGAAGAATCTGGAGAGATGGTTCAGTGGTTAAGCACGCTGTCTGCTCTTCCAGAGGACCCAGGTTCAAATTCTATTATACACATGAAAGTTCACAAGTGTCTGTAACCCCTAGATCTGATACTCCCGCATAGGCATACATGCATACAAAACACTAATTCACATTAAATTAAGGGTAAATTAATTATAAAATAGATTGTGAAAACAAGGCATTTCCTCACTTAATATGATGTAGAAAGTACTAGCCAATACAGTTTCAGATCAGGCAGAGAAAAAGGGATGAAAGACATAAACATTAAAATTGCCTTTTTGACAGGCAACAAGAACCTGATGGGGGAGCAGCCTTACCAGGCCACAGAGGAAGACAATGCAGCCAGTCCTGATGAGACCTGATAATCTAGGGACAGAAGGAAGGAGAGGAAGACCTCCCCTATCAGTGGACTTGGGGAGGGTCATGGGAGGAGATGAGGGAAGAAGGAGGAGATTGGGAGGAGATGAGGGATACAAAGTGAATAAACTGTAATTGACAAAATAAATATATTTTTAAAAAGAATCTGTATTTACAAATTTTGAAGGGCTTTATAAAAACCTGTGGATACTATGGAAATCTTCAAGGACTCAGAATGAAGATCAATACTTTGAAAAACAAATGTATATATAAACTTAGCAATGAATAATCAGCCAATGGAATTTTAAAAATTCATGTAAAGGTCACTGAATTCCTGAAGAGGAGGCTTTGTGGTTAATAGTGTGTGCTGCTCTTCCAAAAGTCCCAAATTAGTTTCCTCACATTGTTATCAGTCAGGTCACAAACTATCTGTAACTCCAGGACATGGGAAGTCCTGCAAGCACCTACGTGGATATGGTGGACTAAAACTCTCTCTTTCTCTCTCTCACACACACATGCACACACATACACAGTAAAAAGCTTTAAAAAGTAATTAACAATGTTTGCCTAAAACCCACAAGAATAAATTTGAGAAAATATTTTTAAAAATTTAATGAGAAAGCATTTAAAAGACCTATTTTTCAGAAAATAGTATATATATGCCTTTGCACTTTAAAAGCTTACTGTGTTTAATATGATAATTTCTTATTTGTAAATATAAAGTAATTTCAAAGTCTATGTAAATATTTTCCTCCACAAAGTGACAAGCTTTTTCCAAATGTACAGGAGAAACACTGGCCAAGAGTGAATGAAGAAAAAGAAAGGAAACTTTCTTTTATTTTTAAAAACAAGTCAGAGAACTTTTTCCACCTTATTTCAAAAGTTAATAATAATAAAAAAGAATGACAGGAAAACGACAGACTAGGCAGCTCTGAGGACCTATCGCTCTAGCAGACTAATGAAATAGAGCAGACCCTGTCAGAATCAAGTTCTTAGGACTCTGGGAAACAGTCTCAGGTTTGCAGAAGCCAAGTGAATGGTAAATCAAGGAGAAGTCACCCTGAAAGCTGTCTGTAACTTTACTGCCTTTCTTGTCCTCTCACTTCCTGCTGCCCAACCCATCAGCAGTCATAAAGATGACAGGCTATTCCCAGTGTGTGACCCTTGTTCTTGGATCTAGACTGAGCAAAGTGAAACTTTTTATTTTTTTTTTCTCAAAGACTAGTCCCTTTGAACCTGAATACAGACTACCTGAGGACTTAATGCAAAACAGTTGTGGACTGTTTCAGCTGATATTGAACTCCCTGCTAGGAAAGGAACAGCAGTTTGTGAAATCCCTTCAAGACAGATGAACAGCACTTCCTACACCAGGGACTGGACAAGAAGGCAAGGCAAACAACCTGGCAGCCTGGGAGAAAGATTTGACATAAAAGGTTATTGGCAGAAGTAGGTCGTTGAAAAGCTCCTGTGCTTATTTCAAAATGTACAGCAGGGATATTTACAGCCACACATTTTCCCTGTGAAGGACAGGTGCTAGAAAAACACTGAAAAAGTCTGAAGATACCCCCACTGGCTGGTTTCCATGCTCAGAAAACACAATATGATGACTACCACAGAACTGTGAGCTTCAAAGAAAGGAGCCAGGAAAAGCAGGTCTTCTCAGACAATAAGAATGTGTGCTGTGGTCTTCCTTTCTCTCTTTTTTTTTTCTTTTTCTTTATCCAGAGGCACTCTAAGTCAGTGGGGGAAACTGTACCTCGTACAGACACTTTTTTATGAGAGTCTCTGAAAAGTGATTGAGTTTAGAGTCAGTCAAGTAACAAATAGGCCAAAATAGCAGACTCATAAAAATGTATATTTTCTCAGACATATCCAAAAGTCTTGTTTTCTTTTTGGTTCCTGGTAAAACGGACTTTACCTAATAATATCTTAAAATGGTCACACCCTGGAATACTAAAAGTTTCTTTGAGATGAAAAGTCTCAGAATTTTGTGAGATTTATTTCCCATCTTCAGACTTAAAAATGTCTTACCATTATGTCTATAAGAGTTTATGCCCACTGACCCCTAGACACATTGAATATACCTTTAAAATAATGGGACAGTGAAATGATTTGTTACAGAAACACAATGACATAAATTTTCCTTCTGATATAACCCTAATATAGTGTACTTTTCCTATAAAAATGAAGTTGCTTTTCTTTCTTCCACTAAAGGGCACTTCTTTTATCAAGTTTCACTAATAGATATATAATAGCATTTTTCACTTGTTTAGCATCATATAGGGTGACATGGGATACGTGACTGTGCTCAACTAATGAAACAAGTTTTGCAACAACTGAAATTTGAAATATTTCCTGATTACATTTAAAATAGTACAATGTCCTTTTCCTTGAGCTTTGTAGATATTCTATGTATGCTAAATGCATCAAAATCATGCATCTTTCAAATCCTTTGCAATGCCACAAATCTCTGCACCTTCTCCAAAAATTTATTATTGTTTCTGGTTATCATATTCTATTTACAATCAGTTTTAAACTAGAGCAATAGTTCTATGTACCAGCTCATCTATGGAGTGATGCATCTGAGCTAATGCACATGACTTAACATCCATATAGCCTCACCTCTGCCTGGAATGTTCTGGTTCAATGTTAGGGCTTTCAGAAAAAACTGCCTTTCAGAATAAATTGCTCACTACTCTCCAAATATATGAAAATTTCCATTCCCATTGCATTCACCCTGTTTTATTGTTTAAGAGCAAATTGGGGAAAGCTATCAGAAAGATTCTTAGAAGAGTAGCAATATCATGTAAACTGATACTAGTTTTGAAATTGATTGACAGTATTGAAAATCTGTGACTATATTCTGAAAGTTCACATTGAACTTATTTCTATTTTAACATATTTTAATTGATTATTTGGGAATTTCACATAAGGCCCTGAGTTGTCTTTTATTCCCAGTCCTCCCAGGTATGTTCCCTGCCTTTGGCCTCTCCTTCAAAAATAAATAAATAAATAAACAAAAAAATCAATAGCTGGGATACAAAGTGAATAAACTGTAATAAATTTTTAAAAAGTATTGCCCCCCCCCCAAAAAAAGGTCAAACAGAAAGAAAGAAAAAAACAAGTGTAATTTGTATTGTTCATATAGTCACTGGAGCATGGTCATACTCTCAGCAGCCAATCCCTTAAAGATACATGAGTCCTTCCATATCCCCAAACCTGGCAGTAGCCATCTGTTGTGTAAAGCTACACTTCAGCATTCCTATTTCAACTATTTTTAATTTTAATTTTTATATTAATTCCAGTTTATTCACTTTGTATCCCAGCTGTAACCCCTTCCCTCATTCTCTCCCAATCCCACCCTCCCTTCCTCATCTCCTCCCATGCCCCTCCCCCAGTCCACAGACAGGGGAAGTTCTCCTCCCCTTCCATCTGACCCTAGCCTATCAGGTCTCATCAGGACTGGCTGCATTTTTAATAGGCTTGGAGTGGTGTTGCATGCTTTTAAAACCAGCACTCAGGGCCAGATCTCTGTGAGTTCTAATTCCAGGACAACCAGGGATAAAGAGAGAAACCCTATTTTGAAAAAACAGAAACAACGAAAAGATTTTTATTCAGTGAACTTTTGTTTACTAGAGTGGGAATTCCTCTACTTAATGATTTTAGTTAACTGCATAGTGTTTCCTTTTTTTCTTTCTGGATACAAGAATATTAACTCTCCTACACCAGGCATACAACCAATGACTTTTGTCATTATTTACTATGTTTTCTTGTTTAAATTAACTCATTTTCTATTTTGCATGTATAAGTATTTTGCCTCCATATGTATATTTGCATCATGTGCGTGCCTAGGGTTTGCAGAGATCAAATGAGATCATCCAATCTCCTGGAACTGAAGTTATAGATCTGTGTAAATTATCATATAGGTGATATGAAACTAAAACCAGGTCCCTGCAAGAGTAGCAAGTGCTCATAATTGCTGCTCTATTTCTCCAGCTTTCTAGTGTATAATCACAGATTTTTCTTACTAAAATGTATTTTTCTTACTAAAATGGGAAAGAAAAATGAGAAAAGTGTTCAATAACCAATTTTGTTTGTAATTTCCTTCCATTTCTTTTCTTTCATGTAAATTAATTTCAATCTTTATACTATATAAATAAACATTTAAAAGTCATCTACTTGTATGTGTAAAACATTTCTTTTAGTTCATATTGGCGGGCCCATCCTACTGATATGCAAATTTAGCTCTTGATCTAAAACTGGAGGATATGTTCTAAGACCTCAGGAGAAGCATCAGTGTCTAACAGGGCAATTATCCCAAAGAATACCAGAAGTTTCTTCAGATAAGGAAGAACTAGAATATATAAGCAAGTGGAAACAGAAGCTGATTGTGGTGGCAAAGAGAGCCCAGGAGGATTATGATTCAAAAGGTTTGTTTGTTTCTATCTCTACTGACTTCATATTTCAATTTTCAGAATTACATTCTATCCTATTAAAAATTTTCACTTTATTAAATGGTGAGCTGTCAGATTAGAAATTGAATGTGCATTACAATTCAGCCATTTGCACAATGGAACTCTGGTTTTATTTTGCAAAATCCTGAACCTTGCTGGTTGGTTCATAATAGGAAAGAGAATAGATAGAGGTTTTTCAGGTTGTTAATATAGAGTTTAACTACAAAGTTGAAATCTGGAGGCTATTCCATTTACTGTTTTCTCCATAAGAATCAGGGCATGGAACCCTTAACATTAACTTAATCAAGATGTTCTCTAGTTTTAAATACAGGGTAATGCAGTACTTACCTCCCTAAACTATTTGAGCAGGAGTATGTATCTACTGGCAACATTTTGTACACCACTTTTGTCATATCATGTCTGAGAACATCAGTTTTATCTTTAACATCTTTGACATTTAAAAATAGTCTTTAGTATCTTTAAATATATCATATTTCAGAACCAACTCCAGGTATTCCAGTACCAACCAAGAATTTTTATTTCATAGTTTGTTATCTCATTAGGGTTAGGTACCAATATATATCACTTAGGGTTTACTCAGAATATACAAATCAGGCATATCCTAAAACATCGTTTGCAGCAGATTAGCACTCTAGAGCTCATCCAGCTTGGCTGAAAACTCTGGGAGATCCACATCTGCTGTTCATAGTGGACACCATCAGGTATCTTCAAAAATTTCAATTTGTAAGAGTTATAGTTTTTCAGAGGAACAAAAATGGAGAATGAGTCTTTTCCTTTTTTCTTTTTTCCATAAAAAGAAGAATTAGTAGAATGTCTTACAGGGTGTCATTCAAAAATGGCTCTCTTCTGATGGGTAGTCCAATATTTGTCTAGTCCACTAGGCTGGATACCCCAGCTGGTCTTCAGTATACATTAGAATCCAAAATACATAGGATCTAATACCAGTGAAGAAATGGAATCCTCATCAGCTGAATAGATGAACATCTCAGAGGGGGTGAGAAGTACGGTTACGAAGGATAATTGATTTCACTTAAAGTCTGTTGTCTATGAACTTTAATTACACATAGTGAAAACAAGGTAAGTTAGAGATTAAATGAAGTAGGACTGTAGCCTGCTTAGATTGCTAAACTAAAAACATC
The DNA here is from genome assembly GCA_010120015.1 of Rhombomys opimus. NCBI lineage: Eukaryota > Metazoa > Chordata > Mammalia > Rodentia > Muridae > Rhombomys > Rhombomys opimus. The sequence continues at coordinate 1,686,362 of REGO01000132.1, read as the reverse complement.
ATTTCACATGTAAATGAACACATGTATGCTTAGTTACTCAAAAATCAATAGCTTCCTTCTTCCTGTCATTTTTTTATAGACTGCCACTAGAAGGTATAGCCCAAAGTTAGAATGCCATCTTCAAACATCAGTAATCAGGATTTCAAATATTTCTCACTTCAAATGATCCAGTGGGAAAAAAAATGCCCTAACTTGTAATCAGTTGTTTGGGTTTTAGTTAATAACAGATGTAACCAAGTTGAAAAAAAAATAGTCATCACATTAATGAAACAATCCAGCTATATTAGTCATGGTTCTCTAGAGTAAAAGAAGAATTTATAAAATTAATATCTTCCTCCATATATATACTATTTATATAAAATATATTTTAATCATAATTTTATAAAATTATAAAAAATGTATTTATATTAATACTTATATAAATGAATGTAAGCATGGTAAAGTATATAAATTTAATTTATTAAAATGAGTTACTGCTTTAGTCTAGTCAATCCAAAAGTGGCTACTTATGAGCAGAAAGTTCAAAGGACTAATAAGATATCTTACTATTAAAGGAAATGTGTATAATTAAAAGAAAAAAAACAATGAATAATTGTACTCTTAGGTATGAACAATCCATGTCTGCATGCTACATTTATCTAAATATATTTTTGCTGTTTAAGTTTTGATTGATGCTATGAACATGAAGTAGCAAACTTCAGAATGATTACAATTAATTTGGAAATCAACTTCTTATTACTCTAATATAAGCAGGGCAATTGGCAAGATGAGAAACGGCCAACTTACATATAGTCTCAGCTTGCAAATTATAATCAGTCATGTTCATTCTTTTGAGTTTATTTTAGCATAGGGTTGTAAAATGCGTTTCTATGATCTAGGAGGTGATTGGTCCATATTTAAATAACTGAGGAATGCATACCATATAAGTAATAATAATAAAAGTAATAAATAATAATAAAAGTAATAATAAGAACATTATATTAAGAAAATAAGTTCATCAATTAAAGAAACATTTCCCTTTACGAAGTATAAATTGTCACTTCTGAAAATTAATGAATTTTTAAAATATAAATTTCTTAGGTTTTTAACATTTAAAGATACTACTACTATGCAACATGTAGAAATTTAGTTGTTGGATGGTTAAATTCATTTTATTTAGTCTTAAAACTATATATTGAGCTGGATTTGTTTAGCATGTTTTTAATCATTCAATAAGTAGAAATGCCATTTACAAAGATTATGTTATCCACCATGATTGTTCTTTTAGCATTATGCAATAGAGCAACAAATTCTCATAATTGCTGAGCCATCTCACCAGCTCCCTAATAATGAGAAATGAACATAACGAAAAAATTCAGTAACCAGTTTTACTTGAAATTTTCCTCAGTTTCTTTGAAATATACACATTTAAAGGGTTCACATAGTTTAAAGAAGCTACCTTTTCCTTTTTTCCCTTTTATGAAAAGTAATTTATTTTTCCCCGTCAGGCATGGCGGTGTGTATCTTTAATCCCAGGGCATGGGGAAGCAGAGGCAGGAGGATCTCTGTAAGTTCAAGGCCAGCCTGGTCTACAGTGTGAGTGTTAGGATAGCCAAGGCTACATAGAGAAACCCTGTCTTAAAAAAAAAAAAAGTTCTTTTCTCCCACAGTATATCTTGTTTACCAGTTCCCTTCTCTCTATTCCTCCCCACTTACCCTCTTTTCAAGATTCACTCTCTTTCTCTCTCTCATTTGGATTCAACATTCTTCTAAGAGGTAATAACCAATCATAACAAAATAAAATAAGTAAGCTATAACAAACAAAATCACATCAAAGTTGAACAAGGCAAATCAGCAAAAGTTAAAGAGCCCCAAGTAAGGCACAAAACATCAGAGACCTAATTATTCACATAAAAATACTAAACTGAAAACTATAATATACATAGAGAGGACCTGCTGTAAACCCCTTTAGGTCCTGTACTTGATGCTTCAGTCTCATGCCAGCTTTGTTCAGTTGATCTAAAGGATTTGTTCTCATGGTGTGCTCCATCTGCTCTGACTCTACAGTCTTTCTCCCTCTGCTTCTGCTCAATACTCTGAGCTCTGAGGGAAGGGATTTGATGAAGACATCCCATCCAAAGTTATGTGTTCCAATGTCTTTCTCTGTGTGTAATATCTTGCTATGGGTCTCCATATTTGTTTCCATCTGTGGGCCTTAAGTGAAATCATACATTGTTTGGTTATTCTTAGAAGCTCTGTGCCACCACTGCTGTCACGTATTTTGAAAGTAGGAACAATTGTAGATCAAATGTTTTGTTGCTCTGTTGGCGTTTCCATTTCACTTTTTGTAGCCTGTAGAGTAACTTCCTATAACAGAGGCACTAGATTATAGGGGTGAAGTTTCCATGTATCTTGACCTCCATATTTCAATAAATAGTGGGTTTGTCTTTGGCAATCAGGGTTTGTAATCAGTTTGTGATGATCAACCTGTTTCCTTGGCAACAAGCTACATTTTTTTTAATATTTCCATGGGACCCCTCTAACCAAAATCTCAACTGGATATAAACTAATCATAATGAAAGCTTCCTTTTGTGAAAAAAACAAACAAACAAACAAAAACATGGCCAACTGGGACTTTGTTTCATCATTACTTTTAGACTTCATTAGGAAAGGCTTCGTATATTTTAAGAAGTTTCTACTATGCAAGGTTTCCATACCACCTCTCAAGTGTTTCTTAATACTAATTGATTCACTTGCATTTTTCTCCCTCAACTCCATTTCCTCATGCTGTTTTTTCCTGATCCTCCCATTCTGTCCTCAACCCATTCCCAGTCCACTTATAAAATCTATTTTATTTTCCCTTTTTGATATATCCATGTGTTCCACCCTAGTGCCTTCTTTTTTACTTAACATTTTTTTAGGTCTTTAGACTGTAAGCTTAGGTATCACTTATTTAACAGCTAATGCCAAAAAGTAATGGATACTATTTTTATCATTCTGGATCTTTGTTACCTCACTCAAGATGATGTTTTCTGGTTACAGCTTCTTAAATAAATTTCATATTTAAACACTGATATTTTTCTTGTTGAGATGAATTATCTGTGATATGGCTCTGTAATATTAACTTCTGCTTTGTACTCTTACTTTATTATTTGATTTAGAAATCATCTTATGAATGGGGGGGGAGGTCCCCCCTATCAGTGGACTTGGAAAGGGGCACAGTGGTGATGAGGGAGGGAGGGAGGGACTGGGAGGAAATGAGGGTTCGGGCACGGCTGGGATACAGAATTAATAAAATGTAACTGATAAAAATAAAATTTAAAAAAATAAATAAATAAAAAATTAAAAAAAAAGAAATCATCTTAGTTTCTCTTTAATAATGAAGATAAATTTCTCAGATACGCTGAAAAAATTACTGAAGATTTTTAAATGAACAACAAATTCAGGTTATATTGTTCATAGCATTTAGGGGTTAAAAGCAACAGCAGTATAAAAGGTACTGAGACCCAAGACAGCTTAAGAAATACCCATGGCGGCAATAGATATGTGACATTCACCTATAGACACACTATTCAGAAATAAGTTCCCAATTCACAAGCAGGTTTCCTACCATCCCCAGCTTCCAGATTTGCCCTTGCCCCATTTTACTTTTTTGGATGTCTGTTTTTTCCTTTGGCTTATTTTTTTTTTTTTTTTTCTGGTCATCTGGCCAGATTCCTCTGCTTCAGCAGGGAGTCTCTGCTGGTGTTTTAGTGGCCTTGGTGATCTCAATGGTTATGGGTGCTGGCATTGCTTCTGAAGTTCTAGGATTCTGAGTCCTGGTGTGTCTTCCAGGGTGTCAGGTATAGGCATGACCTCTGGTAGAGCCAGGGGCTTATGGGTTTCTGGGTATCAGCACGGCCTCTGGGTTTCTGGATACTCATGTAGCCTCTGGTAGAGCAGCGTGCTTTGGCAGGGATTGTAGGTCAGGATAGGGTGATAAAGGGAGCAGGTACTCAGGAATATGAACTTTAATAAAACAGAATCTTGATATTGTATTCTGTCAGAATTATAAGATAATACTAAAACTATTTGATAAATAAATAAAATACATCAGTGAAATAAATATTACTTTATTGAAAGATGATTACAAGAAATTATTACATCACTGAAAGGTAAAATTTCTGTAAGACTTTTATGAAATTACAACTTAACAGAATTATGTTAGTATAGTTATATGGGTTCTTAAATGTTTATTTTATGATAATATTTATAATCCCAATTTTCAAAAAGAAAAAAAAAACAATTACAGTGAAGTTTAAGATGAAACTACACCAGGCATAGTGGGTTCCCCACTTTTTTTATTTAATGCAATTTACAAACATTTAATGTATGCTACTTTTTATCCCTAATAATATTCCTAATATCCCTAATGGAAATTTATAGTAATATAAATTACTTCACTAAAAAAGTTTAACTGGTAGTATATACAATATAAGAAGAGTTATTCAGTAATGTCAGAAACTACAAAAAGATTCAACATGACTTTGTAAACATAAGCTGAATAAGAAAAATAGACATGCTAACATTGTGGGGAAAGCCAAGGAATCCGTAATCCTATGGAAACAACTGCAGACCTCAAAGAATGATGATAATAGTCTTTCCCAGGAGAGCACAACTTGTTATCCAATACCAAAGGGTCAGTGTGAAACCACACATAAGAGTAACATTATTCAGGCTACAGGATGTACTTCCATATTTAGAGATACATAAGTGTGTGTGTGTGTGTGTGTGTACATATACTACATAAACATATACAATGGATATACCAACAAATAATGAAAAAAGGCTATGGATTTAAGAAACAGCAAGTCGTTCATGGGAGGATTTGGTGGAAGAAAGGGTAAGGGGAAAATTGTACAATCATAATCTCAAAAACAAAAATAAAAATAAAAAAAATCAAAGATAAAAATCCTAGGTTTATACATGCTGTAATGATACATGTAAAGCACATACCATGTACACAGGTAGAATCTTCATTGCACAAAATTACTGAGATTGAATATTGAGTGATAGATGATGGTACCTACTAAAATAATATGAACATATGTGGACAGGTGGTAATGTTAATTTCCTATACTGTGATACATTTCTGGAAATTCATTTTCTCACAAATCTAGAGTTATAAGATTAAAATGTTTAGAATTATAGTCCATGCTTCCTATAAAGCCTGCTGATAAGAACTTGTTCCTTATCTCTTGCGTTTGTTACCATCTTTACTTTTGCCCACCTCACTTCAATCTTTATGCCATCTTAATGTTTTTGTTACTTTGATAAGTTGTCCTTACTGTTTTCTTATAAAAGCATCTGAAGATATTTGTAATTCAACCTGATAATCTAAGAAACTGGTCATCTTAGAATGCCAAAGGGAAGCATATTTGTGAAACTTGTGTTATTACATAATATAATACAAATGTAGAGCTGAAAAAGATACCTGATAACACAATGTTTAGTTTGGTGTAGGCATACACTGGGATAATGACAAACTTAATATAAAGCAGAAATTACTGAATTTAAATTTGCTTTTCAACAACTATCAAATAGCATGCAAAATAATTAACTATTATTCAAATTAGAAACAGATGTTCAGTTGGAGGAAGAATCTTATCTTTGTTTTAATAAGGAAATGTAAAATGAAAAATTACAATTGTAATAAGAACAATGTTTTATAGCTGTTGTGCAACAGATGCTAATATTCAAAATTAGTCCTGAAAAGTCAGAAAATACAAAGTGAAAACTGCCATAGTGAAAAGAAAACAATCCTTGAAAGTTGAAATAAAAAGTGAGAAATGTTAAAGTTCTGAAGCATGTATCTCAAAACCTATATTATAAAATGCTTGATACAATAAGGTTGAAAATGAGTCAGATAAATGAGCATCATATGTATCAACTCTAGATTCAGATGTGTTGTTTAATGTTATTAATACCTTAACAGTTCACAGGTTATTGATTTCTGAATGATCAAAATAGAAAAAAATGCATATAAATATTTAATGAAAAAGTAGCATTACAAAATTGTTATGTGACAAAAGAAGAAACTCCTGAAATTCATCTTTGGCTACAGTTAAAATGCAACTCAAAAACCAGTTCATCTGTCTGCAGCTTAAAAATCCAACTGGATTCAAACAATGTTTTACATAGAAACAACTTTCCTTTGAACTGTATTCACTGATAGGTGTATAAACCCAACCTCTATTGTTTGACCATACAACCATGCATATATGGAGCCACTAACTGGATTTAAATGGTTAAGAAGAAAATGAAGAGTTGGATATGAAGTGGGATGGGATGTAGGAGGGATCTGGAGGGAATTTTGTGGCAAACGAGGAATTAGATAAAAACATATTTCATTTTGTACAAATTCTATAGGAGCAGATTAAAAAAAATAAGAACTTAATAAGCATGCAAGTGGTGTATGAAAAGCATCTTGTTCTTGGGACAATGTGACATAACAATATTAATTCCGAAATAGAAAATTTTTCCAATGTAAAATACTTTGTTATATGAAGGACACCAAAAATGTAAAATACTATACCTTTTTTCAAGAAATGGGTGATAGCCCAAATGTACTACACTGAAAAATATTGCTTAAATTCGCCTTTGAGAGACGTGAATAGATTTCACATTAAAACTAAGTTTGCTATAGTATACATACATCAAAAAATACTAATATGAGCAAAATCCAAAGCAATTTTGGCCCCACACACCTAAGATAGGGATTCTTTAACTATATGTTGTAAAATATTTCAAACTATCTCTTACACAATTTTTTATGATTAAACACAAAAAATAGAGTATTTCAGTCATTTTAGTATTATTTGATCTACATATTGCAAATTCTTTCATATGTTTCTATATTTACTTTTTAAAATTTACATTAACACTTTGCAAAATATTTTGGAACTATAAAAATTATTGAAAAATAACTGTTGATATTGAATTTTGAATAGTATAACTTTATGTACCTGGTTCATTTAAAAAAAAAGTATGTCTAGTGAAAATTTTGTGTTACATTCAAATTTTAGATTAAATAATTAGGTTTGATCTACAATTATATTCAATTATACATAATTTAATTGCATAATATGAGTATTAATTTAGAACATTATTAGAAAAACATTGAAAAATGTTAGTTAGTTGTTCTAGAATATTGTTTTTAATATGATCTTTTCTTATCTCTAGAGTTATAAGAACAGGAACTCCACAATGACAGCAACAGAACCAAGAAATCTGGACCCAGTGGTCTTTGCTGAGATTGATACTCCAACCAAGGACAGTGCATAGAGATAACCTAGAACCCCTGCACAGATTTAGCCAATGGCAGCTCAATCTCCAAGTGGATTTTCTACTTGGAGAAGGGGAACAGGGACTATCTCTGACATGAACTCAGTGGCTGGCTCTTTGATCACCTCTCCCTGAGGGGAGAGCAGCTTTGCTAGGCCACAGAGGAAGACAATGCAGCCAGTCCTGATGAGGCCTGACAAGCTAGAATCAGACGGAAGAGGAGAAGGACCTCCCCTATCAGTGGTCTTGGAGAGGGGCATGGGAAGAGATCAGAGAGGGAGGATAGGGTGGGGAGGGAATGTGGAAGGGGATACAGCTGGGATAAAAAGTAAATTAACTGTAATTTATATATATATATATATTAAAATTACAAAGGAACTATGTTTAAAATTAGTCAACACTAAATCTAGTTATAAGCTGCAAAAGAGATTTTTATTTCAGATTCAGCTTGGATAGCTTCATGTGTAAGCTCCAGATGTGAATGGCTCCTAAATCCTTGGATACTGCCACAGGCTTTATCAGTTCTGTGTGACTGACATGCCAATGTCTCTTTCTAAATCTGTAAATCCCTAAAGATCTATGTTCTTTCTCATCCCTGATATCTCAATCTTGGTCAAAGATGAAAGGGAATATCTTGGACAACTTCAGCTTATTGAGCCATGATCTGGGAGCAGAGCTCTAAAGCATTTGTATTTATAAATTTGTAGGTGAGAAATGGTATATTCAACTGTTTTCTGTAGCTATATTATTCCAAAGCCAAATAAAGTTTAAAAAAAATTACTAGGGTACATTTACCAGCTAGATTTTGATACATATATTTTTCTCAGGAGAAGGAAAGAGTCACATGGAATATAGTGTATATTTTTAAGCGCTAGCATCTAGGCCATTTTCTCTTCACTGGCCTCTATTCACCACTGGTAATGATAGTCAGTATTAAGAGTGGGTTCCATTGTGATAGGAACAGGGACTGTCTCTGACATGAACTGATTGGCCTGCTCTTTACTTACCTCCCCCTGAGGGGGAAGCAGCATTACCAGGCCACAGAAGAGGACAAGGCAGCCACTCCTGATGAGACCTAATTGACTAGGATCAGAAAGAAGGAAAAGAAGTCCTCCCCTATCAGTGGACTTGGGGAGGGGCATTCATGCAGAGGGTGGAGGAAGGGAAGGAATGGGATGGGAGGAAGGAGGGAACCACGGGGGGGGGGATACAAAGTGAGTAAAGTGTAATTAATAAAGAAAAAAAAAAGAGTAAGGCCAAAGCTTTGGTTATGAGTCTCAGTATCTGCATTGGTACACTGCTAGGTAAAGTCTTTCAGAGAGCCTCTGCAGTAGGCTCCTGTCCTGTTACTTGTTTTCTCCTACATCCAATGTCCATCCCATTTGTCTTTGTAAGTGAAGATTAATCATTTTACCCTGAGTCCTCTTTCTGTGTATCTTCTTTAGGTATATAGATTTCAGTATGTTTATCATATCTTATAGGTCTATATAAGCGAGTATATACCATGTGTATCTTTCTCCTTCTGGGATACCTCACTCAGGATGATATTTTCTGGATCCCTGATAAACCAGGGTCAGATGAAAGGGGAAGAGGTCCTCCCCTATCAGTGGATTTGGAAAGGGGCAGGGAGGAGATGAGGAAGGGAGGGTCGGTTTGGGAGGGAATGAGGGAGCAGAATACAGCTGGGATACAAAGTTAATAAACTGTAACTAATATCATGCCTCGCTGGGTGCCTGTGCCCGTTGATGCCCCTCACGCTATGACTCTCTTCAGACAGAAAAGGGATCTTGGAATTACAGCCGCCATTGTTACTGCCATCTCACTGGTGGCTATTGGAGCTACCACAGTGGCATTAGCCATGAGTCATACTGTGCAGACTGCTCAGACCCTAAATAATCTTTTAGCCAATGTAGCTCATGCTTTAGATGTACCAAAAGGAATTAATGCTCAACTAAAAGGAGGCTTTATGGTGTTCAATCAGAGGATTGACCTCATGCAGGAGCAAATTGATACCCTATGGCAAATCGCTCAACTTGGCTGTCAATGAAAGTATGCTGGACTTTGTGTCACTAGCATACAATATGAGAATTTTTCCCGTGCTGCAAATCTGTCTAAACAATTGTCTAGCTATATTTTAGATAATTGGACTGGAGAATTCAATACTATGATGGAGCAGCTGAGAGTGGCCATTGTTACGGTAAATTCTACCAGAGTGGACGCAGGACTAGCCACAGGATTATCATCATGGATTGCTGCAGCCATGAATTATCTGAAGGAGTGGGCAGGCATGGGAGCGTTAGCAGGCCTTCTGGTGTTGGTCTACTTGGTTTGCCTGTGGTGTATATGCAAGATTAAAGTCTCACAACATCGTAATGCAGCCATGATCATTCAGGCCTTTACAGCCATTGAAGCAGGACAGTCTCCCCAAGCATGGTTGGCTACCATAAAAAGCTAAAATGTTACACTCAGGATGCGAGGCTAAGCACTGCACTCAGGGTCAGCCACTTTCAACCCAGGGAAGAGCATGTCTGATTGCATGCGGGTTGATGCCCCAGGTCCCGCCTCTGAGAAAAAGGTATTGGACGGGTCTGATGCTCTTTGGGTGGATGACACCTAAATGAACATTGGTACAAAGTCCCAATTTATTTCTAATATCAGAGATCAGACCTCTACTCTTGCCTGA
>REGO01000132.1:1640231-1676086 GCA_010120015.1 Rhombomys opimus | reverse complement strand
AAAAAAAACAAACAAACAATAAAGCCACCACTACTGTGATCATCAGTATCTCCAAAAATAAAATAAAATAAAATAAAATAAAAATAAAATAAAATAAAATAAAATAAAATAAAATAAAAAATAAAATAAAATAAAATAAAATAAAAAAGATAAGGCCAAAAATAGGGTCTATATGGAACCAGCACTTTGCTATTCTCTGCTCTGAAAAGACACTTCAGCTAAGCCAGTTATGTGTTAAGTGTCTGTAGCAAGCCAGCCACTGTGAAGTTCTCTGTGATAAACCAACAACCAAACAAATTTAGGAAGAAGCACTTTCCTAGGTTTGGAAGAATTTATACTTGGGTACAAAAAAAGAAAGAATACAGAGACTATTGAAATCAAGATACAGAGTGTGTGTTTGTGGGTGTGTGTGTGTGTGTATTTGTATACAAGTAGATGATTGTGTCAATGGGAAAATGTTTGAGGCAAATTGAACATATATTAAAGGAAGGTAAAAAGCAATGCTGTTTGAGATATTTTGAGATATATCTGTTTAAGATATTTTGCCAACTATGTGACAAATTTAATATCAACATATATAATTCAATGCATTATTGTAACACATTGAAGAAGCGGATAATTAGTAAATACTGACACAAATAATTGTGGGATTATATTTGAGAGGATAGTCTCTGGTATATTTCAGTGCCAGTTATTAAAATGTGTAAAACTTGGTAAAATTAGAGTAATTAGACTTTATTGTTTGTCCTATTATCTTTTTTATGAAAAAGAAATTAGGAACAAAAATGAGCTCAATAATTTAATATACAGAAACTTGTCAGTTGTTATCTTTATGATATCATTGATAGTTAACATCATTATTAAGGGGCAAATTCAAAATTACACAGTATACAATAAAATTGCACAATATCACTTCTCTCCTTTTCCTCCCAAAAGAGTTGTTGAGTAGAAGTTCCTAGCATGAACAATTGAATAAAATACATTAGGCAAATTAAAGAGTCTTAGAAATAGGTGATCTATGTTTTAACAAATATTAGCTTCTTGTGGTTGAAAAGACAAAACAAATAAATATTAAGTATGATTATGTATAGATTCTTTTACTAGGTTAAGGTAAAAATTCAACTGAAGTTTATAGATGATGTGGTTGTTCTTGGAATATTAACATCTGAATTTACTACTTATATATTTGCAAGTGTCCTGTGTAATAATAATCTATGAAAAATGCCATAAAACTCAGGCTCTAAGATAAGCCAAAAAAGTGAAAAATTTAAATTATGAAATTATTCTCACAGTTTTGTGGGTTTAGTCCATTGTGATGGTGGATTTTCATATTACTGAAACAATGCCAGTGGGTTAGGAAACCTAAAGTAGTCATCCTGGGAACAAAGCCTTGGAAAACTAGGCACATAGATAGAAGTCAATTCTAGAAAACATTTAATATGTTCATCTGACAATGTTCTTCATGAAGCATGGGTAGATCATAAGGCCATACTTCTGAGAAAAAGATTTCAAGAATAATTATTAAAAATGTATCTCTCCAAATTCAAGAATGCCTCTTCTGCACTTCTATATTGATTAAATATCAGGATATTAGAAGTACAAATTAAAATAATTTATTATTTTTAATAAATGAATTACAACTAACACTTAGAAACATCATAAGACATGGAAAGAATATCTAAGCCATCTATTTAAAGTATATCCTGCCATGGTGAGACTAAATTTAATTGAACTGAACTATGCATGGAATAAGGTATTTAACAGCAGGAGGGCATTATGTCTTCATAACCATAACTTAACTTTAGTGGGTAATAATGAAAAAATATGATTTTAACATCTTTCATATGTCCATATATCTACCCACTCATACCTGCCTCATTTAAAATAGTAAGAAAGCTAAAATGACCAAACATTATCAATGGCAAATGGGTACAAATTGCTTTGTTTTTTTCTTTTACTTGATATGTTTCTTTTAATTATTTCAAATTGGAAATACAAGTCAGTTAATGTAACATACTATATATTCTGAAATACGTATAGTGAGAAATCATCCGTCTAACCTATTAGATTTGAATGTATTTAAAACAGATTTCTACTAAACATTAACTTCTACAAGATAATGCATTTGGTGTATTTGTAAGTATAATATTTAAGATGTTTTTCCTTTGTGTTTCTAACAGATTATTCATAAAATTGATAGGTGGTCCAGAACAACAGAAGGAGCTATTTTTTTTTCTGATTTACTATAAAAACCACAGTGGATTGTAGAAATAAGGGGAATCATGTGTTTATTCTATGTAGCTGACCAGAAAGAGAATTTTGAAGCATAGGTGGTATTCAAACCTTTGGCAGAGTGCAGGGAATCATATGAAAGAAGGGGAGTTTGATGTGGAAAGGATAGGAACTCCACAAGGACCAAACATATCGGGGTACAGGGTCTTTTCTGAGATGGACACTCAACCAAAGACCATGAGTGGATAAAACCTAGAACCTCTGCTCATAATGTGAACTGTGATAGCTCAGTAATCAATTGGTCTCATATAGTAAGGGGAACAAGGACTGTTTCTAACAGGAACTTAATGACTGGCTCTTTGACCTCCCCACCCCACAAGGAAGGAGCAGTACTGTTAGGCCACAGAGGAGGACTTTGCAGCCAGTCCTGAAAATACCTGACAAAACAGAGTCATATGAAAGGGGAGAAGGTCCTCCCTTATCAGTGAACTTGGAAAGGGGGCAGGGAAGAGATGAGGGAGGGAGGGTGGGACTGGGGAGGGAATGAGGGAGCAGGATACAGCTGGGATATAGAATTTAACAAAATGTAACTAATAAGAAAAATAAAATAAAAAAAAAGAAAAGTTCAATGCCAAAAGAAGCTGATATAATTTCATAACTCTACATGTGGCAACAAATTATTTTTGAATTGCATAATAAGTAAATAAAATGTATTCTCTCTAGGGATAGAATACACAGACAGATATGATGCCTGACATAGATTAGCAAAAATAAAAATGAGTAATGCTGTTCAAATATACTTCACAATGTAAACTTTATAATGGCATTAGTGCTTACTTCTATGGAGGCTAAGCTAAAAATTTTAATGTATTTCACAGAGATTTTTTTCTTGTATAAATAAAGGTAATAGTCACCATCTCTCAAAATACATACCAGTACTAGAAGAACCTGTACATTAGCCTCAGGTCATTAATTAGTCCTTAATACACAGCCATGTTCCTCCCACTTACAGCACATCCCAAATGTGCCTCAAAGCTTCACCTGTGATAACGGGTACTTGCTCTTCTGTAGGACTTACACACACTTGGATTTCTTCTTCTTGCTTTCCATAATAACTTTTCAAAGTTCTCCCTTCCTCTTTCTCCAAACAAGTTATTTAATAAATCCACACACTTATAGACACTTGATTTTTGACAAAGGAGTTAAAACCATACAATAGAAAAACGAAAGCATCTTCAACAAATGGGGCTCATCTAACTGGATGTTTTCATGAAGAAAAATATAAATAGATCCATATTTATCACCCTCCACAAACTCAAGGCCAATTGGATTAAATACCTTAACATAAATCAAGATGCACTAAATCTACTAGAAGAGAAAGTGGGGAAGAGCCTAGAACTGAATGGCATAGGAGAAAACTTAGTGAAAAGAACACCAACAGCTCATGCTCTAAGATCTACAAGTAATAAATGGGACCTTTTGAACCTGAAAAGTTTCTATAAGGCAAAGGACACTGTCAACAGAATGAAACAGCAATCTACAGATTGTGAAAAGATCTTCACCAAAGGGTTGATTTCCAAAAAAAAAAAAAAACACAAAAAAAAAAAAAAAAAAAAAAAAAAAAAAAAACAACAAAAAAAAAAAACAAATAATCCACTTAAAAATGGGCACAGAGCTAAACAGATAATTCTTTTTTGTTGTTTATTTTTTATTAATTATAATTTATTCACTTTGTAGCCCCCCTGTAGCTCCCTCTCTCCTCCACTCCCAATCCCACCCTCCCTCCTCCTTCTCCACCCATGCCCCTCCCCAAGTCCACTGATGCTGCGGGAGGTCCTCTTTCCCTTCCTTCTGATCCTAGTCTATCAGGTCTCATCAACAGTGGCTGCATTATCTTCCTCTATGGCCTGGTAAGGCTGCTCTTCCTTAAGAGTGGAATTTTGAATGACCAAGAAGCACTTAAGGAATGCTCAAAGTACTTAGTCATCAGGGAAATGCAAATCAAAATGACTCTGAGATTCTTACACCCATCACAATGACTAAGATCAAAAATTCAAGGGAGAGTGCATGCTGGAGAGGGTGTGGAGAAAATGGAACCCTCCTCCATTACTGGTGGGAGTCTCACTTGTACAGCCACTTTGGAAATCGATCTGGCAGTTTCTAATGAATGGGAATGGTCTACTTCAAGAGCCAGCTATTCAACTCTAGAGCATAAACTAAAAAGACACTCCACATATTTAAGCAAGATCATTTGCTTAACTATGTTCACAGCAGCATTATTCATAAGTGCCAGAATCTGGAAACAACCTAAATGTCCCTAAAGAAATGGTGGTGCTTTTACACAATGGAATACTACTCAGCTATTAAAAACAAGGAGATTATGAAATTTGCAGGCAAATGGATTCAATTAGAAAAGATCATGATGATAACACAGACCCAGAAACACATACATAGTACGTACTCACTTATAAGCTGATTTTAGTCATATAGTACTGGATAAACATACTACAATTCGTTGACCCAAAGAAGATTAGTAACAAGGAGTACCCAAGGGAGGATGCTTAAATCCCATTCAGAAGGGAAAATAGTATAGACAGTGGAAGTAGCTAAAGACAGGGAACTATACAGAAGCCTAGCATAGCTGTCAGCTGAGAGGCTCCACCTATCAGTTGATGGATACAGACGCTGAGACTCACAGACTAACATTGTGCAAAGCATAGGGAGTCTTCCTGAAAAGTTCCTGGAGTTCCCTGGAGCTCCACAAGAACACCAACAGAGACAATTTACTAGGGCCCTCAGGGGCTTTTGGAGACTGAAACATCAACCATGAACCATGCTTGGACTAGACCTAGGCTCCCGACAGATAGGCAGTCCAGGCTTCAAGTGGTTTAGTCATTAAAGGGAGCAGGGCCTGCCTTTGACCTGGATTCTGTTGCCTACATTCTGATCACTGCCCCCTGCTGGGGTTGCCTCACCAGGCCACTGGAGAAGAGGATATGCTCAGACCTGATGCAACCTAATGAGCTGGGGTGAGGGGTGGACAGGTGGGGAGCTCCCAGTATCTGAAAAATAAGGGATTGATGCATATTACAGAGTTTTACATTTATAGCTATCTATACATATTTTAAACAATTTATTTAATATCCTTACTTTAGCTCCTTGCCTCATCTCCTCCATGGCCCAAGTCCACCCTCTCTCCCGCTTCTCCCCAAGCCCCTTTTGCTAGTCCACTGAAAGTGGGTAAAATGAGTGGATCAGGGAAAAAAAAGAGCCTGAAATCGAATAAAGGGAAGGAAAATAATAAATAGGAGAAAGGCTCAATGGAGGAAAAGAGGAAGGGAAATAGGAAAGGGAAGAAAGATATATTTACTCATAAAAGTAAAATACTGATTCCTTCTGATTAGAAACAATATTTTCCTCTATCTTCTTAAGATGCCAGATACTTCATTTATCCTTGATTTTTGTATTTTAAATTTGAATTAATAATAAATCTAAAGGCTCATGAAATAGATTAGAAAAGAAGAAGAGGAAGATGAAAAATTAAAGGAAAAATTTGAAAAGGATATTCAGGTGCATATGTTTATATACCTGTTTTTTTAAAAAACATAGAAGATGGAAATATAATAAATGTTTGAAGATCATGGAATGTGCTAAGCAACTTTAAGTTCCAAAGAGAAGAACAGATTGAACTATGGCCAAATTCAAAAAGCCATTTTATTCCAAGCTATTTTAGTAAGAGATACTTACATGTGAATTAAAGTAATACTGCCAAGTATGAAGAATTTAGTGCATTAGGCATATTAAAGTAATTAACAAAACTGTAAAATTTAACTTTATATACTACAGAATTCTCCTTTTACAAGAGGACCTAAAGGTTGTATTTGCTAAAAGCACTGAGTTTCTGCCTGGGCTACCAGCTGACTGCTTTGCTGCATTAACCTTTAGGTTAAATTCATGCTCACTTCTGCAAATTGGCATATTAACAATTTAAGGAGATAAAAATCTACTTTCAGAACTACTGCTTCTTCAACCAAAACCAACAGTTAGAAGCAGCAGACAGAACCAAGTGTGTATTCAATAAGATAACTTCTTGAGCTGTCTTATCCACCATGTGGAACTCAGGGATAGAAATCAGGTTTTCAGACTTGTCACCAATAGCTTTGTTCTTCTCAGCAATTTTCCTAGCCCAGATACAGTAATCTTGAACAACACAAACTACATTTGTTACTCATTTACTCTCTATATTTGCATATATTATTTTTAGTCCCTGACTTTATTACTTTATTACTTCTAAATATTTCATGAATCTTCATATCGACCAAGTGACTATATATTGAGAATATGTAAGCAGTTTTAATGTCTTAGATAAATTACCTACTTTTACAGAATGTATTAATAGATTGGAGGAACATAAAAATAGTCTGCTTGGTGATATCAAAGAAATAGACACAAAGATATCTGTGATACAACAATAACTATGGAGCTACTTCATTGAAAGAATGAGAGAGCCAGTCTCCCAGACAATTGTTGAAACATAACCAAAGAAAAGGAAATTCTAAAAACAAAACAAAAACAAACACTTTAATGTAAAAAAAATAGATGGTTGTGATTGAATATAGGTTAGCCAAACCGTAATGTTAAGATAATGGGTAGATATATAGATGATAGACAGCAGACATAAATATAACCTTAAACTAGAAATGGAGTAAGGGTTTTAGAGTAATAGGAGATTGGAGGAGGCAGTAGAAGGATTACAAATAAAATATAGTCTGGTTTATAAAGTCTGAGTATTGATTATGAGTGATTAATGTCCGTGAGTATTTACAAGAGGTTCCAACATGGATTCATGTATGATTCAATTCCAGGTCCTGAAATTAAATGAATTAAATGCATTGTGATTTCTCTGACATTGAGTTCATTATTTCATTTTATATTTCCAAAATTTCTCTTTGTGAAATGTGTCCAAAAGTAAATTATCTGACCCATCTGACTGTAAACATTGTATACTCATTGGGATTCATTTCATGTCACTTTTCAACATTCCATAGATGAGATTAAATCTGAAGGAACAGTGAGTAAAATATATGATAGTTTCTGTGGGTAGTGGTTAGAAGAGATTTTCCCTGTCAGGTTTACTCAGAGTAAGTTAGCTGTCAAATATGATGCCTAGGTTTAGTTGGAGACAGAATCTGAACTGAATAAAAACCGAGTGGAAAAATAAAAAGGGGAAAATATTCAAGGAATAACAAAAAGAAGGAACAAATGGAGAGGAATACTAGCACTACATTACATGCAATTAGAAATTGTAATAAAAACAAACAAAAAACAAACAAACAAATAAATAAAGGAGCAATAAAAATGTGCTCTTGTATTTGAATTTATTGAGTTTTGCTAAGGTGTATGTGTAAAATATAAACAAGTGGTCCATATTAGCTTTCCAAGGTCATTCAAACCATGGAATATGCACATGATATGGCAAGAAAGCAGGATTTAAAAAAAAAAAGTGAGTTTCAGCTGATCTGTTATTGATTCTCTGCATTGCAGACAGGTGCCCAGCATAACTGTCTTCTGAGAGGCTTCGTCCAACAATGGAAACAGATGCAGAGACCCACATCCAAAGAATAGGCTGAGCCTCATAGCCAAACTTTGGGCAGAGTACCAGAATCCTTACAAAATAGGGAGATAGAAAGATCTGGAGTGGACAGGAACTCCACAAGAAGAACAACAGGTCCAAAATACCTGGGCCTAAGGGGCCTTGCAGAGACCAATATTCCAACTAAGGACCACGCATGGAGAGGACCTAGACCCCCTGTAAAAGGAAGCCCATTGGCTCTTCAGTTTCCAAGTGGGTTCCCTAGTAAGGGGTACTAGAGCTGTCTCTGACATGAACTCAGTGATCACCTCTCCCTGGGGGATGCACCTTTGCCAGGCCACAGAGGAAGATGATGCAGCCAGCCTTGATGAGACCTGATAAGCTAGGGGCAGATAGAGGGGGAGGAGGTTGTCTCCTATCAGTGGACTAGGAAAAGGGAATAGGAGAGGAAGAAGGAGGGTAAGTGGGACTGGAAGGATATGAGGGAGCGGGTGCAGCACAGATACAAAATGAATAAAATGTAATAAATATATAAATAAAATTAAATAAAAAAAAGAATAGGCTGAGCTTAGGGAGTCTGTGGAAGAGTGGGAAGGAGGATAGACGGATCAAGAAGTGTCAAGGACATCACAAGTAGACCTACAGAGTCAACCACTCTGAACAATGGTGGGGGGGTCACAGAGACTGAACCAACAACCAAGGAACATGCTTGGACTGGGCTTTGACCCTCTACACATAAATAGAAGATGTGCACACAGCATGGTCAACATGTGATTTCTCTAACAATGGGAGTAGGGGTTGTTTCTGACTCTGTTGCCTGCCATTGGATCCCTTTCCCCTAGCTGGGCTGCCTTATCAAGCTCCAGTGAGAGAGGATATAACACAACCATATCTAATGAGAACAATGAAAATCATAAAGCCAACACAGCTCTTTGACAAATCTCCAGCAAAGCTGAGCCTAGGAATGCAATCATTGTCCTGTGATCACCTACTTTTTGGCCTTGATCTCAACATATGGCATGCTTGGGGGAGTGCTTTTATTAATGAAGCAAATTTGAATATTGGATTGATGGAAATTTACTTATGAATAATTTATGCTCTCTCCCAGAAGTACGGCTTCTAAACCTTCTCTAGAAAGTTCTGACCTTACTACCCCTCCTGCTTTTAGGGAGATCTATTTATCTGGCCCTACTTGAGGGTCTTCATAAACCCCTGGATGTTGTGACTCAAGTAAATATGACCTCCTTATTAAGCTCTGAGTCACAGATACTCTTGACACATTTTTCCCTGAACTTATTCAGGAACAAGATAATCAGAACAAAGAATAGTATGGATAAATGATGAAGAAATAAAGCATTAAGACCACCCTTTTCTTGGAAAAAGTGAACTCATACAGGGCCACTATGGTGTCATGTGTAGGAGGAAAAAAAGAATACCAAGATTAGACATATAAATAAATTCTACAAATACATAAAATATAAACATTGTGTTATGCCAGAAATTTAATAATAACTGCACCAACTCTGGCCTGAAGATATTTCTTAGGGTGAATGACAATTAGGACTATGACTATTAAAAGTTGATAATACATGACAATTTTCTCAGACTTGCTTGGAGATTATCTTTCCTGTCTAGTGCTCTTGAAACTGCAAGAACCACTATCTTGAGAGCAGGCTTTCATGCTTTGGCACAATATGTCCTTAAAACTCCAATATTGTTAGAATTTGAGTTGTGGGGCTGATGAAGGAAGATGATTGTAAAAGATAATTCTGTTCTGTCAGTGATTATTGATGATGACTAAATAAACTTATGACCAAGCAGAATTTGAAACACATGTCTGGGGACAAAAATGATATGATCTATGTTTTGGAACAACATGTGTCTATCTTTGCCTACTAAGTTTGGTATAAATAAAGAAGCACACATATTGCCACTCAGTCAGGCTGCAAACTCCCCTTGATTCCCATGCTTGACTGATTCCACCTTCATAGGAATTGGCCATTGCTAGGGCTGACCCCCATCGAGGATGTACTTAGTCCTGGAATGACTCAAGATGCCGGCTGTGGGTTTATTCTCCTTGAGAGCCTCCCCTTCTCTGAGCAGAAAGAGAGGAGCGAATGGCAGGAGGTGACACTGAGACTGGATGGAGAGGAAGGGAGCTGGAATCAGGCTGTAAAGTAATTTAATAAGTGAATAAATGGAATAAAAAACTATCTATGCTATTTCTCTTCCCTAGTGACATCTATCCTTTCCACTTAATCCATTACTTCCTCCCTACCTTACCTCTATGGTTATATGGATTATACTTTGTTTATCAATGACTTAACAGCTACATCCACACACAGGCAAATACATACCATAGGAAAAACCAAATACTGTTCTGCTAGAGGAATATAGCAATGAAATGACTCCTAATGACATTCTCCTATGCTCCTAGATCAGTGCCTTGCTCAGTGAACATCAGAGAAACTTCCTGCAGCAGATGGGAACAAATACAAACACCCTCCAATCAGAATATATAGGCAAGAATGAGAGACCTAGGAACACCACACCACAAAAGGAATGTCTTCAAAAAAATTTCTCTCAAAAACCGATAGAACTCTATGAAAGAAAGTGCAGTAAAAGGGTAAGATCAAGATGGATTTTAAGGCACCAGGAAGTAAAGATCTTCACACTGATCTGCACCAGATGGTATCCTAGAGTTAAAAGAAGTGGACACACACCCCATTCATAACTCAGTATCTATCTCCAATTTATAGGCACTTACAAATAAAAGGTTTGTGTCCTTCAAAGGAGTCTCATTGAGCAAAGAAATCACTCTAAAGGGAGGTCCCATTCCCAATAGTAGATAGCCAACATAAAATGGACTCTGGTTTTCAGTGTCTTTGGGAATCCTGAGTATATAGACATGTGTTTCTGCATCTACATATATTTTTGTGTTTTTGGGGGGTGGGGCACTCTTTTTCTCCTTAGATTATTTTGTGATATTTTAATTTATTTGTTTTTGAGTTATATTATTTTGTTTTATTTCACTGTTATGCCTTAGATGGTTCTTTGTTTTCTTTTTTCTTTTTTTAATTTTTATTTATTGTTTTTGACAATTTATTCACTTTGTGCCCTCCCTTGTCTCCTCCCAGTCTCACCTTTCCTCCCTCTTCTCCTCCTATGCTCCTTTCCTAGTCTACTGATAGAGGAGTTTCTCATCACCTACTATTTGAGCCTAGCCTATCAGGTCTCATCAGGACTGGCTGCATCTTCTTCCTCTGTGGCCTGGCAAGGCTCCACCTCCAATGAGGAGGTAATCAAAGAGACAGTCAGTGAGTCAATGTCCAGAGTGCAGAGAGTCTTATGGAAGAATGTAGATACAGAAATACCTGGACGGGACAGGAGCTCCACAAGGAGACCCACAGAGCCACGGGGAGGAGAGGCTTACATAGACTGATGCTCCAACCAAGGACCATGAATGGAGAGGAACTAGACCCACTGTTCAGATGCAGCCCATAAGCAGCTCAGTCTCCAAGTGGGTTCCCTAGAAAAGGGAGCAGGGGCTGTCTCTGACATGGTCTCTTTGGTATATGGATCCAACTGATAATGAGGAAGAGAGGGAGGAAGGTGGGAAAGAAGGGAGAGACTGGGAGGAATGGGAGTGGTAAGAAAATATAATCAGAATATATTGAATGAAAAATACCTATTTATACTCCAACCAAGTACCATGCATGGAGATAACCTAGAACCCCTGCACAGATGTAGCCCATGGCAGTTTAGTGTCCAAGTAGGTTCCATAGTAATGGGAAGAGGGACTGCCCCTGACATAATCTGATTGGCCTGATCTTTGATCACCTCCCCCTGAGGGGGGAGCAGCCTTACCAGGCCACAGAAGATGACAATGCAGCTACTCCTGATGAGATCTGATAGACTAAGTTTAGAAGGAAGGAGAGGAGGACCTCCCCTATCAATGGACTTGGGGAGGGGCATGGGTGATGAAGGGGGTGGAAGGGTGAGATCGAGAGGGGAGAAGGGAGGGGATTTTGGGGGGATACAAAGTGAATAAAGTGTAATTAATTAAAAAAATAATTAATTAAATAAAATAAAATAACAAAAAATACCTATTTTAAATAAAATTTTTAAATTTGAGTAAAAATGCATGAATCCTTTTCTTTATATATTAAAGAAATTCACAGGAAAATATCAGTTCCAGTCTGAGATGAGACTTAGACTTATGAGCATAACTAATTGTGTAAAGACTATGGAGACTTACGAAGACAGTCTCCTTATATTTTTGTTTTATGAAATATTTGAGCCTTTGTGCTTCCAAAAAGACAATATTATGGAATTTAAATATGCATTTTGCTATGAAGTTGACAAGGAGTAGACTTCTGATAGTCAAACTCCATTCTCAATTTGACTGGATTAAAAATACCAAACGACTAGTAAAGCATATTTCTGGGTACGTATCATTTTTTTTTTCAGATCATTATATCACGACTGGCAATATCAACCAAAGCATAAATTCCTATTTTGAATTCGGTTTGTGAGTATTTTATTGAGTATTTTTGGGTCAATGTTCAAAAGCAAGATTGGGCTGAAGTTCTCTTTCTTTGTTGAGTCTTTGTTAGGTAGCAAGGTGACTGTGGCCTCATAGAATGAGTTTGGTAATGTTCCTTTTCTTTTTCTAGTTAGTGGAATATTAAAGATTATTGGTATTGGCTCTTCTTTGAAGGTTTAGTGGAATTCTGTGCTTAAACCATTTGAACCTGAGGTGTTTTGTTTTGTTTTGTTTTGTTTTGTTTTGTTTCATTTTTAATAGAAGATTTTGATGACAGCTTCTATTGCCTTAGGAGACACAGAACTATTAACTTTATTTACTTGATCTTGATTCAGCTTTGGTAAATAGAACCTATCAAGAAAATTGTCCCTTTCATTTTAGGTTTTTTTCCTTTTTTTTTTAAATTTAATTTTATTTTTTATTTTAATCACAGGTCATTCACTTTGTATCCCAGCCATAGCCCCCTCCCTTCTTCCTTCCCAATCCCACCCACCTTCCCTCATCTCCTCCCTCCCCCCTTCCAAGGCTACTGATAGGGGAGGCTCATTTAGATTTTTAAATTTTGTTGTGTATAGGCTTTTTAAGTAGGACCTAATCATTCGCTCAATTGACTCAATGTCTGTTGGCATGTCCCCCTTTTCATTTATGACTTTGTTGATTTAGATAGTGTTTCTCTGCCTTTTAGTTAGTTTGGCTAAAGGTTTGTCTATCTTGTTAATTTTCTAAAAGAACCAGCTCTTGATTTCATTGATTCTTTGCATTGTACTCTCTGTTTCTAAACTATAAATTTCAGCTCTGAGTTTGATTATTTCCAGTGATCTATTCCTCTTAGGTGTCTCTGCTTAATTTTTTATTTATTTTATTTTTATATTAATTATAGTTTATTCAGTTTGTATCACAGCTGTACCCCCCCATACACACACACTAATTCCCTTCAAATCTTATCCTTCATGCCTCATCTCCTCCTATTACCCTCCCCAAATCCACTGATAGGGGAAGTCCTCTTCCCCTTCCATCTGACCCTAACCTACCAGGTCTCATCAGGACTGGCTACATTGTCTTCCTCTGTGGCCTGGCAAGGCTTTTCCCCCCTCAGGGGAAGGCAAAGCCACTGAGTTCATGTCAGAGACAGTCCCTGTTCCCCTTACTAAGGAACTCACTTATATATTGACCTACCATAAGCTACATCTGAGCTGGGGTTCTAGCTTATATCCACGAATAGTCCTTAGCTGGAGTATCAGTCTCAGAAAAGACCCCTGTGCACAGGTTTTTTGGTTCTGTTGATCTCCTTGTGGAACTTTTGTATGCTCCAGATCTTACTATCTCCCCCTGTGTTCATAAGATTCCTTGTACTTTTCCCAAAGTTTGGTTATGAGCCTCAGCATATGCTCTGATACACTGCTGGTTAGAGTTTTTCAGAGGCCCTCTGTGGTAGGCTCCTGTCCAGTTTCCAGTTTCCTCCTTCTTCTGATGTTCTGATGTCCATCCTCTTTGCCTTTCTGAGTGAAAGGTACCAAGGGTCCTCCTTCTTGCTTAGTTTCTTTAGGTTTACACAATTTAGTATGTTTATCCTATATTTTATGTCTAGTATCCACTTGTAAGTGAGTATATACTTATAAGTGTGTGTCTTTCTGCTTCTGGGATATCTCACTCAGGATGATCTTTTCTAGATCCCACCGCCTACAACTTTCATGATTTCCTTGTTTTTAATCTCTGAGTAGTATTCCATTGTGTAAATGTACCACAATTTCTGTATCTATTCCTCAACTGAAGGATATCTAAGTCATTTCTAGGATCTGGCTATTATGAATAAAGCTGCTACCAACATGGTTGAGCAAATGTCCTTGTGTACTTGAGCATCTTTTGGATATATGCCTAGGAGTGGTGTAGCTGGATCTTGAGGAAGCACTATTCCTAATTGTCAGAAAAAGCACCAGATTGATTTCCAAAGTGGTTGTAACAGTTTACATTCCCACCAGCAATGGAGGAGGGTTCTCCTTTCTCCACAACCTCTCCAGCACGTGTTGTCACTTGAGATATTCATCTTAGCCATTCTGATGGGTATAAGGTGAAATCTTAGGGTCATTTTTATTTGCATCTCCCTGATAGCTAAGGATGCTGAGCATTTCTTTAAGTGTTTCTCTGCCATTCTATATTCCTCTACAGAGAATTCTGTTTAGCTCCGTACCCCATTTTTAATTGTATTGCCTTTTAACTTCTTTAGTTCTTTATATATGCTGGATATCAGCCCTCTATCAGATATAGGGTTGGTGAAGATCTTTTCCCAGTCTGTAGGCTATGGTTTTGTTCTGATAACAGTGTCCTTTGCTTTGCAGAGGATTCTCAGTTTCTTGAAGTCCCATTTATTGTGTTTATTGTATTTATTGATTTTAGAGCCTATGCTGTTGGTGTTCTGTTCAAGAAGTTGACTCCTTTGCCAATGAGTTCAAGGTTCTTCCTTACTTTTTCTTCTAAGAAGTTTAGTGTTTGGTTTTACGTTGAGGTCTTTGATTCACTAGGACTTTAGTTTTGTGCAGGGCTATAATATGGATTGATTTGTATTTTTTTCATGTAGATATCCAGTTAGACTAGCACCATTTGTAGATGCTGTCTTTTTTCTATTGTATGGTGTTGGCTTTTTTGTCAAAAGTCAAGTACCTGTAGGTGTGTAGGTTTATTTCTAGGTCTTCAATTCAATTCCATTGATCCACCATTCTGTTTCAATGCCAGCACCATGCTGTTTTTATTACTATTTCTCTGCCATGCACCTTGAGATCAGGTGTAGAGATATGTCCAGATGATCTGTTGTTGTACAGGATCATTTTGGCAATTTGGGGTTTTTTGTTTTTCCATATGAAGTTGAGAATTGTTCTTTCAAGGTCAGTAAAGAATTGTGTTGGTATGTTGATGGGAATTACAATAGGTAGATTGCTTTTGGTAGGACAGCCATTTTCACTATGTTAATCCTACTGATCTATGAACATGGAAGATATTTTCGTCTTTTGATATCTTCTTCAATTTCTTTCTTCAGGGACTTAAAGTTGTTTACAAACAGGTCTTTCACTTGCTTGGTTAGAGTCACACCAAGGTACTTTTTGTTATTAGGAGCTTTTGTGAAAGGTGTTGTTTCCCATTTCTTTCTCAGCCCTTTTGTCTTCTGTATACAGGCAGGCTACTGATTTTTTTGAATTTATTTTCTATCCAGCCATTTTGCTGAAGGTGTTTATCAGTTGAAGGAGCTGATATGTATTCTATCATATCATCTGCAAATAATGATATATTGACTTCCTATCCAAATCAGCAAAATCAGAAATGAAAGGGGGGTACCTAACACCAGACACTGAGGAAATCCCAACAATCATTATGTCTCACTACAAAATCCTTTATACCACAAAATTTGAAAATCTTAATGAAATGCACTTTCTTGATAGATTCCATTTACCGAAATTAAATCAAGATCAGGTAAATGGACTGAATAGTTTTATAGCCCCCAAGGAAATAGAAGATGTCATCAAAAGTCTTCCTTCCAAAAAAGCCCAGAGTCAGCTGATTTCAGCACAGAATTCTACCAGACCTTCAAAGAAGAGATGACTCCAGTTCCCTTCAAACAATTCCACAAAATAGAAACATAAGGAACATTACCAAACTCATTGTATCAAGCCACAGTTACCTTGATACCTAAACCACACAAAGACCCAAC
Source organism: Rhombomys opimus (assembly GCA_010120015.1). Classification (NCBI taxonomy): domain Eukaryota; kingdom Metazoa; phylum Chordata; class Mammalia; order Rodentia; family Muridae; genus Rhombomys; species Rhombomys opimus. Next base: position 1,660,015 of record REGO01000132.1, on the reverse strand, counting down.
AACAACAGAAAAAGAACTTCAGATCGCTCTCTCTTATGAACATTGATGCAAGAATACTCAATAAAATATGCCCAAACTGAATCCAAGAGCACAAAAGAGATATCATCTACCATGAACAAGCAAGCTTTATTTCTGGAATGCAGGGGTGGTTTATTATACTGAAATCCATCAAAGTACTCCACCAAAATAAAAAAATCTGAAGGAGAAAAACCACGTGATCATCTCCTCAGATCCCGAAAAAGCATTTGACAAAATCTAACACCCATTCATGTTTAAAGTCTTGGAGAGATCAGGGACACAAGGCACATAGTTAAACTTAGTAAAGATAATATATAGCGAACCTAGAGCTAACATCAAACTAAATGGAGAGAAACTTAAATCAATCCCTGCACTTCTTTAATTTTTTTTCCTAGTGCTTTCAGGTGTGCTGTTACATTACTTGTATAAGATATCTGGAATTCTTTTATGAGGGCACTTATGCTATGAACTTTTCTGCTAGCACTGCTTTCATTGTGTCCCATAAGTCTGGGTAGGTTGTATCTTCATTTTCATTGACTTCTTTTTTTTATTTTTCTTTTTTTTTAATTTTTATCAGTTACATTTTATTAATTCTGTATCCCAGCCGTGCCCCGAACCCTCGTTCCCTCCCAGTCCCTCCCTCCCTCCCTCATCACCACTGTGCCCCTTTCCAAGTCCACTGATAGGGGGGGACCTCCCCCCATTCATCAGATCCTGTTTTATCAGGTATCTTCATTGAGTTCCTGTTAGAAATAGTCCTTGTTCCCCTCACTTTGGGAAACCAATTGGTTACTGAGCTACCACAGGCTACATCTGAGCGGAGGTTCTAGGTTATATCCATACATGGTCCTTGGTTGAATGTCAGTTTCAGAAAAGACCCTGTGCCCAGATATATTTGGTCTTTGTGGAGCTCCTATCCTTTCCCCATCAGACTAACTCCCCTTCTTTCTTATGATTCCCTGTACTCTGCCAAAGGTTTGGTCATGAGTCTTTGCTTTGAAAACACTGCTAGTTAGAGGCTTTCAGATGCGCTCAGTAGACCCCTGTCATGCGTTCAATGCACGTCCCATCTGTCTTTCTAAACGAGGATTGATCCTCTTACCCCATGTCCGCTCTCTTGATTATCTTTTTTAGGTGTATAGATTTCATTATGTTTATCATATCTTATAGGTCTATATAAGTGAGTATATACCGTGTTTGTCTTTCTCCTTCTGGGATATTTCACTTTCATTGACTTCTAAGAAGTCTTTAATTTCTTCTTTCTTTTGTCCCTGACTTCACTGTCATTGTGTAAAGAATTGTTCAGTTTGCATGTGTGTAGTTCAGTGTGTGTAGGCTTGTTGTTATTTCTTTTACTGTTGAGGTCTAGTTTTAGACCATGGTGGTCTGATATGATATAAGGGATTATTTCATTCTTATTGTATCTGTCGAGGCTTTCTTTGTGCTCAAATATATGATCAATTTTGGAGAATTTTCGATGAGTTCCTGAGAAGAAGGTATACTCTTGTGTTTGACTGAATTGTTCTATCGACATCTATTAGGTCTATTTGATTTAAGACTTCTTAAATGTTATTTGTATATTTAGCTTCTTTCTCAATGATCTATCTCTTGGTGTGAGTAGGATGTTTAAGTATCCCACTATTAAGGTGTTGGGAATGATATGTAATTTAAGCTTTAATAAAGTTTCTTTTTCAAATGCAGGATCCTTGGTGTTTGGTGCATAGATATTTAGGAGTGTCCTCCTGGTGGACTTTTCCTTTGATGAAAATGAGTGTCCCTCCTCATCTTTTTGTTTAATTTTGGTTTAAAGTATATTTTATTAGATATTAGGATGACTATTTCAGTTTGCTTCTTGTATCCTTTTGCTTTAAAAACTTTTTTTCCAGGCCTTTACTCTGAGGTAGTGTCTATCTTTATTGTAGAGGTTTATTTCTTGAATGAGGCAGAATGTTGGATACTGTTTCTGCAACCATTTTGATGTGGTTTATTATTATTATTATTGTTATTATTATTATTACTGTAGAGGTGAGTCCGTTGATGTTGATACATATTACTGACCGATGATTGTTAGTTCTTTTTTACGATATTGGTGGTAAGTGTGTGCTTGTGTGCTTGTTTTCATTAGCTTTTTTGTTGTGAAGGTGTCTTTATCCTATTTTTTTCTTGGCTGTAGTTGATCTTTTTGGGTTGGAGTTTTCCTTCTAGTATCATCTGTAGGGATGGTTTGCTGTATATATATTGTTTAAATTTAGTTGTCTCACGGAATATTTTGTTTTCTCCATCTATGTTGAATGAAAGGTTTTTTAAATTAGATTTTTTGCATTAATTATATTTTATTTGTTTTGTATCCCAGCTGTAGACCCCTCCCTCATTTCCTCCCAGTCCCACCCTCCCTCCCTCATCTTCTCCCATGCCCCTCTCCAAGCCCAATTAAAGGGGAGGTCCACCTCTCCTTCCATCTGACCCTAGCTTATAAGGTCTCATCAGGACTGGCTGCAGTGTCCTCCTCTGTGGCCTGTCAAGGCTGCTCCTCATTTGTGGGGGAGGTTAAAGAGCCAGCCACTGAGTTCATGTCAGAGACAGTCCCTCTTCCCCTTACTAGGGAACCCTTTTGAATACTGAGCTTCCATGGGCTACATCTGAGCAGGGATTCTAGGTTATATCCATGAATGGACTTTGGCTGGAGAATTTGGTTCAGATATTTTAGTTCTGTTGCTCTCCTTGTGGAGCTCCTGTCCTCTCCAGGTCTTACTATCTCCCCCTTCTTTCATAGGCTTCCCTGTACTCTGCCCAAAGTTTAGCTATGAGTCTAAGCATCTGCTTTGATACACTGCTAGACAGAGTCTTTCAGAGGCCCTCTGTGGTAGGCTCCTGTCCTGTTTCTTGTTTTCTCCTTCTTCCAATGTCCATCCCATTTGTCTTTCTAAGTGAGGATTGATCATGTTATCCCAGGTCCTCCTTCTTGTTTAGCTTCTTTAGATGCACAGATTTTAGTAGTTTAACCTATCTTATAGGTCTAGTATCCACTTATAAGTGAGTATATACCATGTGTGTCTTTCTGCTTCTGAGATACCTCACTCAGGATGATCTTTTCTAGATGCCACCATTTTCCTCCAAATTTCATGATTTCCTTGTTTTTAATTGCTGAGTAAAATTCTCAACTTTATATGAAAACAAAACAAAACAAAACAGAATTTCTAAAACGATCCTGTACAACAACAGATCATCTAGAGGTATCTCTATCCCTGATTGAAAGTTTTGTTGGGAATAGTAGTTTGGGGATAACTGTAATGTCAGTATTGGATGTTTGTGAAAAATAAGATGGTAGATCTACTTGGACAAAATAAATTACTGATTATCACTGTCACATTTTCTATATAAAAATTCTTTCAATTGCTTAATCTTTAACATGCAGAAACTCTTAGGTCTCAAATGTGTGACAAGCTTCAAATACGTGGCTGTAGATTTTTATCTCTCTTATTTCAGAAATTTTTCTTTTTTTTGTGGTAGAAGCAGCTGAGATTTAAATTTATCCACATATGGTCTATTTCTATCAGTAATCTTAACAACATTGTTTGTGTCTCTAAATTTACTTCAGGCTCTGTGAATTGTAGAAATCCCACAAACCATATCTATCATCCATCAATTTATATATTATTTATTATGTGGGATTAATATTTTTTCTTCATAACTTAGCCATTATCTTTATTTTTTACAGACTAAAAAATTTATGTTAATATTTTATGAACTATTTCAATTAAAGTCAATGGAAATTAATATTATATTTTCAATAATTATAAAAAATAGTAATACACACATATGTGTGTGTGTGTATGTATGTATACATGGAGAGACAGTATATTATGTAGTCAGTGGCTTACCAACATAGAAATTCCTGAAACAGCATTTCCACATATATCTTCTTTGATGTGCTTATAACCACATTACATTTGCTAGGAACAGGAAGGGAAAGGCTTGGTTTTCATATGGGGTGCTTAGCAAATGGAGGGGGACTCTATTGACGGGTTTCAGATCACTTCCCTGTAGCAGGGCTGCCTTGCCTGGTCTCAGTGGATGAGTATATCAGTCTTGTTGAGACTTGATGTGCTGTGGAAAATTGGTACAGGCAGATGGGGGCTCTCTTTCTTGGGGGAAAAGGAAACAGGAAGGGGGAAGGCAGACTGGGAGGAGAGGAAGAAGGGCACCCTCATGATATAAAATAAATCCAAAAACAATAAAAAATAAATAAATAAGTTTATTGGAGCTTCATACAAAATTTTGGATATATTTAAAAGTCACTAGGAATTGTTCATGATCAATAAATAATTTATTCAAAAATTGTATCACATTTAAAGAAAATTATTACATTTCAAAGGTATATATATTTACATATGTATATAACTGCTCAATATTGTATTATTATGTGGCTGGTGATCTTTCAAATAGGCATTAAGAATAATATTGAGGAACTACTAAAACTATAAGGAGTATAATTAATATTTTATGCCCTCATTTTAAACAATAACATGCAATGGTGTTTCCATTGGTACATCCTCTGATGAAAGATCTTTTCAGTGTAATTGTTAGCAACTGTAATTTTAATGAACCAAACTATTGACTTTGCATCTGAATGTAAACATTAATCAGGAACATATATGTCTATGTCTTGCAGTTGAGGAATGGATACAGAAATTGTGGTATATTTACACAATGGAGTACTACTCAGCAATTAAAAACAAGAAAATCATGAAATTTTGCGGCAAATGCATGAAACTAGAAAAGATCATCCTGAGTTAGGTAACCCAGAAGTAGAAAGACACATATGGTATATACTCACTTATAAGTGGATATAATATAGGATAAACATACTAAAGTCTATAGTCCTTAAGAAGATAAACAACAAGGAGGACCCTGGGGAAAAGGCTGAAACCGCATTCAGAAGAGCAAACAGGATATGCATCTGAAATAGGAGAAGACAGGGAACAGGACAGGAGCCATCCACAGGGGTGTGTGTGAAGGATTCTACCTACCAGAGTATTGAAGCAGATGCTGAGACTCATAACCAAACTCTGCCAGAGTGCAGGGAACCTTATTGGAGATAGGGGTGGGTAGAAAGACCTGGAGGGGGACAGGAGCTCCATAAGGATACCAACTAGGCAAAAACCTGGGCCCAGGGGTCCTGCAGAGACCAATACTCCAACTAAGGACCATGCATGGAGAAGACCTAGACCCCCTGCTCTGAAGAAGCCCATAGGCTGCTCAGTTTCAGGCATTGTCTCTGACATGAACTCAGGGGATGGCTCTTTGGTCACCACCCCCTTAGGGATATAGCCTTACCAGGTAACAGAGGAAGATGATGCAGTCAGCCTTGATGAGACCTGATAGGCTAGGGTCAGACAGAAGGGGAGGAAGTCCCCTAGTCCATATCAGTAGACTAGGAGAAGGGTCATAGGAGAAGAGGGAGGGTGGGTGTGACTAGGAGGAGACAGGGGAATGTGTAACTACAGCCAGGAAACAAAGTGAATAAATTGTAATAGTTAATTAATTAACTGGTATGTACTTAAAATATTTGAGTAGAATTTCATATTTTTATTTTCATTAATAACAATGCAAAGTTGTAATTAAAAAATTTAGATGTATTTCATTTCAGCTCCTTGCACTTCATTCTAGCAACAAATATATACAATTTCTCACTCTTTGGACTCTCATTAAGATGAATACATTTGTTATAATTAATGAAACCATTTTGATTCATCATTATCCTCCAGAGCTCATTAAGGTTAGCTTTTGGTGTTGTGTATACTTTGTGTTTTGAAAGATATATAATACTTGTGTCTACCATGATAGTCATATAAAGAACAATTTGCCTACAAAATGAAATCTTTATGATCTGTTTATTGACTTTGCCTTTTCCAATTTTTCAGCAACCATTGACCTTTTTATTACATTAGTATTCTTTCTGGTATTTTCTAAAATGGCAAAGGTAAAATTATGCAGTATGTATCAATTTAGACTGGTTTGTCAGGTATTTTTACATAAAAGAGGGAATGTAATTTTTTTGTTAAATATCCATCAGTCATTCTATATGTGCATGTATAGTTTGTATGAGTATTTTGTGTGTGTATGTGTGTGTGCGTGCGTACATGCATTCATGTCCTTTTTTTGTATATGTATGTTTTAATTTTTTATAACTTCATTAAACATCTTGACTACAAAAAAATTTGGGAGGAAATAAAATGCATATCACAGTCCATCACTGAGGGATGCTAAGGCAGGAATGCAAACGGAACAGGAACTTAAACCCAGTAAATGTAGCAGAGTATATGAGGAATCATGCTTACTGGCTTGTGCTTTTTATAAAATCCTTGTTCATCTATCCAGACATAGTACCAACCACCATCAGCTGGTCCCTTCCACATCAGTCATTAAGCAAGACTACTTCAACATCTTACCAACAGGTCAACTTGAAGAAAGCATTTTTCTAACTGAGGTTATCTTTTCCCAGATGAGTCTAGCTTATATGAAATTGACAAAATACTATTCAGGACAACTTATCTCTTGTCCACATAATACACAGACACACACTTTTAAAACTTTTAACATTTCTGTTCCTACTTGTCTCCCATGCCATGTTAATATTTATGCCACAATATAAAATGCAATGCAATTTTAAAGTTCCACAATCGTTAAGGACTTCAACACTTAAAAGTTCACGTTCTTAGTGCTGGGTAGATAACTCAGTCATTGAAAACACAGGCTGCTCTTTCAGAGGACCAGAGTTCAATTTCCAGCACTCAGAGGGCAGAAATCTCAGAGCCTGTCCTCGCACCCACATGCTACACAGACATACATTCAGGTAAATGCTTTTACATATTTAAAAAATCTTTTGACAGTGATACTTCATCTTACAACCATAAGAACTGCTATAATAAAAAACTCAAGTGCTAGCACTTGCTGGCAAGGATGCGGAGGAAGCAAAAAACTTCTCCATTGCTGCTGGGAGTGCAAACTTGTACTACCACTTTGGAAATCAGTCTGGCATTTTACCAGAAAACTCAAGACCTGGTGGGGCTGCCTAGCCAGGCTACTGTAGAAGAAAATGTTCTCAGTCCTGGTGTGACTTGATGTGCTGGAATGGATAGGTGGTGATCTTCCCTTTTTTTAAGGGTAGGGAATGGGGGATAGAGCGAAAAAGGAGGGTGGGACCAGAAAGAGAGGAGAGAGGGGCTACACTTAGGATGTAAAGAAAATTAATAAATTAATTATAAAACAAACAAAAAATCAGAAAAAAAATTCAAAGTCCAGCTATCTTAGTCACCATTTCTATTGCTTTGATAAGAAATCATAACAAAGGCAAGGTAAAAAACGAAGATATTTATTTGGAGTTTACAGTTTCCAAGAGACAAAGTCCATAATCATTATGGTAGAAAGTATGGCAGCAGACACTCAGGTATGGTGCTGAATTATTAGCTGAAAGCTCACATCTTGAGACACAATTCATGAGGCAAAGCTAGAGATTTAAGCAGGTGCACTTCTGTTGCAGCTTCAAGGTCTATCCTCTGTGCCACTCATCATTTGGTGATATGACTAGGCCATATCACCAAATACCTCCCTGTTGGGGGCTTCTCTGGTGCTATGTTTACAAAAGAAAAATTCTGATTCCCAAATTTGGTTGTAGTTCAAAAGAGTACATTCTCACCTACTACAAATGATTTTGTCTAAATTTTGCTCCCTTATTATTTGTGATAGCTTAATAAAGATGCTTATGGCCAATTATTGGTTAGAATAGAAGTAGGCAGAATTCCTATTCCTGGGCTTGGGGTCCAAAGTAAGGACTACAAGGCTGGGGAAAGGGAGGAGAGAAGAAAAGAGAAGGAAGAGGATGGAGAGAGAGGATGTGGCCTAATGGAACAGATCCAACCCAGACAGGTCCCTTATTGACAAGTAACTTGGAAAGTGTGGCTGAGAGGTAGCCAGATTAGTTTACAAAATTAGTTTAAATCATATCTGCCCCGTTATAGTGCTTAGGGATTGCTTAAAGAAATCAATAAGTATATGTCTCAATTATTAGGTACCTAGCAAGGTCATATAAAATCCTTATATAATTTAGTAAATAATCACAACACCGCCCAAAGAGTGTCACCTACAAGGGGAACAACTACTCGAATACAAGAGCCTGTGGAACCATATTTATTCATTCAGCTACAAGTTGTCATTTAAAAATCCAAGGTCTTTTGACTATGGACCCATGTAAGATCAAAAGCAAATTAAAATTTTGTTACTACAAGAGGGAAGAAACAGGACACAATGGTGATCAAATGAAAAACAGAACCCAAGCCTAGAAATTAAAATAGATCAATAACTGACATCTGGAATGCATGATTCTCTAGGTACTAAACAGCCAAGGTAGCTCTACTTTCCTGACTCTTCCCTCCACAGCATGCACAAAACTTTTCTCATGGACCCAGGCTAGCTAGAGTCTATTACTGCCACGTTCATTGCTGCCCATCCTGTGGTCACTATGTATCCAATATGCTGAGGTCTCCACTGCAGCTGAGGCTGCCCTTTATGGTGGCCTTTTTGGTCTCTTTTAAGGATTTCAACTTTGTCCTATGATAAGCTTCATCTTTTTTTAATTATTTTTATTTTTGTTATTTACAGTTTATTCACTTTTGTATCCCCCCTCCACCTCCCTCCCTCCTCCTCTCTCAATCCCACCCTCCCTCCCTCTTCCCCACCTGTACCCCTCCCCCAGTCCACTGATAAGGGAACTTCTCCTCCCCTTACCTCTGATCCTATTCTATTAGGTCTCATCAGGAGTGGCTGCATTTTCTTCCTCTGTGGCCTGGTAAGGCTGCTCCCCCCTCAGGGGGAGGTGATCAAAGAGCAGGTAAATCAGTTCATGTAAGAGACAGTCCCTGTCCCCTTTACTATGTAATCCACTTGGACTCTGAACTGCCATGGGCTACCTCTGTAGAGGGGTTCCACACCATCCCCATGAGAGGGCCTTGGCTGGAGTATCAGTCTCAGAAAAAACCCTGTGCCCAGATTTTTAGATCTGTTGCTCACCTTATGGAGCTCCTGTCCTTTCCAGGTCTTACTATCTCCCACTTCTTTCATAAGATTCCCTGTACTCTGCCCAAAGTTTGGCTCTGAGTCTCAGCATCTGCCTTGATACCAGGCAGAATAGAGCCTTTCAGAGGTCCTCCATGGTAGGCTCCTGTCCTGTTTCCTGTTTTCTCCCTCCTGCAATGTCCATCCTCTTTGAGCTTCTGAATTGGGATTGAGCATCTTAGCCAGAGCCCTCCTTCTTGATTAGCTTCCTTAGGTGTACGAGTAATCCAATTAAAAAATGGGGTACACAAAGCTTGCTCAAGTACACAAAAGGGATACTTGTTCAACCATGTTTATAGCAGCTTTATTTGTAATAGCCAGAACCTGGAAACACCCCAGATGTCCATCAATGGAAGAATGGGTACAGAAATTATGGTATTTCTACACAATGGAATACTACTCAGCAATCAAAAAGGAGGACATCATGAAATTTGCAGGCAAATGGTGGGATCTAGAAAACATCATTCTGAGTGAAATATCCCAGAAGGAGAAAGACAAACACAGTATATACTCACTTATATAGACCTATAAGATTTGATAAACATAATGAAATCTATACACCTAAAAAAGATAATCAAGAGAACAGACATGGGGTAAGATGATCAATCCTCGTTTAGAAAGTCAGATGGGATGTGCATTGAACGCATGACAGGAGTCTACTGAGCGCAGCTGAAAGCCTCTAACTGGCAGTGTTTTCAAAGCAAAGACTCATGACCAAACCTTTGGCAGAGTACAGGGAATCATAAGAAAGAAGGGGAGTTAGTCTGATGGGGAAAGGATAGGAGCTCCACAAAGACCAAATATATCTGGGCACAGGGTCTTTTCTGAAACTGACATCCAACCAAGGGCCATACATATATGGATATAACCTAGAACCTCCGCTCAGATGTAGCCTGTGGTAGCTCAGTAACCAATTGGTTTCCCAAAGTGAGGGGAACAAGGACTATTTCTAACAGGAACTCAATGAAGATACCTGATAAAACAGGATCTGATGAATGGGGGGAGGTCCCCCCCTATCAGTGGACTTGGAAAGGGGCACAGTGGTGATGAGGGAGGGAGGGAGGGACTGGGAGGGAATGAGGGTTCGGGGCACGGCTGGGATACAGAATTAATAAAATGTAAATGATAAAAATAAAAAAAAAAAGAAAAAAAGAAAAGAAAAAAATACTACAGTAAAAGTGAAAAAAAAATGGGGTACAGAGCTAAACAGAGAATTCTCAATAGAAGAATATCTAATGGCAGAAAAACAGAAGAGCAACAGAAACAAAAAATCTGGGCATGAAGGTCTTTCCTGAGACTGATACTCCAACCAAATACCATTGATGGAGATAACCTAGAACCCCTGCATAAATGTTGCCTATGGCAGTTCAGTGTCCAAGTGGGTTACATAGTAATGGGAAGAAGGACTGTCTCTGACATGAACTGATTGGCCTGCTCTTTGGGCACCTCCCCCTGAGAGAGGAGCAACCTTATCAGGCTCCAGAGGAAGACAGTGCAGCTGCTCCTGATGAGACCTGATAGACTAGCATCAGAAGAAAGGAGAGGAAGACCTCCCCTATCAGTGGACTTTGGGAGGGGCATGTGTGGAGAATGGGGAGGGAGGGTGGAATTGGGAGGGGAAGGGGAAGGAAGCCACAAGAGGATACAAAGTGAATAGAGTGTAATTAATTAAAATTAAAACAAAAAATGGAAAGAAAAAACATGTTCCACGTCCTTAATCATCAGGAAAATGCAAATCAAAATGACCCTGAGATTTCACCTTACACCCATCAGAATGGCTAAGAAGAAAAACTCAAGTGACAATACATGCTGGAGAGGATGTGGAGAAAAGGGTACCCTCCTCTACTGCTGGTGGGAATGTAAACTTTTACAACCACTTTGAAAATCATATATCCAAAAGATGCTCAAGTATACAACAAGGACATCTGCTCAACCATGTTTGTAGCAGTTTTGTTTGTAATAGCCATAAGCTGGAAAGAGCCCAGATGCCCCTCAGTCGAGGAACAGATACAGAAATTTTGGTACATCTACACAATGGAATATTACTCAATGATTAAAAAAAAAAAAAAGAAATCATGAAATTTTCAGGTAAATAGGGGGAACTGGAAAAGATCATCCTGAGTGAGGTATCGCAGAAGCACAAAGACACACAGGGTATATATTCACTCATAGGTGGATATTAGACATATAATATAGGATAAGCTTCATTTATCTCCATAATTTTCTGGAGTGTGCACTTTCACCAATGACTTATCCTTACCTCTTACAGTTTATAGCCTAAATATTTCTCCCTGATCCCTTAATTCCTTCAATGTCCCTTGCTTCCCACGCTAGTAGCAAGTGAGGATTTTTACATCATATCAGAGTTTGTCTGCCATATTGCTATGTAGCCTCAGGACCCTCTGTGAAAACTGCGGGCTGATCCTAAGGACTGTTTTTCAGAATATTCTATTTCAGGTATACTGATTTGTTATTAATTGCAGCTGATTCTTCAGATAACTAGCCTCAATTGTCTCAATTGATCATAAATTTATTTAGCTGATGTTTATCATCTAAAAACTGACATTTTAGTAGCAGTGGAATCATAGTTACTCCCCAAATAATATTAAAATTTTAATTATAGCTTAGTAACTATCTCTAGAATTCCTTAATTAGTAGTTCCGTTAAAATTTTGGAATGTAGATAGAAGTCTACGTCATACATGCTACTTTTATTCAACATATAGCAAAATTATGATAGCAATCCTAAAGCAAGGATGCTATCAGTAGGTTGACTGACTATATGTCCTAAAATTCTCTTTTTTTAGTTAAACCAGGCCTAAGTAGTAAGTAAACGTACTGTCTACATAAAATTACCATGACTTAGATATTTTATGCCTACAGGAAACATATTAAACATATACTAACAAGCTTAAGCCAATTACTAGAAAATTTTCTAATAGCTTTAATGTAAATTTTAGAAAATAATAAAGGAAATGAGTCAATAATTAAAATTGATTAAGAGCTACAACTTGAAATCTGAATGTATAGAAATTACTCCATTAATAATATTTATTTTTAAATCAGAAAGTTCAAACATTTTTTCTTTTTTCTTGAAAGTTGTATATGAAAATATTTAATGATAAATTTTTATAAAATTTATTTTTTGATGTGTCAAATAATTTTCAACATTTTTCCATAAGTCTGCTTATTGTAGAGTCCAGCAGTAAAACCATATTTATCTTTGACTCTGTCATTTTGTTGGTATATAATTCAAAACAAAACCTGATTATATACTAATGATGCAGAGAATCCCCTGGGATTCAGAGAGGAAAAGATGGCATATTATGACAGATGCTTACTTTCAACTGCTACTTTTAAGAAACACCTGCTGAATGTAAAGTCAGTTTGTACTAAGAAAATTTATTACTGGGTAGAGTAAAAAGAAAATTAAGCAAATAATCTGTGAAAGAGAAAGGCTTTGGGTTATGAATAACAAATCATTGCTGTTTGACCTGGAAAGAATGAAAATAAGTGTATGTTTCCTCAATTTCATATTTTTCTTTGTCAGACAATCAAAACAAGCAAAAAAAAAAAAAAAAAAATCACACTTTAGAGAGCACTCTGAAGGCCAAAGTGAAAAAAGTGGTTTTGCCAGATATTTGTATTGCTTTCGAAATACAAAATTAACTTTAAACATGAATAATTACAATGTAGTCAACAAAATCTCTTTGAGAGGTTTTTACATAACATTTTGGTGGCTACATCAAATAAATGACCCACCCAATTTTATTACATATTTGTATATCATCAGCTTGATGATAAATCCAATTCTACCTGCACTGTTCATAAAGTTTACTTGATTTTTTATTTTTTTCCTTTTTTTCTTTATTAATTACACTTTATTCACTTTGTATCCCCCCTATGGTTCCCTCCCTCCTCCTGTGAGTCCCAGTCCCTCCCTTCCTCCACCCTCTGCATGCATGCCCCTCCCCAAGTCCACTGATAGGGGAGGACTTCTTTTTCTTCCTTCTGATCCTAGTCAATTAGGTCTCATCAGGGGTGGTTGCGTTGTCTTCTTCTGTGGCCTGGTAATGCTGCTTCCCCCTCAGGGGGAGGTAATTAAAGAGAAGTGAAGTACAATTACCAAGGTATCTGAAATAAACATTTCAGAGTTTGCCTTTCTTCTCTCTCCTCAATTTTTGCCTTCCACACATAAATCAGACTGATTTTATGCATGAATTTGGCATGCATATCTGTAATTCTCAAAATCTAAAGGAGTACACACGTAGAGAGAAAGACTAAGACGCACTTACCAATAAGAACTGTCTTTGGGCAGAGTGCATGAAATCTTATGAAAGAAGGAGAAGATATAGGGACCTGGAGGGGTCAGGAGCTCCACAAGGAGAGCAACAGAACCAAAAAATCTGGGCACATAGGTCTTTTCTGAGACTGATACTCCAACAAAGGACAGAGCATAGACATAACTTAGAACCCCTGCACAGATGTAGCCCATGGCAGCTCAGTGTCCAAGGGGCTTCCCTAGTAATGGTAATAGAAACTCTCTCTGACATGAACTTAGTGGCTGATTCCTTCCTTTATCATCTCCCCGTGAGGGGGCCCAGCCTTGTCAGGCCACAGAGGAAGACAATGCAGCCAGTCCTGATGAGAACTGATAAGCTAGAGTAAGAAGGAAGGGGAGGAGGACCTCCACTATGGGGGAGGGACATGGGAGGAGATGAGGAAGGGAGGATGGGATTGGGAGGGGATTCTGGCATAAACAAGTAATAAACTGTAATTAATAAAAAAATAAATAAATTTTTAAAAATGAAAAAAAATCTCAGAGATAAGTGCCATATTTTAATGCAAAATTTTCCTATTTGCACTATCATTCACTGTAAACTGACAGAGAAGTCATGATTGCAAAAGTGAAGAAATCTTGAAAAATAAGTGATTTATCATCATACAATAGAATCTTAGATTTCAAATAAATTAAATCACTCTATTATGAAATTCAGATCGACATGCAAAGACAAAGTTATTAAACTCTAAATATGACATACAAAACATCAATTTAAAAATAATTTAAAAAATGATGGTGATATTGGAAGGTTATCATGTATAGGCAGAAATGATTCCAGAAATTCTTCTGCTTTTTATGTAGTTCAGAAAAATATATGTCATATGGCAAGAGATGTGGCAGAGAATGAGAGAATGTCATATTCTTATCTCGGGCTCTTTTTATAGCCTTGCAGCAAGAGATGGCCATGTAACTAACTCTGAAAGAAAGAGTTCTAATCATAATTATGAGGAAGAATTTTCTTTAAATTAACTTGGTATAACTAAACATATTTTTTCTCTTCCATCTTACTGTTGGAATGCACCCATGTATATAAGTGACATATGCATATGTATGTATACATATATACATACATATATATATATATATATGAGTGGAATATATATATACACACCATTTATAAATACATGTGTATACATATGGTGAATATATATGTTACTGTATATGTGTGTGTATGTGTACATTTCCATCCAGTCTCAGGTTAAATATAACTGTGCTATATTTTCACAGTCTACTCGAGGTATGGGACAGACAAAGGAAAAAACATATCAGAGATGAGGTGGGCTGTGTGTGATGTGATGGAGCCATATTAACTCCTATGGGATAAACAGATCTTCAGTGCTTTCATTATGAACACAGTGCTATCTAATTCTTGAAGGAGATATTTGAACGCAAGCACTTTCAGGCTGTAAATATACTATAGCAAAAAAATTGCCATTGCTAGGGTTTGCACACACTGACCAATTTACATTCAGACCTCAGAAAAGATTTGCTATTCCCCTGAGCCTCACCCAAAGATAGGCAACAGGGTTTAGGACGTTTCCATGCCCATGAGTCTAAGTTTTGGTTTTCAACAGGGCCATTCCCATTTCAGCAATAACAACCCACTGAGGGCTTTATCCACTTTACATATTAACAAATGACTTAGTCCAATTCCTTATAGGTATGAAAATTATTCAAGGTGAATATTTTCTGCTAGTGGGTTTAATCATACATAAATACAGTAAATAGCTTTTTAGAGGACACAGATGGTGTAAGGACAAATGATAGTCTAAGGAAGTCATGCAAATAATAGTGTAAGTGGAAATAAATGTACTAACCACTAAGTGCACTTTCTAGGAAAAAGAGAATGGGACTTCTGCCTGCCAATGCTCTACATTCACAAAACGCTGTGAGATGTATGATGACAAGGCTGTATGTAAGTGGCAGTTTTATTTTGAAAATGTTTTTCAGTGCATGTCCCTGCTGTAATGTGTAGTAGGTGGAAGACAATATCACATATTCTTTCTTTACTTTTTCCATTTTTTTCTTAAAACAAATCAAATTGTTGCAAATTAGTAAAACTATGTCATCCATGTCTTTCATAGAGAAGATGATAATTAAAATTAAGTTTTCCAGTTTCTCCCAACTTAGGTAATGATGTATAAGACAACTGACCCTTGGCAGATTAGAAAACAGTAATGCAAAGGCTTTGGAAATGCTAGAAACATGGCCATTTTCTAGTACATGTCAGAGAATTACAACAACCACCTACGCAGATTATTGTTCAGAACTCTGTGGGAAAATCACATATATGAATCATGAATATCAAAAAGAAGTTATATATTTTTATAATATTATATATATTTAATACTTATTAAACTATATGTAAAACTAAAGTAGAGGATAAAATAAATTTCAGTTTTCTTAGTGTGGTGCATGTACATGTATATGTTTCTATGCACATATGAGCATGAATGTATACTTCTATATGTGGAGGTCAGATGTATATTTCAGAAGTCTGTCCCTTTCTATCTTAATTTTAGAGACTGGGTCTTTAAACTGAACTTGGAGTTCATCAGGTTTTCTAATCTATCTGGCCATTGAGTCCCTGAGATGCACTTGTTTCTATATCCTTAAAAAACAGTGGTTACAAATGTATACCACACCTGTGTATGAATGGTGCTGGGGTTTGAATGTTTGAATTAAAATACTCAAGGTTGTGTAGTATCATTTACCAACTGAGCCATATTCTTATTTCATAAAATAATATTCTTCACATATGTGTGTGTGCATTTGGAATGCATGCATGTAATATAAATGAGATTCATATAACTCTCTAAATTAACTAATTTTTTTCTTAGAAGAATAATATTGATAAAACAAGAATCACTGTTGTTAATAATAATTATAATGTTCATGGAGTAAAAATTAAGTCTACAACATAAGGTGAAATTTCTATATTCTGATTTGAGGCTCATTTTATATGCAAAGATATGATCTGTGTTGATAATATGAAAACCAGTGTCCATTCTTGAATTGTTACCTTTCATAAGACTTGAATAATTAAAAACACTGTACAAGAATTTAATTTAATTTATAATTTAATTTAATTTATAACCTCCCATAAAACCCCTTAAAAATTATAAACACATAAAAATCTAAATAGCTGTTCACTATTATCATATTATCTGTGGTGACCTTCATCCTAACATTAACCAATAGTGAAGCCAAATGTTAAATCATATATTCTCTTATCATTTCTCTTTAAAAGCTTTTTTTATTAGTTACATGTTATTAACTCTGTATCCCAGCTGTATATGCTCCCT
Organism: Rhombomys opimus; assembly: GCA_010120015.1. Taxonomy (NCBI): domain Eukaryota; kingdom Metazoa; phylum Chordata; class Mammalia; order Rodentia; family Muridae; genus Rhombomys; species Rhombomys opimus. The sequence continues at coordinate 1,643,237 of REGO01000132.1, read as the reverse complement.
CACTCCCTCCCAAACCCTCCCTCCCTCCCTCATCTCCTCCCTGCACTTTTCCAAGTCCACTGATTGGGGAGGAACTCCTCCCCTTTCATCTGATCTTGTTTTTTCAGGTATCTTCAGAACTGGCTACAAAGTCCTTCTCTGTGCTTTAATCTAATTATTAAATTATCTTTTGAGCAAAGCTATTGCAAATGAAAACATTATAAATTTTATTATAACATGTATAAATCAAAGAACATTTCTTACCTCATTACTTCAGATACACTTTCATAGTGTATTTCCCTGTTTCTCACTAGAATTTTTAGACATTACACAGAAAGTTATTGTGAGCAGGAAAGATTTCATTGTTGTTATATTATACTTACTATTGGGTAAAATAATGCTGGTATGACTTTTTCTCCTCCTGTCATTTCTGACAATACTATAATGATGAGCCATTGGGTACTCATTCACCATAGCAAGGTTAATGGTTTGAGTTCACATCAAATGTCTTATGACATCAGTAGGCACAAAGGTGGATCAAGGGCAAGTTTGTTGTCTGGAATTGATTTCTAAATTGCTCTGGTACCAGCACATCAGAGTGATATTAGGGTACCTCTATGCTGTGATGGATCCCTGGAGATACTTGGAATGTATAACAAAACTGTCAAAACAGAAGTGGTGGAGTTGACTCAGTATTGACCAGTCCTGACATCTGTGGTGATGATAACAGTAATAGTGGTAATATACAAAAACTAGGGTTGAAGGTACTGTCTAATTTATAATGGATTAAAGGAAGGGATGAATAGCAGACACTATTTAACACTAACTTTAAAAGGCAAAAATGTTTATCTTTGACCCACAGACAAGGAAATATTTAGTAAGGACCATGAAATTAAACCCACAAGTCATAAGAAATTTCAAAGTTATCTGCCAGTTCTTTCTTGGGGTGTGTATTCCCTAATTAACATGCCATGTTCAATTTTGTTTTCCTAAAAGCTTGGTAAGTAAATTTATGTGATGCTTAATTGTAAATCTTTTAATTGTCTATATTTGACTCAGAATATGTGTGGGTCTCCTGGCAAAGCTGAATTGTTTTTGTTACACTTTCTTCTATTCCCAATATACCTAATGCAACATAGAAATTAAAACTTCAGTGTAGTTCTCAAGGACCTGAAACAGTCTCACCAAAAAAAAAAAAAAAAAAAAAGAAAAGAAAGAAATGTGATATTACAAAGTTCTTAATTAAAATAGCGATATCATAATAAAATTCAAACACCAAATTATAGAAAAACATGATTGTTGACTTGTCCATCCATCAACATAGAAGCTTTCTTATGCAACAAATTGGCACAAATATAGAAATCCACAGCCAGATATTATGCAGAGTGGGAGATCTTGGAACACTCATCCCTAAACAGGATGTCTTCATCAAATCCTTACCCTTCAGGTTCAGGAATTCTTCGTGGAAGAAGAAGCAGAAATATTCTAAGAGGCAGAGAGATTTACGGACACCAAGGAAACAAAGCCTTCTATATCAACATCACACCCACGCCAGTGTCGCCATAGTAGCATGTGCTACAGGGCGGGAGACACGATTTCTTTGGGAAATTCACTCCCTGGAAGGTCCCTGGCAGACACCCCCCACCCTTCCCGCCCCCCACCCCCACCCCCCACCCCCCCCCCCCCCCCCCCCCCCCCCCCCCCCCCCCCACCCCCCGTCTGGCAAAGAGACGCGTTCTGAGATTTCTACGCTTTTTCACTTGCGGTTCAGGGGCTGGATTAATGAATTATTTGATCTTTCCCTGTGACTCCTGAAACAGCACAACAAATTTTATAAAGAAATTTATTATTAGTCGATTATTAAAGGCTTTAAAAAATAATATATAAAAGAATAAGTTTAAGAAAAGTAATGAATTAAATTTAATATTAATAGGCATTAAGAATAGTGAAAAAAATAATAGGCTCCTTCTTAAGAAAAAATAGCATGAGAGGTGCAACTGGCGGGAGTTTCCCCTACCTTCAGTGCTTTGTTCCTAGGGAAGATCATAAATCTGAAGCAGGACCTATGGGAGGATGGTTGACAAAGGTGTGTTTAGACTTTGGCAGGCATCTGACTTAGCTCCTGACTTTCCTCTTCACTGGTTAGCAACAATGAAACTACATTTGAGGTTTCTTTTCCTTTGTTTGCTCTGATCAAAAAGTTTTTAGGCCAAGATTTCTTGTGGGCACTGCTTTATGTTTGACTGCATTTTGAGTTAAAATATAAACTTTGTATTCTTGGTAAAAGTCTAAATGTTCTGGGAAGTATGCCAATTTTAAGGTGCCTTTTGTGAAATCATTATAAAAATACTAGCTTGATTTCAGTAAAGTGCAGCAGAGCCAAAACCATCAAGGTGTCTCTGTCTGTCAATTCATCTCCTAAACTGTGTCTTCCTGTCCAAAGCCTTGTTCTCCTGCGGACGCCAGGAGCCCTACTGGGCTGGTCCATGGCAATACAGCACATATGAACTCACAGAAACTGAAGCAGCAAGCACAGGGCCGGCACAAGTCTCCACCATGTTGTCTGTGTATATAGTATAGCTAACATTTAGTGATTTTATGGGATTCCTGAGTGTGGAAACAAGTGGGTCTCTTATTCTTCAGCCTTTGCTTGGGATCCTTTCCTTCTGTTAGTTTCTCTTATACAACTCTGTTGTAATAGCTTTTGTTTTATCTTATTATGCTTTATTTTTATATCAAAAATAAAGTAATAACTGAAAAATTGTAAAACTAAAAAACTAGATTTTTTTACTTGTTTTTCTTTCTTTCTTTGAATTTTTTTTTTCTTATCAGTTACATTTTATTAACTCTGTATCCCAGCCGTGTCCTGATCCCTCATTCCCTCCCAGTCCCTCCCTCCCTCCCTCCCTCATCTCCACCATGCCCCTTTCCGAGTCCACTGATAGGGGGGGACCTCCTCCCCATTCATCTGATCCTGTTTTATCAGGTATCTTCAGGACTGGCTGCAAAGCCCTCCTCTGTGGCCTA
>REGO01000132.1:1607721-1630922 GCA_010120015.1 Rhombomys opimus | reverse complement strand
ATGGGGAAAGGATAGGAGCTCCACAAGGTCCAAATATATCTGGGCACAGGGTCTTTTCTGAGACTGACATTCAACCAAGGACCATGTATGGATATAACCTAGAACCTCCGCTCAGATGCAGCCTGTGGTAGCTCAGTAACCAATTGGTTTCCCAAAGTGAGGGGAACAAGGACTATTCCTAACAGGCACTCAATGACTGGCTCTTTGGCCTCCCCACCCCCCAAGGGAGGAGCAGTCCTGTTAGGTCACAGAGGAGGGCTTTGCAGCCAGTCCTGAAGATACCTGATAAAACATGATCAGATGTATGGGGAGGAGGTCCCCCCCTATCAGTGGACTTGGAAAGGGGCATGGTGGAGATGAGGGAGGGAGGGAAGGAGGGAGGGACTGAGAGGGAATGAGGGATCGGGACACCGCTGGGATACAGAGTTAATAAAATGTAACTGATAAAAAAAAAAAGAAGATATAGGTTTACTACCTGTTTGAGTTCCTCATTTTAGTTGTTCCATTAATTTCAGAATTGTTCCTAACCTCATACTCTACACTTTTACCCTGCAAAGCCATCCCTAACCTGTTTCACCACCTGGACTATGAACTGTTGAGAATATGTCAGAAAGGAGAGCAGTGAGTGGTCTCACTGCACTAACTTCCCTTGGTGTCTGCTTTTCTCTCAAACTAAGGACTCAGAATTCATTTTTTTTTCATTTCTTTTTTTCTTTTTGAAAACTTTTAGGTTTATTTATTTATTTATTTATTTTTACTTTATATCATAGTGTAGCCCCATTACTCCTCCCTTTCCAGTACCTCCCTCCCTTCCCTCCCTCTCCAGTTTTACTCAGAAAATGGGAGCTTCCTTTCCCATCCACCCCAACTCCCCAAGTAGCATCAGGACTAAGTATGTCCTCTTCTCTTGTACCCTGGCAAGGCAGTCCTGCCAGGAGAAAGTGATCAAAAAGCTGGCAAGTGAGTCCTTTTCCAATGCAGTCCCTGCTTGCCTTACTCAAGGACCCACATGAGGACTAAGCTGCCCATCTGCAACAACTCTATGTGATATCCATGTGCTATTTTGAACACACTGTTCTTGTCTTGCACTATTTCAATGATCTTACACAAGTGATTTTTTTCCTCAGATGCTTTTCATGTTGCTTTCACAGGTATGATCTGTAGTATCTTTTAAAATTCAAAACTATTATTTTTATTTTCAATTGTATTTTGTAGCAGGATTTTGTTAACCATGAGCACTGACTTGTACATTGCTGTTCAGTAAATATATACTCAAATTATATAAGCATATATACAAAACACAAAAAAAACATTTTGGTATGTTGTATTTTTTGTCATCTTTGTCAAAAATCAAATATCTTAGAAATGTAGATTTATTTGTGTGTCTTCAATTCTATTTCATTGATCAACCTGTCTGTTTCTATGCCAGTACCATGCAGTTTTTACTACTATTATTTTGCAGTATAGCCTGAAATCAGGAATGGTGATATCTCCATATCTCCAGAAGTTCTTATATTGTACAGGCTTGTTTTACCTATTCTAGGTGTTCGTTTTTCCATATAAAATTGAGAATTGTTCTTTAAAGATCTGCAAAAAATTGTGTTGGTGTTTGATGACAGTTGCATAAATCTGTAGATTGCTATTGGTAGTAAGACAATTTTTGTTGTCTAAAGCTTGCTGATCCATGATAATGGAAGATCTTTCCATGTTTCTATTTCTTTCTTCAGAGAGTTGAAGTTTTTTTGTTTGTTTGTTTTTGTTTTTCATAGAAGTCTTTCACTTGCTTGGTTAGAGTCACATTAAGGCACTTTATGATATTTGTGTCTGTTGTAAAGGGTGTTGTTTCCCTAATTTCTTTCTCAGCCCATTTGTCCTCTGTATATAGGAGAGTTACTGTTTTTTCTTTTTCCAGTTAATTTTGTATCCAGCCATTTGCTGAAGGTGTTTATCAGCTGTAGAAGTTCTCTGGTAGAAGTTTTGGGGTTATTTATGCATACCATCATATCATTTATGAATAGTGACACTTCGATCTTTTCTTTTGTAATTTGTATCCCCTTGAACTCCTTTAGCTGTCTTATTGCTCTAGCTGAGACTTCAAGTACTATATTGAAGAGAGGCAGAGAGAGTGGTAAGCTTTGCCTTGTTCCTGATTTTAGCAGCATTAATTTAAATTACTCTCCTTTTAGTCTCTCTCTGTTTAGTTTGATGATGGTTGTAGGCTTGCTGTACATTGCCTTTACTTTGCTTAGTAAAGTGCCCTGTATCCGCAATATTTCCAAGACTTTATAAGTGGATATTATCCATAAAATATAAGGTAAACATACTAAATTCTACAGACCTAAAGAAGCTAAACAACAAGAAGGACCTTAGGAAAGATGCTTAATTCTCATTCAGAAGGGCAAACAGGATAGACACAATAGATGTCTTCTGAAGAGTACTATGGGCAGAGTGCAGAGAGTCTTCTGGAAGGAAGATGGGAGAGCTAGAAAGATCTGCAGGAGACAGGAGTTTTACAAGGAGAACAGCAAAGCCAAAAAAATCTGGGCCCATAGGGTCCTACAGAAACTGTTGCATCAACCAAGGACCATGCATGGAGAGGACCTAGACCCATGCTCAAATGTAGTACATAGACAGTTCAGTCTCCATCTGGGTTCCCTAGTAAAAGGAGCAGTGGCAGTCTCTGACATGAACTCAGTTGCCTGCTCTTTGATCACCTCCCCCTGGAAGGGGAGACTTACTTGGTCAGAAAGGAAGGGTATTCGGGTTGACCTCTTGAGAGATGATAGTCTACAGTCAGATATTAAGGGAGAAGTACTTCCTCTATCAGTGGACTAGAGTTGCGGGCTAGGAAGGAAAAAGGAAGAAAGGTTGAGACCAGGAGGAGATGAGGGAGGAAGGGAGAAAGGCTTTACAAAATGAATGATTGTGAATAATAATAATTTTTAAAAAATTAAAAAGAATTATTTTGATATTGTATTGAATCTGTAAATTGCTTTTGGTAAGGTGGCTATTTACACTATGTTAATCCTACTGATCCATTAGCATGAGAGGGATTTAGAGACCTGAAGTTCTTGCCATACAGGTCTTTTATCTGCTTGGTTATAGTTACACCAAGATACTTTATATTATATCTGGCTTTTATGAAGGGTGTTGTTTCATTAATTTTTTTCAGCCTGTGTTTTTTATTATTATTATTACAAGAGAGCTAGGAGAGCTGCTAATTTTTGAGTCAATTTTGTGTCCAGCCACATTTCTGAAGGTGTTTTCAGGTGAACAACTTCTCTGGTAAAACTATTGAGGTGACTTATGTATACTCTCACATTAACCTGCAAATAGTGGTACTTGGACTTCTTTTCCAATTTGTATCCCCCTGATTTGCTCTAGCTAGGACATATATTGAAGACAAATGGACAGCCTTGTCTTGTCCCTGTTCTCTAAAGACAACATTAATAAGTGTAACATCATGAAACTGAAAAAGCAAAGAACACTGTCAATAGAATAAAACAGCAGCCTACAAATTAGGAAATGATCTTCACAAACCTCTATAAGACAGAGGGTAAATATCCAAAATATATAAAGATATTAAACACCAACAAACCAAGTAATACATTAAAATGAGGTATGAAGCTAAACTGAGAATTCTCAGCAGAAGAATCTGTATTGGATGAGAAGCACTTAAAGAAATGTTCAACATCATTAATCATTAGAGAAACACACACACACACACACACACACACACACACACACACATACACACAAAGACTCTAAGATTCCATCTTATGCCCATAAGAATGGTAGAGGATGCCCTGAGTCCTGATTTGACTTGGTGTGCTGGAATGGATTGGTACTGGTTGGGGGAAGGGTTCCCATTTTCTGAGAAGGGAGGAGGTAAAATAGAAGAGGGTGGGAAGTTGGAACCGGGAGCATAAGAAGGAAGGGGCTGCATTCGGGATATAAAATGAATAGATAAACTTTAAAAAAATCAAAGAAAGAAAAAGAAAATCAATAACACAAAATTGTCATTTTCATCAAATCTTATCATTATCCATGTGAACAAAAAAGTATGTTCAGATCTTATTTTCCAAAGATATTTTAAGATCTTTTTCACAAAACATGGACAATCACACAGTGTTATCCCATCACGTTATCCCAAGAACATTCGCTCAACATAAAATACACTACTTGTACAAAAGTGAGGATATTTCTTACTATGATTGCTTTCTTTTCTTTACCTTGGACCAATTATTGCTCTTGAAGTTCATTTCTTTTCTGTGTCTCTGCCTCTTCTTAACCTCTTCCATGGCTGTCAGTGGAAATAAACATTACATGCATACATATTTATCAAAATGTACATGTTAATTATTCTTTATAACAATAAATTAAGTCTAGAGAGGTTGCTTTTCTTGTAGAGGACCCAAGTTCAATTTCTAGTACTGGATCAAGCTATTCATAACTGCCTAAAACTCAAGCCTATGATTATAAAACTTGCTTTTCTAGCTTCTACAGGAACCCATATACAAGTGACATTCATATACACAAGCATACAGAAACAAACACACACAGAGAAATAAAAATAATGTAAAATAAACATCAAAATATGACCAGGTTTTTCTGTTATGTTCCTTTATATTTAAAAGTGAACATGTTTTTCTTATGTTTTTGTAACATAAATGTCTTACCATCTGCATTTATTATTTGTTATAAACATATAAAACACTTTCCATTGTTTCCATTGTCCAAAAAAACCTGCTTTTTTGTATATTTATTACATCTAGAGAAATGTGTAATGAGAAGAGAAGGCAGAGAGAAATTTCAGAATAGCACATTATTTTAATCCCTAATTCCAGACCCCTACACTGACGATTTGCAATTTTTTACAGGTTAGATGTGCTATGTTCTTTTATTAATTTTACTTTTGTGGCATCAAAATGGAGCCTGAACCCCTGGATATTTCCCTTTCATCCTCAAGCAAAACTTGTTCAGATGCTAAGAAAGTTTGTGAGCAGCAAAAGTTCCTTATACATCTTTTTTGTTAAATTAAAGTTTTATTTTTTACATTAATTACATTTTATTCATTTTGCATCCATACTGTAGCGCCCTCCTTTATTCCCTCCCAATCCCACCCTCCCTCATCTCCTCCCTGCCTCTCTTTTAGCCCATTGATAGGGGAGGTCTTCCCGCCCTTCTATCTCACCCTAGCTTATCAGGTCTCATCAGGACTGGATGCAATGTCCTCCTCTGTGGCTTGGCAAGCCTGCTCCTCCCTCAGGGGTAGAGGGATGATGGTCAAAGGGCTAGCCACTGAGTTCATGTCAGAGACAGTCCCTGTTACCCTTACTATTGAGACTGAGCTCCCCGATACATCTTTTAATCCCTATAGGCATGCAGCAAGAAAGATGAAATACATCTGATGCATTCCTCCAAACTACTAAATGCAAAATGCAGCCACTTGAACACTTATCTTAGAAACCAAGGAAAAATGTGAGTCTGCTCACTGTGAGTATGAGTAACACCTGTTATACAACTATAGGTGACTTTTTATAATTGTTCCAGGATGACAATGTACTAATAAAGATGTTGGACTTGGAAGGCAGGGACATTTGCTGGATGATATTCAACCTGTAAGGAACAGTTTAGGAACAATCATCACCAACATATTTTTATACTTGCTACAGCTAGGCTGTCAGTGCTGTACAAGCTGCAGAAATAAATTTGAGGCCACATTATTATATTCTGCTTTATCACTTTGTTCAAATGAAATTATGATTGCCTGTATGATCACTGTATGTTATGTCATTATCCTAAGGCTACTGGAAGAAAATAAACTTGAAGATGCTTTGACTTTAATTTTATGTTGTGATTTATTATTGGTGTGTGAGGTGTTCATGTGTGACATACCATGTATGTGCAGTCAGAACAAATTTGGGGCATTGGTTTTCTTCTTCTATCTTGTTGAGACAAGATCTTCTCTGTTTTTCCTGATACAAAGATATTTCTTCTGGTAATAAAACCAAGGCATTTCTCAAAGAAATGATCTCACTGGTTTCCTTTCTACTTTAATGTAATGTTGCTTTTCAGAAGATGCTAATGAGACTCTACATTTCAAGTAAATCCTAAATCATATCTTGCACTTCATTTCTCACACCTACCTAGCAAGGAAACCATTATTTCTAGTTTGGATTGATGCATCAATATTCCATCACAAGTTCTGTCTTCCTACATATTGTGTTGTTGTTGTTGTTGTTGTTTTCCCAAAGTTAAACAGAAAGAAAAAGAAGGCTGCTTATATATTTAAGTCATGCTTTATCATTCATTCATGAAATACCTGAGGTCTCTTATTCAACTGTCACATCAAAACTATCAGTTTAGTTTTCTGTTATTTCCATACCACAGATATAAAAATTAATGTACATAATGTTAAACTTATTCTAATTCATGTACCTAGTAAATATTTGCTTTTAGTTTTAAAGACTATGAATTTACTCCAGAGATATTAGTCAGTTCAGATACCTAAATGAGCCTTCATTTCTTGTTTACTTTGGGAAATGTTTATTTTTTATTTCTTTTCTTTGGGGGTTATTTTTGAGGCAGGATCATACTAAATATCATTGATTAGCCTAGAACTTGTTATGCAGTCCAAGCTGGTCTTAAATACAGAGAGATCTGACTCCCACTACCTTCCAAGTGATGTGTTTATAGATATATACCATCACACGTGGCTTTATTATCATTATTTATTATTATTATTTTGTCGATGTAATTATGGAGACTAGAATGGCCTAAATATTCTATATCTCACCATGTAACCAGGATCTTCCTGTTTTTACTTCTTAAGTGTTCTGTCCACCTTTTCTAAATACAATTTTTAATTGCATTCATATAACACTGATAGAAGAATACAAATGATAAATGGTCTGTTTAAGGATTAGGGATGTAAATGATAAATGGTCTGATTAGGGATTAAGCCCTTTCTCAGTAAAGCACTTGTGTACAGTTAGGTAGGCTGTAAACCCCAGCTTTTTCCTCAGGAGGCTCAGTCCCCACCCAACAGTCCTGCATTCACTCCAACTTAGTCTGAAATACAGAGCAGACAAATGCAAACAAGTAGGTACAAAATCTTAAAAAGTGTGACAATTTGGTCATTCATGACTAAACTTATATGCAATTACTGAGAAATAGGTTATATGATTATAATAATTATTTTTCAACATATTAATTGGCAATTATAGATGAAAAAATGCCTTCTCTTTGAAATTTTAATTAGGGACTTTGATTTTAACAGTTTTACTACCACAAACTTCCTTAAATTTCAATGTGTTTCACATAATCTTAACAAAGTCTTCTAAAACTATTAAAAGACCAACAATTCATTAACAGCTTTTAAATTTCAAAGTAATAAAGTTTAAACATTAAAATTATTTTGCCTAACTCAAATTCAGATTAGGTAAACTTGAAGCATTTGTTTCAAATGATAAAAGAGAGAAAACAGAATGTTACCATTTTATATTCATTTACTTCCAAGGATAGTGACTATTGCATACAGGAGTCTTAGATATCTTCTTTAGCCTAGATCAGAATGACATGGGTTCAAATATTGGCTCCCTTGCTTCCCAGTTGCATATCTAATATAAATTCATGCAATCTGCTAGTAACCCTTGTCACTGAATAATGATTAATACTTGCCTTTGGATAGTTGTAATTCTGAAGTCATTATATGGAAAACAGTTTCTTTATCAGTTCCACCGTCCAAGTGGGTTCCCTATTAAGGGGGGCAGGAGACATCTCAGTGGCCAGCTCTTTAATCACCTTCCCTGTGAGGTGTAGCCTTGCCAGGTCACAGAGGAAGATGATGGAGCCAGCCTTGATGAGACCTGATAGGCTAGGGTCAGATAGAAGGAGAGGAGGTCCTCCTTTATCATGGGACTTGGAAAAGGGTATAAGGGGAAAAGAGGGAGGATGGGTGGGACTGGGAGGAGACAGGGGAGAGGACTACAGTGGGGATACAAAGTAAATAAATTGAAATAAATGAATAAATTTTACAAAAGAAAAATGTCTTATTCATCTCTGCCCTATTTACCTTGTGACTTTCCCCATGGTGAAACTACATACTAATTATATATAATAATTTTAGGAAATAATGAATAGACAGTTGTTATTTTTCCTACTTTGAGTGCAAAGATATGTTCAAGAACTATGAATTGTTTATAAACTGAAGAGATGAAGAAAAGAGGAGGCTGAAACTGAGTAACAAACAGCTAAGGAGATTTATTTCAGGAGCCCTTGAGAAATGAATGAGCTCCAGAGGGAGCTGGCTTCTCTTAGAGAGGTGCTAAGGATGCTATCACAGGTGACTGAGGAATGGAAACAACAGTCAAGTACCAACAGGAAAGGCAATGTCTTATTCAATATTCTTTTACAAAATTCTTTTACAAAAGAAGATCTAGACTTTATAATTTACCACTGCCAAAATATTGCTCTTACACAGGAAATTAGTACTTTTAAAAATTACTTTTAACTTGATGAAATGCAGACACTATGATAAAAGAGTAGTTATTTGAGAAATTTTATTTAAAAATTCCTTAGCTGTAAGGTAAATCTCACAATGAATGAATCCTTGGCTTCAATTTTCTTCTGCCACTATGTTTACTTAATAAAGTAATCTATTGAAACATGCATGTGTCTGTCTCACTGGACTAAAAAACTGAAAAACCTGTGTTAAGCATTACATAATGAGCTTGGTTAACAGTGTGAAGTTTCTAAATAAAGAGATAGATCCATGAAAAATCATTATTTATTTCATCTTTATGATATTTCATAATTGATTTTTTCTATAAAATTTCTTCATCCTAATTTATTCTCTAGGAAAAAAAACTGGATTAAGGTAGTAATTTAACCAAATGCTTGCCTACTCGCAATCTCTATTCATCTTAATGAACTTTTATACATTTAAACAGCAATTTTGAGCCATGGAATGTCACTTGAGGTTTTACATTTTTCACCATTGCATAGTTATGAATTTAACAACTATAAAAGAAAACAAAACCTTCAATTCTATGACAAAGCTGAAACTATTAAAATAATCAGTTTCATATCTTCATTCATGTCTGCATGCTTGAGTTTCATATGCTAAAATGTTTAAGGACACTCAGCACTAACTACAAATCTAGGGTTAATTCTGAAATCATGATTTTTTATTCCTATTCTGAGTTCAGTGTAAAACTGGTTAGGATTTTAGTTTTGTGCAGGGTAATAAATACGGATCTATTTGCATTTTTCTACATGTAGACATCCAGTTGGACCAGCACCAATTGTTGAATATGCTCTTATTTCCATTGTATTGTTCTGGCTTCTTTGTCAAAAATCAAGTATCCATAGGTATGTGGGTTTATTTCCAGGTCTTCTATTTGATTCCATTGACCCTCCAGACTGTTTCTCTGCCAGTACATTCAGTTTCTATTACTGTTGCTCTGTAGTATGGCTTGAGATCAAGGATGGAGATACCTCCAGAAGATCTGTTAATTTACAGGACTGCTTTAGCAATTCTGGGTTTTTTTTGTTTTTGTTTTTCCATATGAAATTGAGAATTGTTCTTTCAAGTTCTGCAAAGAATTGTGTTGATTTTTTTTATTTTTTAATTTTCTTCACAATTTATTCATTATATATCTTTTTTATTAAATTTTTATTATTTACATTAGTTTTATTTTATTCACTTTGTATCCCAACTGTAGCCCTCTTCTTCATTCCCTCCCAATCCCACTCTCCCTCCCTCATCCTCTCCAATGCTCCTCTCTAAGTCCACTGATAGGGGAGGTCCTCAGCCCACCACAGAGGGTCTCTGAAAGGCTCTATCTAGCAGTGTATCAAAGCAGATGCTGAGACTCATAACCAAACTTTGGGCAAAGTGTAGGAAATCATATGTGTTGATATTTTAATGGGAATTGCATAGAATCTGTAGATGGCTTTTGACAGGATGGCCATCTTCACTGTGATAATCCTACCGATCTATGAGCATGGGAGATCTTACCATCTTCTGATATCTTCTTCAATTTCACACCAAGATACTTTATGTTATTTTTTTCAAACTGTAAAGGGTATTGTTTCCCTAATTTCTTTCTCAGCCCTTTTGTCTTTTTTATACAGGAATGCTCCTGATTTTTTTGAGTTAGTTTTGTATCCAGCCACTTTACTGAAGGTGTTTATCAGCTGAAGGATTTCTCTGGTAGAAACTATGGGGTCACCCATGTATACTATCATATCATCTCAAATAGTGAAATTTTGACATCTTCCTTTCCAATTTGTATTCTGTTGATCTCCTTTAGTTGTCTTATTGCTCTCGCTAAGACTCTAAGTACTATGCTGATGAGATATGGAGAAAGAAATTAGTCTTGCCTTGTCCCTGATTTCAGTGAGCTTGATCTAAGTTTCTCTCCATTAAGTTTGATGTTGGTTACAGGCTTACTGTATATTGTCAGTGGACTAGGGGAGGGATATACGTGGAGAAGAAGGAGGGTGGGATTGGCAGGTAATGAGGGAGGGAGGCACAGCTGTGATACAAAGTGAATATTGTAATAAATAAAAAATAAATTGTTTAAGACAATCCTGTCTGATCTTTCTCATGCTCTGAGTTAGAACTAATCTTGGTGAGAGTTGTCTGTCAATTTAAAGTTCTTTCTTGTTACCAGAAACACATCACATTTGTTTTGTCACTAATTATGATATCAAGAGAGTCTGAAAAGGCATCTAAATTGCTATGCTAAATTAACAGACAAGTAGATTAACACTGTCATTAAAATAAAGAGCTTCAAAGTGTCTTTATGTGAGTACAAATTTTATTAAACTGCAGAATTAAGGGCACAAATCCATAGCACATTGATCCCCATGACTCAGAATAGAAGGAGAAATTGTTGGTATTTAAAAATTTAGAATAGCCTTTAGCTCAGAAATCTATTAGGAGCCTCTTATCCAACAAAAGAAAATATTTCAGCATTGTCAGCTGCTTATGGCTCTTCCCACTCTCAGCAGTAAACATTCAGTATTCCAGAAATCTCACTAGAAGCCATATTTGCAAGAAGAAATGAAATATACCTTTCTGGAACCATAATGGCTCCTGATTTTATTTCATTAGATTATAATTTAATAGTAGGCTACTTTTCCTATAATCTGATATATAAGAGAAAGACAAAGCAGGAACCAAGGTAACTTTTAAAGATATAGCTTATGAGTCATCAAAACTATATGGCTAAAACATTAAATTGTGACTGCACTTAAGGAACTTATACCTCATGCTGGCTATCGATAAAACTATTTTCTGCACTGAAGTCAGGAGTACCAATTTGGCTAGAGATGACATCACTAAAACTTAGAGTGACAGTAGAGGCCTTTGTCTCTGCCACTTCAACCATTATGTACAAAAGATGTACTACTACTTAAATTTCTTTTTTAGTATTTAAAGTATTTCAAATGGTTATTGTAATATAACACATAAAAATGGGAGTAACTGTTAGGTGAGTCTATATGGAGAAGTGGTTTAATATTTCACAAGTTTTTTTTTATACCTCTTAGGAATACATATTTATTCTTGAAACTTTTTAAAAATTTGGGGACTGTTTAAGCCCACATGTTTTATTTTCCATAACTGAAAGTATAGCTAGATGATAGCTAACTAGCTAGCTAGACAGATTGATTGGTTGATTGATAGATGCCTGAGATGAGGGTTACTATGCAGCCAAGTCTGGTGTTTCTTCTGAATGTTGGAAGTGCTAGCTCATGACACCATGTCCAGATTTATCTTACTTTGTTGTTGTTGTTGTTGTTGTTTTTTCTAAATATCTCATGGTGTAGCTAAGGTTGAGATTAATGTGATCACCTTGCTTCAGTTTTTCCAAGCCTGGGACTAGGGGTATATAGCTCCTCATCTGGCTTATATCTCTATTTTTTCTTGGAATAGATTATACTATTTTACCTTAAAATTATATAAAACCCAAGATGAGAACTTTACATATTTATTTTGAAGCCCATATTCTATTTATTTTTTTTGAGTCTCTTTGTTTTTCAGTAACACCTGTAGGTATTAAATGCAACTTCTTATGAACCACACAATATTTCTACTCTTAATTTTAAAATAGGACCTATTTCATACTGTTAGGATGACAAAGAGTATTTCTATTATTCATTAGAAGACACTAAAATGAGAGTAAAAAATATTTAAAATTTTGAACTAATTTCCTTCCTCTAATAAAGTATATAAAAAGAAAATAACCACAAAATTATTGTTACTGCCTACAGATTGGGAAAGAATCTTCACTAACCCTTTATCTGACAGAGGACTAATATCCAGTATATACAAAGAACTAAAGAAGCTGAAAAGCAGCAAACCAAGTAATCCAATTAAAAAATGGGGAAGAGAGCTAAACAGAGAATTCTCGACAGAGGAATATCGAATGGCAGAGAAACACTTAAAGAAATGCTCATCCTCATTAGCCATCAGGGAAATGCAAATCAAAACAAACCTGAGATATCACCTTACACCCATCAGAATGGCCAAGATGAAAAACTCAAGTGACAACACATGCTGGAGAGGTTGTGGAGAAAGGGGAACCCTCCTCCACTGCTGGTGGGAATGTAAACTGGTACAACCACTCTGGAAAGCTATCTGGCGCTTTCTAAAACAATTAGGAATAGTGCTTCCTCAAGACCCAGCTATACCACTGCTAGGTATATACCCAAAGCTTGCTCAAGTACACAAAAGGGATACTTGTTCAACCATGTTTATAGCAGCTTTATTTGTAATAGCCAGAACCTGGAAACAACCCAGATGTCCATCAACGGAAGAATGGGTACAGAAATTTTGGTATTTCTACACAATGGAATACTACTCAGCAATCAAAAAGGAGGAAATCATGAAATTTGCAGGCAAATGGTGGGATCTAGAAAAGATCATTCTGAGTGAAATATCCCAGAAGGAGAAAGACAAACACTGTATATACTCACTTATATAGACCTATAAGATATGATAAACATAATGAAATCTATACACCTAAAAAAGATAATCAAGAGAGTGGACATGGGGTAAGATGATCAATCCTCATTTAGAAAGTCAGATGGGATGTGCATTGAACGCATGACAGGAGTCTACTGAGCACATCTGAAAGACTCTAACTAGCAGTGTTTTCAAAGCAAAGACTCATGACCAAACCTTTAGCAGAGTACAGGGAATCATAAGAAAGAAGGGGAGTTAGTCTGATGGGGAAAGGATAGGAGCTCCACAAGGTCCAAATATATCTGGGCACAGGGTCTTTTCTGAGACTGACATTCAACCAAGGACCATGTATGGATATAACCTAGAACCTCCGCTCAGATGTAGCCTGTGGTAGCTCAGTACCCAATTGGTTTCCCAAAGTGAGGGGAACAAGGACTATTTCTAACAGGAACTCAATGAAGATACCTGATAAAACAGGATCAGATGAATGGGGGGAGGTGCCCCCCTATCAGTGGACTTGGAAAGGGGCACAGTGGTGATGAGGGAGGAAGGGAGGGACTGGGAGGGAATGAGGGTTCGGGGCACGGCTGGGATACAGAATTAATAAAATGTAACAGATGAAAAAAAAAAGGAAAAAAAAAAGAATGTAGTAATAATGCTCCTCCGTTCTTGTGCTGTGAAGCTTATTATTAAACAAATATAAAAGAAAAAAAAAGAAAATAACCACAAAATTATTGTTACAAATAAGTTCCCATTCTACTTTTTAATTTTGTTTTATGTATGACTGATTGCTTTCACATATGTATGTACACCAGTGCATGCTCCATGCTTATTGAGGTCGGAAGTGGGTGTCAGATCATCTGGAACTGGAGTTACAGATCATTATGAATCACGATGTGGGTGTTGGAGCTAAGCCATTATCTTGAGTAAGAGCAACAAATGTTCTTAGGCATTGATCCAACTCTCCAGCCCCCAGTCCTATGATTTTTGTAGCTACATGGTAGATTATATTCCAGGCTTTAATGATTAAAATATAGAAATAGAATAGACTTACAGGGTAATGAACTTAAAAAAAATAAAACAATGAGAAAGATAAGAAAATTGAGTTTTTATTTATTCATTTTACATTAATTACATTTTATTCACTTTGTAGCCTCGATGTAGCCCCCTCCCTCATTCCCTCCCAATCCTACCCTCCCTCCATCATGTCCTCCCAAGCCTTCTCCAAGTCCACCAATAGAGGAGGTTCACCTCCCCTTCCACCTGACCCTAACTTACCAGGTCTCATCAGGACTAGCTGCAATGTCTTCCTATGTGTCCTGGCAAGGCTGCTCCTCAGGTCAAAGAGCCAGCCATTGAGTTCATGTCAGAGACAGTCCCTCTTCCCCTTGTGGGAACCCATGGAGACTGAGCTGCCATAGGCTACATCTGAGCAGGGGTTCTAGATTATATCCATGAAGGTAACTTGGTTGGAGAAAATTGAATTTAAATTGATGATGGTAACTTTATGAAAGTATGTGGTTTTGGTTTTCTCATGTAGGGGCAGCACCCTTTATTATACCAGTAATGATAATAATTTCTTCTTTCCTCAGTATGATATTCGGCAATAAACATCCAGGTATATGCAAAGCAGCTATTCTTGTCTTCCACCAAGAGGCCAATGTTCTTTTCTCTTGCTTTCCCATTTCAAGTTGTTTTAATATGTGAGAACTTCTAAATGGGGCTTTTGGATGGGAAGATGACTAGATGTATTAGGAAATGTTAATAAAAATTAAAAATTTTTGGCTATGTGTTATGAAACTCAGCCTTTAGTACTACTTGGTATTCATATTAATGTTTTCCAATAAAATACAATAAACCACCAAAATAAAGTAATTCCATATGTTCAAAAAGCACTATTTGCATTGATTTGATCATGCCATACTAACAAATCATTGGGTTTATAAATGTATTTGAATATAGTTTGCAAATTAATCCATTGTGTCATATCCTACAATTATAGACTTTGCATTGCATATATGAAACTTGTAGTCATTTTTGCTTCTGTCATTGCTAAAGAAAAAAAAACATTAAATCTAATCTTATGTCTGTTAGTCTGCTCCTCTAATACTGACAGTTTAAATAAATATAAAGAAATCATAAAATCTATTATTAACATGGGATTAATTCTAAAATATCAGAATTATTTAAGTATGCAGACTAATATCATTCATAGAGGCAAGTTTATAGGCACAAGGCTTGTAACAAAGGCAAAATTTTCTGTAGCTCTAATTCCAGGGTGCTAGAGTTATGAAGATATTTGAATAAATATATAGTTATATAATAAATATATAAAGGGAGAAGGGTCTTTAATCCTTGTGAGAATTCTCAAAGTCCTGGTATGGGGTGTGTATCAGAGTAAGTCAAATGGATTTTTTCTTAATTGCTGGTGGGACTGCTCCATTAGACCTGGTCCAGAAACCAGCTTTACCCAAGACAGATTCTTAATAAATTAATCAATTAATTACCATCTCAACCATAGTTTCCTCTCCCTCTTCTCTTCTCTTTTCAGTCATTCTTTCCACCCACCTCATTCCCCCATTCACTCCTTTTTTTCTCTTCAGTTCACGGCATATCTCCCATGGATATCAACCAGCCTTGACATATTAATTGGCAATAAAACTATACACCATCTTCTTCTATTTAGTCTACCTGAGGCAACCCAGTTAGGGAAAAGTGTCCCATAGCAAAACAACAGAGTCAGAAAATCCCACACAAAGAACAAACTATACAACTGTTACACATGTGCACAGGGTCCAGATCACTCCCATAAAAGTTCTCTGATTGGCACTTCAGACTCTGTGAGCTCTGATGAATTCAGGTTAGTTGATTTTTTAGGTTTGCTTTTGATATCTTTGATACCTCTGGCTCCCATAATACTTCCTCTTCTGCAAGATTTCTCAAGCTCCTCCTAATGTTTGGCTGTTGGTCTCTGCATCTGCTTCCATCAGTCAGTAGCTGGATCAAGTCTCTGTGGTGGAACTTAGGCTCCTGTCTGCAAGTATAACAGAATATCATTAACATTTCAGGGGTAGATTCTCTCTCAACGAAAGGGTACTACCCTTCTACCAACATGAGCAATCAGTCAGTCAGCAGCATGTGTAGAACACAAATCATTCTGTTCACGCTATGAAAGGGAACCTGATATTAAGTATCCTGCAATTGCTTCATATCAGAGCTCCTCCTTGTAATTTACAATAAAAAGACCTTCATGTGTTTTGCAATGGAGTCGATTCCTGGAGATCCTTTGGGGGCTCGCTAACTGGGTATAACATTTGGAGGTCCCACCGAGATTCCAGGGCCCCCCAAGACCTCAGGACCGATCCGGAGGTCCTGTCTGTGTCTTAGTCTCAGTCTTTGTCGCTTTGTGCGGTGTGCAGTGTTCCTGTTGGCGCCTAGCTTCTGAATTCTGTACTGCCTCGAGGCATCTGTATGAGTGACTAAATGTGATTTGGACAGACGTGTCAAACAATCACAGTCACTGAAGTTGGGAGAGACGTCCCCCAACTTCATCAGTATCTGGAGGTGGTCTAGAACCACCCACCACTCAGGCTTCTGTGAGAGAGGGGCCAGAGCAGGAATCTGAATCTGTTTTTACAGTACCTTACCCAGGAGGGGACTCTGGGCCCATCCTGGAGGAATTTCTGTAAGGCCTATGTTGGGCCTGCCTGAAGAAGAGTCAGTATCCCGGGAAATTTGGCCAGCTGGTGAATGTTTTTTTTTTTTGTCTCAATGTTTCTGTGCAGTATTTGTGTGCGTATACTTTTGTTTTCTGTTCTGAAAGGCCTCATAAAACTTGTTTAAAATGTGTGCCTATGTGTTTATTAAATCTATAAACGCATATGTATAGGTTACCACGTGCCTCAGTGTCTCGCCGCCATCTTGACTTTACCATGTGGGTTTATAATGTGACCACCATCTTGGTATGGGGAAAAAAAAAAAAAAGAAAGAAAGAAAGAAAGAAAGAAAGAAAGAAAGAAAGAAAGAAAGAAAGAAAGAAAGAAAGAAAGAAAGGAAACCTTGGTCAAATAATTCTCATTTCCTTCTAGGTTGAAAGGATGAGTTATTTTAAATTGGTATTGGTTTTAAAAATTGTTTGTACTGGGAAATTCTGGTTTTAAAATCGATTATGGTTATGCCTTCTGACTTCTCTCCTACAAAAGAGGTACTTTGTTTTAATATTGCAAAAACGGGTTTTAAAAAAATGTTTAAATGTTTAAGGCTGTAAAATGTTTAAGTTTATCAGGTATTTGGGTATGACAATGATTTTGGGTATTTTATCAATTTTACTAAATGAAACCCTGCCATATTGTTTGTGCTAATTGAGAAAATTGCAGTTTTTAAAATGTATATAATGGAGAGCTGTTTGTTTGTTAAGCTGCTTTATGGAAAAACATGTTTACACCCTGTTCTTTACCTTGAGACAAAGAAAAGAAGAAGTTTCACCAAGTTCCTTAAAGCTTGTTCTAAGTTCCTTAGAGTTCTTGTGACCTTGGACCATCTTATCTGCTACAGGAAAGTTATTTAAAAAAAAATGGCAGTTTCAGAACGCCTCTTTGTAGTAATGTAACTTGTTTTTGCTTTGCCTATAAAAAGCAAATCATAGACACTGGGCTCCAGCAGGATCATGTTAGGATGGAAAGGATTTTGATGAGAGTTTTTGTGTTGTCTAAAATACAAGAGAGGGAAAGCAAAAAGAAAAAATGTCTGGTTAAGCCAGAAAAGGAAAGCTAGGAACCTAAAGGTATATAGAATGTTGCAGAAGGTTAGTGGATGTGTTATAAAAAGCCAGAGAGTTAATATGATTTGAAATAAAAAAAAACTATATTTAAATATGTTGTGCTTCATTTAAAAGGCTGATGATTACTCATTGCAAAATGTTTTTTATGCTCTTTTAAGGGGAAAAAATTCTGGCTGATAGGTTTGGTATGGCTAACATAATTCTTACAGTTTAAAATTGTTCTGTACTGTTCTGTTTTGCAGTTGGTTCTGAAACTTATTTAATCACTGTTAGAACTTTTATTTGTGGGGGATTGTAAATGCTCCACAATGTTTGCGGTATCATCAGCAACACCTAATGGCTTCTATGTTTGGTATTGTCAGTCGCAGCCTGTGCTAATGCTAGCACATGGCCAGCCGCCATGGTTGGTTCAGCAATAGAGAGCATGTGAAGCTGTAGTTTGGCTGCCATATTTGTTTAGGGCTTCCAGCTGACTTCAGTTACACATGGCCAGCCACCATGCTGGTCCGGAGATAAAGAGGGTGGAGCTATGTATTTGCCACCATTTTGTTTAGGTATCTCAGTTATGTTCAATCATCTGATTAGTGCTAAATGCAAAGCTTTTTACTGTTCAATTTTAATGTGAGTGGTAGGAGCAGCAAGATTTGCTAGCCTCTATGAACTGTATCTGATTAAAAGGTTTGCTTCAATTTTAGTTCAGAAAGAGCAGATTTAAAGTTATACTAACAACTGCCTTTGGTTAAGATGTTAAGCTATACCTAGTGTCTTTGCTTAGGTTTTTCTTTTTTTACACAGTTTAGAGCAGATAATAGAAACAAAGAGTAACTCAGATATGCTGGCCCTTAAGCTTGTCAGAAACCTGAATATGGCATTTTAACATGTGTAAGCTTATTGCGACAGGAAGTCCTGAAATCCTGGCAGTAGCTCCCCCAAGGTCTCCGAGAAGATTTGGGCACAACAACAGATGATGCAACTCTGGATTGTGGTATGCTAACCACTGGGCAATATTGCCAAAACTGTGGACACCTGGAGTCAACGTTTCACGTTGCTAAGGGCGAGGTGAGGCCATTCTCTCGTTTCTTTCTCCACAGAAACAGTCTCTCATCGTATGTGCCTGGCAGAACTGCCTCTGTTCATGATGCTGTGAGACACAGGAGCCAGGGACACTGCCTAGGTGATGGACTAACCAGTCACCCCTGTCATTTTGATTGGCACATAAATTGGTATATTTATTTAGCTTATAATTTATCTTTCTCAGGTCTCTGAACACCTTGATGGCTATGCTAAGCTTACGATAGCTTTGCAACTAGAGAAAAGACAATTAGATCGACTGTTAGCTCATTGATCAGTTCATCAGCTAGAACTACTAGGTACTAAATCTCTTATTAAAAAAAAAAAACAGGTTTGCCTTGCTCACAGGACTCATGTTAGTTGTGTCTTAAGATAAATAAATGGAGCCTATGTAGGGTCTGAGGATACAGGAGTTTAGGTTGTAAAAATCTAGAGAGTGTTGTTATTTAGTCTGAGAAAATATTTCAGGGTTAATAAAAGCAAAATATTAAAGAGTCTAAGTAGATGTTTTAAGGTATAAGATTTCAGAAGTTCAGAGTTTTGGCATTGATCAATAGAGTTCTGATAAGTTGATGGAGCAATGACTGTTTATTATTCAGTCACCAGGTTGAGATTTTAATTTCCTTTATTGGCTACTGGAGATAGACTTAAAGGTGCTTCTTTTTATGTTAAAAACATCTGTTTAATGTGTATATCTGACCCAAAAGTCATAGCTTTTAGTATGGTATTCTTAATATCTGCCATTTCTGGGGTAAATTTTGACACAGAAATATCTTAAACCTATTCCTTCTAGTTGCTTTGTTAAGAAAAGTCCAAGCATTCAGGGTTTAGCACTAAAGCCAGTAATGTATTTCTGCCTACCTTTCCAGTGTAAACATAAAAGTGGGAGCTAAAATAGATGCTAAGTGTATAAAAAAAATGGCCAAGCTTCATTTGTGGCTAATTACCAACAGCTATGCCCACAGAAAAAGTGTTAGAGTTCCAGACCGTGGACACACTTAAGTTGTGTATAAAGGTTATAAAACAAACAGTTGGCTGATACTCAGTCAGTGGGTTGCAGTTTTACCTGTTACTCTCAAAATGTTTGATTTGCTGATATGTTACTTTTCTTAGTATTTAAAATTATGTATTTCCTTTTGTGTACTAAAATTCATGAGTTTCAGGATGTGACCTGGATCTGACGTAGCTCAAAAGGATCGCAGATGAGATTTTCCCTGATCTTTCCCATTTAATAGACAAATTTTAACTTCTGTCTCCAGTCTGAATTTGTCTCAGCAGATTTTCACCTGTTTAACTCTGTTCTGGGATCAGCTGTAGACTGCAAGCTGAAATCTGGACTTCCTGGAAACTGACCTGATTGCTCCTTGCCTCTTTGGGTGGATCAACTAACCAGATGCTTGGGACTGCCCTATTGCCCAGCCTTTGACTGGCATTTCAGCCTCCCTAGCCCCTGATGCCTATGGTCCAACGGTCAGAATTGAAGAAGCTCCAGAAGACAGATCTTCGCCCAAATTCCCCCTAGCAGGCTGAAATGCTAAGTCAAAAGGGGCTCCCTGGCATTAGCTATTATCTTGGACATCTGCTTAGCTGAAATAAAAACTAATATTGCAGCAACTGGGCTAAAAGCCTAGAAAGACCCTAGAGAGAAAGGATAATAGTTCTCCTTGGTTTACTACCCCTATATCCACCCTGAAGGGACCCCTACTCATTTTTATTTTTATCTTTGGGCCTTGTATTTTCAATTACTTAATGGCTTTCATAAAGAAATGCTTGAGAGCAATACACTAATGATACTCAGATCCCATTATAAAAAGTTAAATCTATAAGATACAAGGGGTCATATCTGGAAGACCCAAGATTGGGTCTTCAAATGATCATGGGAAAGGGGGAAATGAGAGACCAAAAAGATTAAAAATTAGCAACTATTATTAAGGCCTGAACTATGTGGATGGAGAAGTCTAGTAATGCCATGAGGGAAAGGACAGCCTTACTGCATTCTTTCCCCACCTACTAGAGATAACAGTTGCTAGGAAACTAGCCCATTCCCCTAGGGAGGGACATCAGATCATTATGGTCTGGTGACCTTCCTATAGCCAATTCAAAATGTAGCATTTTGACCAACAGATGCTTGCCAGGCAGGAATTGGGCATGCTGGGTGGGACCAGAATCTATATATCACCCAACTAACCTGGGGACGGCATGCTCAGCTCCCACCGCTTTGGTGGTGGGGCTGTGTAGGCCCAAGCTGCAGCTTGTAATTTACAATAAAAAGACCCTCATGTGTTTTGCAACAGAGTCGATTCCTGGAGATCTTTTGGGGGCTCGGGAACTGGGTATAACAATCCTATCTTAAATCAAGAGCTTTTTCATAGTGAAATATTTATTCTGGTCATACTGTACCTTATACCAGCGTTCTACATTTCTTACAACATGCTAAATTAAAATCTCAACAGACTTTATTAAAGTCATCCAAAGTGACTTGAGTACTTTCCAATCTTGAAGATGGGTGTTTTACACACAGTCGCTCACCGACACACACCTTACTTGAATGTATATGAAATGAGGACTAACCACTTGCTATTAGAAAATCAATTGTGTTGGGGAAGGTGAGAAACAATCCTTTGATCTCCCGGCACGCCCCTCCCCCAGACCTCCCTCCTCGGCACAACGGACTGATCTTTCTCAGCACAGACCTATCTGCCTGGGGTTGGCAGCCTCTGAGGCGGAGCTCCAAGCCCTTTAGCGGCAATTGCCAGCAGTACCTGTCTCGAAGTCCTAGGTTCGCGCAGCAGCTGCACCATCCTCCCAGAGCCCGAGGCTGCTAGACTCCATACTAGCTCCGCAGGATCACCATCACTGACGGTACGGCCCGCCCAATCCCACAGTGACAGAGAATACACTATATACTCACCAAAACCAGGCAGAAACGCCATACAAGGTAGGCACACCAGGCACTGGGCCTCCCAAGCTTGGAGAGCACAGTGAAGAGACCCCAGGACTTCCCAGAAAGCATCAGGACTAGCAACCCAGTCACCAGTTACAATGGGACTTTCTAACCTGGCGGCAGAGCAGCACTGAGCTGGCGGGGCATATCAGCCCTCCAGTTTAAGACTAACCAGGGCCAAACCAGAGAACAGAGAGCCTGGTTACCCCGATTCCTACTGACGTGACCACCCTGAAATCTCCAGCTGCAGCAAGACCTCATAACCTGGCAGTGACAACAGCACAGAGCTGGCGGAGGACATCAAAGAAGCAGGGCCAAAACAGAGAGGAGAGCCCGCATACCCTGATCTCTGCCAAGTGACCTGCCTGAGAGTGAGTGCACCCTTGAGAATCTGCATATCCCCAGATCCTGGATCCTTCTAAAACAGAAGCAAGGCATAGAACAATCTCCCACCCATATACCCACTTTGGGAAACAGAGGGGCACTTGAGACATTGAAGTTCCTGCTATGTGGGTCTAATTGAGGAGTTAAATGAGTTAATGCCAGAAATTGTGCTGAGATCATCACAAGTGCCTGCGACATATACAGTGCAGAGCCCCTCTCACACACTCAAGGGTTCAACAATAGCCATCACTCTGTCCCTCGAGACACATGTCCACACACAATTACACAATTACACACACACACACACACACACACACACACACACACACACACACACGTGCTTGCGCACACGTGCATTTGCCCCATTTGTGCCTGCGTACTTTTCTCCCACAGGTACAGGGACCTCTCTCAGCTTCCTGAAGAACTCTCCAGACACCAGAGAGAGACAGTACCAGTCTGATCTGCAGAATCCAAAAACAAACAGGGAAGGTTTCAGATAAGCCAATGGCCAGTGGTAGGCGAAAGAACACTTCCTACATAAATCAGGACATCATGACTTCACCAGCAAACCCCAAAATTGATGGATACTCCAATTCATCAGAAGCACAGGAAAAGGACTTTAAAGCCATGATTACCCAATTATTTGAGGGCCATAAGGAGGAAATGAGCAAATCTTTCAAAGAGTTGGCCAGTAAATTGGAGGTAAAGAAAGAAGAAATAGACAATATCCTTAAAGAAACACAGGAAAACATAGACAAACAAATAGAGGCACACGTAGAGATAAAATTAATGACATATAAAAAGGAAATGAACAAAGGAATAGAGTCCATCATAGAGAGACAGGAATCCAAATTCAAACACTTGAAAGAAATGGTGCAAGGCATGAAAACAGAATTAGAATCAATAAAGAAAACACAAACTGGAGAACTTGGAGAAAAGATCAGGAATCACAAAAGTAAGCATCACCAACAGAATACAAGAGATGGAAGAGAGAATCTCTGGAGCTGAAGACACACTTGCAGAAATTGATACTTCTCTCAAAG
>REGO01000132.1:1574043-1589037 GCA_010120015.1 Rhombomys opimus | reverse complement strand
TTTTCTACTTCAGTTTCTTTTTGTGGTGGATTACATTGATGGATTTCCTTATGTTGAACCACCCTTGCATGCCTGGGATGGAGCCTACTTGGTCATGGTGGATGATATCTTTGATGTGTTCTTGGATTCAGTTTGCAAGTATTTTATTGAGTATTTTTGCATCAATGTTCATAAGAGAGATAGGTCTGAAGTTCTCTTTTTTGTTGGATCTTTGTGTGGTTTAGGTATCAAGGTGATTGTGGCTTCATAGAATGAGTGTGATAGTGTTCCTTGTGTTTCTATTTTGTGAAATAGTTTGAGGAGAATTGGTGTTAGCACTTCTTTGAAGGTCTGGTAGAATTCTTTGTTGAAGCCATCTGGCCCAGGGATTTTTTCGAGGGGAGACTGTGAATGACTGCTTCAGTTTCCTTGGGAGATATAGGGCTATTCAGTCTTTCTACCTGATCTTGACTTAATTTTGGTATATGGAATCTGTCAAGAAAATTGTCCATTCCATTTAGATTTTCAATTTTTGTGGCATATACGCTTTTGTAGTATGACCTAATATATGTAGTATGTTTGAATTTCCTCAGTGTCTGTAGTTATGTCACCCTTTTTATTTCTGATTTTGCTGAATTTGATAGATTCTCTTGGCTTTTTAGTTAGTTTGGCTATGGGTTTGTCTATCTTTTTGATTTTCTCAAAAACAAGCTTTTTGTTTCATTGATTCTTTGAATAGTTTTATTTGTTTCTAAATGATTGATTTCAGCCCTGAGTTTGATTATTTCCAGCCGTCTGCTCCTCTTGGGTGTATCTGTTTCTTTTCTTTTCTAGGGTTTTCAGTTGGGCCATTAAGTTGTTTGTATGTGCTGTTACGAATTTCTTCTTGCAGGCACTTAGTGCTATCAGTTTTCCTCTGAGCACTGCTTTCAATGTGTCCCATAAATTTGGGTATGTTGTGCCTTCATTTTCATTGAATTCTAGGAAGTCTTTAATTTCTTTCTTTATTTCATCATCAACCCAGCTGTCAATCAGTAGTAAGTTGTTGAGTTTCCATGTGTGTGTCGGCTTTTTGTTGTTTCTGTTGTTTTTGATGTCCAGCTTTAGTCCAGAGTGGTCAGATAGTATACAAGGGATTATTTCAATCCTTTTGTATCTGTTGAGGCTTGCTTTGTGACCCAGTATATGGTCTATTTTGGAGAAGGTTCCATGCAGTGCTGAAAAGAAGGTGTACTCTTTTGAGTTTGGGTGAAAAGATCTATAGACGTCTATTAGGTCCATTTGATTTAGGGATTCTGTGAGTGCTTTTATTTCCCTCTTTGGTGTCTTTCTAGTTGATCTGTCCCTTGATGAGGTGGGGTGTTGAAGTCTCCCACTATTAAGGTATTAGGATCAATGAGTGATTTAAGCTTTAATATTGTTTCATTTACGAATGTAGGTGCTCTTTTATTGGGGCATAGATATTCACAATTGTGATGTCCTCTTCGTAGATTTTTCCTTTGATGAGAATATAGTGGCCCTCCTTATTTTTTTATTAACTTTGGATGAAAGTCTATTTTATTAGATATTAGGATGGCTACTCCAGCTTGTTTTCTGGAACCATTTGCTTGAAAAACATTTTTCCAGCCCTTTACTCTGAGTTAGTGTTTATCTTTGTTGCATAAGTGCGTTTCTTGGATGCAACAGAATGTTGGATCCTGTTTTGGCAACCATTCTGTTATCCTTTGTCTTTTTATTGGCGAGTTGAGTCCATTGATATTGATAGATAATAGTGACCAATGCATGTTAGTTCCTTTTGTAATGGAGTCAGTGATCTTACCCTGTTTTATTGCTTGTTTTCTTTTCATTTTTGTTGGGATATTATCTGTATGCCCTGTTTTCTTGGGTGAATTTGTTTTCGTTGGATTGGAGTTTTCCTTCTAGTATCTTCTGTAGGGTTGGTTTACTGTGTAGATATTGCGTAAATTTAGTTTTGTCATGGAATATTTTGTTTTCTCCATCTATGTTGATTGAAAGCTTTGCAGGGTATAGTAATCTGGGTTGACATTTGTGATCTCTTAGAGTCTCCATGATACTTGCCCAGGTCCTTCTGGCTTTCATCGTTTCTGCTGAGAAGTCCGGTGTGATTCTGATAGGTCTACCTTCATATGTTACTTGGCCTTTTTCCCTTGCTGCTTTTAATACCTTTTCTTTGTTCTGTCGATTTAATGTTTGGACTATGATTTGACGTGATGTGTTTCTTTTCTGGTCTAGTCTATTTGGAGTTCTGTAGGCCTCTTGTATATTTATGGACATCTCTTTCTTTAAGTTGGGAAAATTTTCTTCTATGATTTTCTTGAAAATATTTTCTGGACCTTGGAGCCTGGAGTCATCTTTTTCATCAATTCCTATTATTCTTAGATTTTTGTCTTTTCACAGCGTCCTGATTTCGTCGATATGTTGTGATTGGAAGTTTTCTGATTTTACTTTTTCTTTGAGAGAAGTATCAATTTCTGCAAGTGTGTCTTCAGCTCCAGAGATTCTCTCTTCCATCTCTTGTATTCTGTTGGTGATGCTTACTTTTGTGGTTCCTGATCTTTTCTCCAAGTTCTTCAGCTCAAGGGTTTTTTCAGTTTGTGTTTTCTTTATTGATTCTAATTCTGTCTTCATGCCTTGCACCATTTCTTTCAAGTGTTTGAATTTGGATTCCTGTCTCTCTACGATGGTCTCTATTTCTTTGTTCATTCCTTTTTATATGCCACTACTTTTATCTCTACTTGTGCCTCTATTTGTTTGGCTATGTTTGCCTGTGTTTCTTTACGGATTTTGTCTATTTCTTCTTTCTTTACCTCCAATTGACTGGCCAACTCTTTGAAAGATTTGTTCATTTCCTCCTTATGATTCCTCCTCAAATAATTGGGTAATCATGGCTTTAAAGTCCTTTTCCTGTGCTTCTGATGAATTGGAGTATCCATCAATTTTGGGGTTTGCTGGTGAAGTCATGATGTCCTGATATATGTTGGAAATGTTCTTTCGCCTTCCCCTGGCCATTGGCTTATCTGAAACCTTCCCTGTTTGTTTTTGGATTCTGCAGATCAGACTGGTACTGTCTCTCTCTGGTGTCTGGAGCGTTCTTCAGGAAGCTGAGAGAAGTCCTGTGTCCTCAGCGTGTGCTGAGGACTAGCTGTTCCTGTGGGAGAAAAGTATGCAGGTGCAAATGGGGCAAATCCAGGTGTGCACGTGTGTGTGTGTGTGTGTGTGTGTGTGTGTGTAAGTGTGCGTGGACGTGGGTCTTCAGGGACAGAGTGATGGCTAATGTTGCACCCTTGAGTTTGTGGGAGGGGCTCTGCACTGTATATGTCCCAGGCGTTAGTGATGATTACAGTGCAATTTCTGGCATTAACT
Organism: Rhombomys opimus; assembly: GCA_010120015.1. NCBI lineage: Eukaryota > Metazoa > Chordata > Mammalia > Rodentia > Muridae > Rhombomys > Rhombomys opimus. The sequence continues at coordinate 1,585,674 of REGO01000132.1, read as the reverse complement.
GCCTTAACTCCTCAATTAGACCCACAGAGCAGGAACTTCAATGTCCCTAGTGCCCCTCTGTTTCCCAAAGTGGTTATGTAGGTGGTTGGGGGTTCGATGCCTGGCTTCTGTTTTAGAAGGACCCTGGGTCTAGGTCTCTGCAGGTTCTCAGGGGTGCACTCACTCTCAGGCAGGTCTCTTGGTAGGGACCGGGATATCTGGGCTCTCTGCTCTCTGGTTTGGTTCTGCTTCTTTGATGTGCTCCGCCAGCTCAGTGCTGCTGCCACTGCCAGATTAGGAATTCCTACTGTAGCTGGATAACTTTAGGTGGTTGGCAGGGATTGAGGTAGCTGGGATCTCTGCTCTCTGGTTTAGCCCTGGTTGGTCTTAAGCTCGAGGCCTGATGTGCCCCACCAGCTCAATGCTGCTTAGCTGCCAGGTTAGGAAGTCTCTCTGTAGCTGGGGACTGGCTTGCCAGTCCAGATTCTTTCTGTGAATTCCTGCAGGCTCTCCACTGTGCTCTCCTAGCTTGGGAGGCCCAGCGCCTGGTGTGCCTAGCTTGTATGGCGCTTCTGCCTGGTTTTGGTGAGTTTATAGTGCATTATCTGTCAATGTGGGATTGGGTGAGGAGTACAGTCAGTGGCTGGGCGATCCTACGGAGCCAGTATGGAGGCTAGCGGCCCAGGACCCTGGGAGGATGGTGCCTCGTGGGTCTGGTTCCGAGGATCTCTGGTACTCAGAGACAGGTACCTCTGGCAGTTGCCACTAAAGGGTAGAAGCTCTGCTTCAGCCACTGCTGACCCCAGGCAGTTAGGTCTGCGCTGAGAATCTCAGTAAGTCTGCTGTGTGGGGTAGGGGAAAGGTCTTTGAGAAGGGAGTGCTGGTGATCAGAGGATCATTTCTCTCCCAGAACAAGTCCCCGGGTGACCCGAGATCAAAGTCCTCACGTCATTGGATGTTCCTTGTCGTTTATAAAGCCTCACCATTGTTTTCCTGGGTTCAGAGGACCTTCCACTCACCGACTGCAACGGTTTAGCTCTACCACAGCTCAGGAACTGTATGTGCTTGTCGTCATCTTGGCTCTGCCCCCAATCCGTATACTTTTTATATTAATAAGTGGATATATGTTATTCTAAAATATTCAAACAAAAATGATTAAAATATAAACTACTTAAATATTCAAGAAAAAATACAGTCACTATTAAAACCACAAATTGAATTAAATCGAAATGAAAAAATTGTTTTTAAATTTTGTGAGAACACACAAGAGGCTGTAAGTCTTTTTGTAGAATTTGAGAACATAGATTACTTATGTTCAATTCATCACCTTAATGTAAGTATCATTCAGATATATTTGTTACTAATAAATAAAATTAAATATTTGATTGACAGTATTTAATTAAAATACAATTGAGATACATTTATAATGAAAATGAAAGAGAATGTTCTTGTAACATATAAAATAGTATTACTATTAAAAATGTAGCCCTAGTAACATATTCTTGTTCATACATTCCAATTAAACTATTTGTATATATGAATGAACCATAAATATATACTAGAGACCAAATTATAGTATCAGACACCCAATAAGAATACATTGGATATAAAATGCATAACTCCATCAGAGCAAGAAAGTAGGCCATTCTGTTAATGTAGTAAAGGGATCATGTATATGACAAAATAAAATGTAATGTGGTAGTTAAGATTTCTCAGAGAACATACATAATGCTGGTATACATACAGCAATTTAAAATTTTATTGTTGCATTAAAAAAGATTTTGTGACAAATAATATAAATGCATCTCAAAGTATTATTTAGTGTGTGAGTGAGACATACCAATGTTCTGTAGCCCAGCCTGGCCTTGAAGTCACAATAAACTTACAGTCCTCTTTTGTTGACTTCTCTAGCACTATCATTTCATGATTTTATCATACAGGGTCACATGGATTTAAAATCTAATGCTGAAATTCAATATCTTCTAAAACTACTTAACAAATGGTCTGCATTTTTTAGTCAGAGGAAGCCTTGCAGCATTTCATCATCTTAATAAGTGCTTTTCAAATATGTATGAAAGTGTGAGCCTTACTTAAAAACAGAAAGTGGAATAAAATTAGATAATTTTATATTTTACAAGAAAAGTTAAATTCAATAATAAATAGGAGAAAATGTGCTATCCTTAAGGGTGGGTTTGTGTTTAAATGAATAAAGTCAAAACAATTCAAAGAAATATAAACTTTCTGAACATGAAATATACAATCAATAGGAAACACATATTTTAATTAAAGGATACTCATTCTTATATTTACTTTGGCAAAAAAATTATACAACATACTTAAAGCAGATTGAACAACGTTTTCAATGATTTGGAAGTACATAGTTTTATTCTTCTATAGCAATGCATGAGAAATTCTGGGAAGATAGTTGCATGTTGTTTGTGATTTAAAATTTTGCAGCTCTGAATTATAACAGTGAATCAAAAGAATGCAATAATCCATCAAAGGGCAAGCAGTTCCTATAAAATCGAGTGTAATGTGTTTATAGAAAGTGGTTGTCTTCTAAAAGTTGTTACAGGATATTTGATCTTATAGTGAACCCCAAAATTGTGAACTGTAATACCCTGTTTCTTGTTTTGTGTTGTTGAGCCTATCACACATCTTTAATCCAAGAACTTTTTATTGTAAACAGATGATTATGGTGTGGTTCACTCAGCCTAGCACATCCCTTTAATCCAAGAGCTTTCTGTATACAGGATTTAATAAAGTTAACCCTATGTCAAGGGACAGAGCAAGAAATCAGCTGACAGGGAGTTAAGAGTAAGAGAGGCATTGAGTTGAAGCATATTTAAGATAGCATGGAGAAAACGAAAGAGCTTTTAGATTCAGCCCTAGCTTTAGCCTCAGCTCCTCAGCTCCCTAGATTTTGGGGCTTTAAGCTAGCAACCCTTGGGCCTTGTGAATTTTGGCCTTTTTCTCCTGGACTGTCAATTGAGCTAGTAAGACTATTGATTTTTTTTATTTGGAACTGAGCTCACAAGGAAGGTCAGTTGGGTACTTTATCTGCCTCTCTGAGCTAGTGGATTTTCACCCCTGCATCTGGCTCCTGAATCTATTGGTGAAATAGAATGGTTGGTATCTTTTTTCTTAACAACATTTTGGCATTCCAACAAGTGAGATGACTCCACACAGAGAGAGATCACTCCAACTGTGAACAATCTGAGAAGCCATCAGATTTGATAAGTTATCCATGAAGTCCTCTAGAAGACAGTTAAGGATGGGAACTACCAAAATAGAAGACCTTATAACCCTGTTTAGTACTACTCCAGATGGCCTAAAATAGAAGTATTAAATGAAAAGTTAAATAACATAACTGAAATTAGCTTAATCCCAATTATGCTTAATATAATTTTCTTATTTTTTAATTTATTTTTAATAACCAATGTGGCTTTCTGCACTTGTTCTAAGAACAATCCTTTAGAGAAAAAGGGAAAAGAAAAATCTGAAAAGTGCATTGATAAAAGATAAGCCTTAGAAGGAAAATCAGGGAGACCTAATGAAAATAAATGAAAATAAAATCAGAATAAAAATACTCAGACAGAGACAAAGGGATTTAGATAAGCCTTAAAAAGATTTATTAATGAAGTGGGATCTGGAGAGGACAGGAACCCCACAAGGAGAGCAACAGAACCAGAAAATTTGAACACAGGGGTCTTCCCAGAGACTCATACTCCAACCACGTTCCATGCATGGAGGTAACCTAGAAACCCTGAACAGATGTAGCAGTTTAGTGTCCAAATGGGTTAGATAGTAATGGGAAGAGGAACTGCCTCTGACATAATCTGATTGGCCTGCTCTTTGATCACCTACCCCGGAGGGGGGAGCAGCCTTACCAGGCCAAAGAAGATGACAATTCGGCCACTCCTGATGTGATCTGATAGACTAAGATCAGAAGGAAGTAGAGAAAGACCTCCCCTATCACTGGACTTAGGGAGGGACATTCGTGAGGAAGGAGGAGGGAAGGTGGCATCGGGAGGGGAAGAGGGAGGGGCTTATGGGGGGATACAAAGTGAATAAAGTGTAATTAATAAAATAAAATTAAAAAAGTTTTATTAATGAAATTATTAATAATAACCAAACATAGAGAGAGGAATATAGACAAACCTTAGAAAGATGTAAGAAAAATGCCAAGACACAGACAGAGGAATTTATACAAACCATCGAAAGACCTATAAATGGTAATAAGTAAAATTCCCAGAACAGACAGAAGAATTTAGAGAAGAGCTTACCATGAAACAGCATGATGAAACTGAAAGGAGGCAGCTTAAGGCTGTTAGAAAACCAACCTTAGTGTATCCTGTTACTATACAAGATCTCCCAGGACATGTTAGGCACGCCCAAGGTTATAAGGAATTTAAATGGAATTCTATAGACATATTAGGTTTGAGGAAACGTAAAGAAGCAATCATCTCCTATGTTACACATTCAACCTATGCTAAGCAGATGTTAAATTCATGGTCAACTCAGAACAGGGTTATAAAACCGAGACTGAAAAGGTATGACAACCATCAATATTGAAACCTGGTTCTTGGTTACAGTGGCAATCATTGTGGAAAGAGGAAACAAAGGTCATAGACCAATGAAATGAAACCAAAGGTATTGATATTTCCCAGGATCAACTCCCAGGTAAATGCCAATATGCTAATTTACAAAGTTTGAATTTGATCATCATACCTTGGCACTATGACGTCTGGAAGCTTTAAATGCTTAAGGTTGAAGAATAAGGAAAGAGGTCTGTGCCATTTACTAAAACTATACAAGGCCCAAAAGAAACTATTACTGATTTTTTACAAAGATTGACTTCGTCTATGCATAGAATTGCATCAGATTCAGAAGGCAGAAAAGTACTAACTGAAACTTTGGCTTTTGAACATACTAATTCAGAAAGCAAACGAGTGAGAAGACCATTAAGTTCAAGATCAGCACCAATACAGGAATGGATTAAAGTTATGGCTGATATGGTATCTCTGGTTTACTATCCTAATCTGATAAGAAAAATAATTTCTAACAACCTTAGGAATCAAAATGGCAAATGTTTTAATTGTGTTAAGTATCACCATTTGTAAGAGGATTGCAGGCAGGCTTTTCTAGAAACAATATTATATCTAGAGATAATCCAAACAGAAGTCCCCAGCCTTCTGGAGTATGGAGAAGGAATGGTAAAGGTAGGCATTGGACTAAGAAGTGCAGATCAACAAGAAATAGGCAAAGTAACTTTTTGCATTCCAGAAATGCCCGAGGGGGGCCTTCCTGCAGGCCCCAATAGCAAATTTGTTTCAATCATTTCCTGTCATTGTAGGAGATACTCAGTGACAGAGCAATTAAAGGATTTAAAGGATGTTGTTAAAAACAACACTGTTCTGGATGTAATCAAGTATAGTACAGCTTCAAGAGAAAAAATGAAAAACTAACCACAAAACAAATATTTTGACTAATTGCAATAAATGCTCATCTTAAGCTAAAAATAAAAATAAATGTCATAGGAATTGAAGGTTTAGTAGTCACAGAAGCAGATGTAACAATCATTTCACCAAATTCTTGGCATGAGGATTGGCGTCTTCAAGAAGTAATTATTCAGCTTCTAGAAATTGGAACTTTATCTCAGGTAAAACAATGTGCAAGATGGGTTGGGCATATAGGGCCAGAAGGACAAATATGAAAATTAAAACAATTTGTTGCTAATATAACCATGAATTTATGGAGACATGATTTGTTACAGCAATAGAAAACACAACTTAACATTCCTCCAATCTCAGAAACAAAGTATAAAATAAAGAATGCTTCTGAGAAGAAAAAAAATCAAAAGAACAGTCACAGATTGCCCAGGTTGTCAATAAGTGAGATGTCACAGGTGTTGGTCTTTCAAAGGTACCAACTCACCTACCTTTGAAATGGCTAACTGACAAGCCTGTATGGATGGATAACCTATGAAAAAACGAAAAACAGGTACTAGAACAGAATTAGCAGCTAAATTTTCAACACATTTTACCAGGGCGTGGAATTTTGTTATACCAGTCCCGGGTTTTTGTTATAAAAAAAGAAATCAGGAAATGGAGGATGTTAACACATTTAAGAGCCATAAATAAGATGATTCAGCCAATGTGCTTTTTACAGCCTGGAATCCCATTGCCTTCTTCATTACCTAAGTCATGGCCTTTAGTTGTAATTGATTTAAAAGACTGTTGTCACAATCCCTCACATGAGCTTGATAAGAAAAGGCTTGCTTTCTCAATGCAAACTTATAATAATAGTGCTCCTTATGAGATATCATTGGAAGGTATTTCTACAAGGAATGCAAAAACAGTCCTACCTTGGGCCAATATTTTGTACACCAGCCATTAGAAATAATTTGTAAGCAATTTCCTCAATCTAAAATAAATTTTTCTATTGATGATATCTTACTGGCTGATTCAGATGCAGATACTTTAGAATAAATGTTTGATGAAGTAAAAATAATTTTGCCTTGCTGGGGATTACAAAACTGCTCCAGAAAAAAATATAAAGAGGAGATTATTTCAATTATCTAGAATATAGAATAGGTTTACAGAAAATTTGATTACAGAAAGTATAATTTAGGAGAGATTAGTTACAAACTCTTAGTGATTTTCAAAAATTGCTTGGAGTTATTTACTGGCTACAGCCCACAATTGGATTAATTACTAGAGAGCTGAGTAATTTATTTCAAACCTTACAAGGTGATAAGGATCTAAATAGACCAAGAAATTATCAGCTGACACTGAGAGAGAATCGGCTCTGATAGAAAAGAAACTTCAAGATGCACATGTGGACTGCATGAATCCAAAACCAAATTGTATTTTGGTTGTTTTGTCTTCTACTCATTCTCCCACTGAAATTCTTATGCAGAGATAAGATAGGATCATGGAATGGATATTTTTAGCACATAAGCGGAGTAAAAAACTAAAGACTTAAGTAGAAAAGACTTCTGAATTGATTCTGAAAAAAAATGTGACTTTGTTAATTAGCAGGAATAGACACAGCAGAAATTGTGATATCTCTTATTAATGCTGAAATTGCCTCATTATGTAATGATTTTTTGGGGGGAAAGATTAATAACAAATGTCCTACAAGCAAGATACTTCAAATTATAAAAAGAACTATTTGATATTCCCTGATATAATAAATGGGACACCAATTTCTAGAGAACTTACATTTTATACTGATGTAAATAAATCAGGAAAGTCAGGTTATAAGTCAGGAAAAAGAACTAAAGTGGCTCAGACCTCTTATGATTCAGTAGAAAAATCAGAGTTGGATGCCTTTCTTATAATACTACGTGATTTTCCAGAATCTTTTAATATAGTTAGCAACTCACAATATGCAGAAAGATTTCTTTTATATATTTAAACTGGTGAATTTATTCTAGATGATTCACAATAACTTCTGTATTCAGCTACAATAAGTAATTAGAAATAGAAATCATTCATTAAATATAACGCCTATTAGATCTCAAACAGGTCTACCAGGCCCTCTAGCAAAATGCAGTAATGAAATTAATCAGCTGTTAATAGGAAATGTGCTCGAAGTCATAGAATTTCATAAGAAAAAACATGTTAACAACAAAGGTTTGAAGAAAATTGTTTCTATTACATGGCAACAAGTTAAGGACATTATAAGGCAATATATAACAAAACTTCATTACCTACAGGCAGTAACCCAAAACTGTCCCAAAGAAATGAAATTAGTCAAATGGATGTTTCATCTTGAAGAGTTCGGGAATTAAAGTATGTGTATCATAACATAGATATAAATTCCGTATTTCATTGGGCAACTGTTTTAAGTTCTGAAACAGCTGATTCTGTAGTTACAAATTTATTAGAAGTTCTGGCTATTATGGAGATACAAATTGATACTAACAATGTTCCAGCATATGTCTATAGTAAAATAAAAGTTTTTTTTTTTTTTCATATTACAAAGTAAAGCAAACTACAGGTATTCTACATAATCCTAAAGAACAAGCAACTATAGAAAGCGCTAATTGCATTTCAAAAGATGTGACTGATAAATGGAAAGGTGAAATAAGGACCCCCAGAGATAGATTACACAACACTTTATTAATTTAAAAATTTTTAAATGCTAATGATAAGGGAACAACAACTGCAAAGAGAGAGAGAGAGTGGAAAAAAAATGATGAATTAAATCAGTCTATGTAGCAGCTTTATTTGTAATAGCCAGAACCTGGAAACAACCCAGATGTCCATCAATGGAGGAATGGATACAGAAATTGTGGTATTTTTACACAATGGAATACTACTCAGCAATCAAAAAGGAGGAAATCATGAAATTTGCAGGCAAGTGGTGGGATCTAGAAAAGATCATTTTGAATGAAGTATCCGAGATGGAGAAAGACAAACATGGTATATACTTGCTTATATAGACCTACAAGATATGATAAAAATAATGAAATCTACAAACCTAAAGAAGATAATCAAGAAAGCCAACACAGGTGAAGATGATCAATCCTCATTTAGAAAGACAAATGGGATGTGCATTTAAGGTATGACAGGAGTCTAACACAAAAGGCATTTGAAAGACTCTACCTAGCAGTGTTTCAAAGCAGACACTAAGACTCATAACCAAACCCTCAGTAGAGTGCAGGGAATCATATGTAAAAAGGGGAGTTAGTATGATATGTAAAGGATAGGAGCTCTACAAGGACCAAATATATCTTGGCACAGGGTCTTTTCTGAGACTGACACTCAACCAAGGACCATCTATGGATATAACCTAGAACTTCTGCTCGGATGTGGCCTGTGGTAGCTCAGCAACCAAATAGTTTTCCAAAGTAAGGGCAAAAAGGACTATTTCTAACAGGATCTCAAGGTCAGGCTCCTTGACTCCCCCCCCCCCCAGGGGAGGAGCAGTCCTGTTAGGTCACAGAGGAGGACTCTACAGCCAGCCCTGAAGATACCTGATAAAACAGGGTCAAATGAAAGGGGAGGAGGTCCTTCCCTATCAGTGGACTTTGAAAGGGGCAGGGAGGAGACCAGGGAGGGAGTGAGGGGTTGGGGAGGGAATGAGGGAGCGGGATACAGTGGGGACACAGAGTTAACAAAATGTAACTAAAAAGAAAAATAAAATTAAAAAAAATAAAAAATAAATAAAATTGAATAAATAAATATGAAAAAAATCAGTCTATATATTTAAAGATGTTTTGACCTCAGAATTGAAACATGGATATGTGTTACACTGAGGAAGAATTTTGACTTTGTTTCTGCAAGAGGAGAAAGGATATGGTTACCATTCAACTTGATAAAAATTAGATTCAAACAAGAAGTTCTCCTGAATAAAGAGAGGCAGTAGTTCATCAGATAGCTTGGTAACTTCAGACTAGCCTTTTTTTTTTTCTTATTTCTTAAATAAAAATGATATTTTTGGTTTTTGGTATTAAAAACATAGTTAAGAGATATAAAATGTTTTGAGTAACAAATTTGAGCTAAGATAAAAAATTTAAGTAAGGAGGTGGTAGCCCAATCATTTAATCCAAGAAGAGGTAGGCAGATCCCTTTAAATTAGTTACTTTCTAAATTCTAGTGTTTCAATGAATAGGGTGGTGATGGTTCATATCTTTACTCTCAGCACTTGGGAGGCATCCACCATTAATCCCAATACTGAGGAGACAGAAGCATGAAAATCTCTGAGTTCAAGACCAGCCTGATATAGATTAAGTTCCAAGAAAAAAAAAAAAAAAGATATAGCATTGGTGATTCAGACCTTTAATCTCAACCCTTGGAAGACACATGGCTTTGATTCCAATACTTGGGAGATAAAGCTGGGCCCAAAGAAATTACAATCATTTAATTTTAAATTTTAAAAGCCACTTACAAATAAAAGGCAGGCTGAAATTTATAGTAAATGTACTTTATAATCTGAAAACGAGTATACCTAAAGGTATTTTTAATTTCAAATTTTCTTATTTTAAACTTTTTTAACCCTGTTTTATTTTTCACAATTTATTCATTTGTATCCCAGCTGCAGCCCTCTCCCTCGTCCCCTCCCACTCCCACTCTGCCTCTCTCTTCTCCTCCCATGCCCATCCCCAGGTCCACTAAGAGGAGTGGTCCTCCTCCCTTTCCATCTGACCCTAGCCTATCAGGTCTCACCAGCACTGGCTACACTGTTTTCCTTCGTGGCCTGGCAAGGCTGCCCCTGTCTCCTCAGGGGAAGGTGATCAAAGAGCCAGCTACTGAGTTCATGTCAGGGAAAGCCCCTGTACCCCTTACTAGGACACTCACTTGGAGACTGAGTTGCTTTTAAATTTTCAATTGAGAGATAATATTTTTCTATTGCCAAAAAAACATTTTGCCCTAGGAAAATCATAACTCACAGAAACAAACAAACAAACAAATACAAAACAGAATTAGGGTTTGGGGCAGGGTTTTGTTTTTGGAAAAGGATAGCATGTTCAACAAATTGTGCTGTTCCAACTTTTTACACTGTATGGTTTTGGCTTCTTTGTGAAAAATTAAGTTTACATAGATGTGTGGGTTAATTACTCAGAACACCAACAACACAGGTTCTATGATTAACTATAAAATGGGACCTCATAAACCTGAAAAGCTTCTATAAAGCAAAGGACACTGTCATCAGAACAAAATAACAACACACAGACTGGGAAAATATCTTCAACAACCTTATATCTGACAGAGGGCTAATAACCAGAATATATAAAGAACGGAAGAAGTCAAACACCATCAAACCAAGTAATCTAATTTAAAAATGGGGTACAGAACTAAACCAAGAATTCTCATCAGAGAAACACTTAAAGAAATGCTCAAAGTCCTTTGTCATCCAGGAAATGGAAATAAAAACAGCCCTGAAATTTCATTCCACTCTCATCAGAATGATAAAGATCAAAAACTCAAAGGATGATGTTTTCTGGAGAGATTGTGGAGAAAGGGGAATGCTCTTTCACTGCTATGGGAATGTAACCTTACACAACCACTTTGGAAATCAATCTGGTACTTTCTCAGATAATTAGGAGTAGTGCTAACTCAAGATCGAGCTACACCACTCTTGGGCATATATCTGAAAGACGCTAAACCATACACAAGGACATTTGTTCAACTATGCTCATAGCAGTATTATTCATAATAGCCAGAATCTGGAAACAACCTAAATTGTCCCTCAACTGAATAATGGATGCCAAAGTTGTGGTGTGCTTACACAGTGGAATACTACTCAGCAATTAAAAACAAGTAAATCATGAAATTTGCAGGCAAATGGTGGGAACTAGAAAACATCATCTTGAGTGAGGTAGCCCACAAGAAGAAAGACACATATGGTATATACTCACTCATAAGTGGATATTAGCCATATTAAATAAGATAAAAATTTTACCAGTTTACATTCCACCAGCAGTGGAGGAGGGTTCCCCTTTCTCAACAACCTCTCCAGCATGTGTTGTCACTTGAGTTTTTCATCTTGGCCATTCTGATGGGTGTAAGGTGATATCTCAGAGTTGTTTTGATTTGCATTTCCCTGATGGCTAATGAGGATGAGCATTTCTTTAAGTGTTTCTCTGCCATTCGATATTCCTCTGTCGAGAATTCTCTGTTTAGCTCTCTTCCCCATTTT
>REGO01000132.1:1507773-1573813 GCA_010120015.1 Rhombomys opimus | reverse complement strand
AAATAAATAAATAATAACATAATATAACATTAAAAAAATAAGATAAAAATTCTTAAATCTAAGGTCCTAAAGAAGCTAAACAACAAAGAGTACCGTAGAGAAGATGTTTAATCCTCATTCAGAAGGACAAACAGGATAGATATCGGAAGTAGAAGACAAAAAGCAGGACAGGAGCCTTCCACAGAGGACCTCTGAAAGACTTTACCCACCAGAGTATCCAAAGAGATCCTGAGACTCATAGCCAAACATTGGGCAGAGTTCTGGAAACCTTATGGAAGAAGAGGGAGATAGAAAGACATGGAGGGAACAGAAAATCCACAAGAACAACAAAGAATCCAAATACCTGGGCCTAGGGTGGGCCTTCTGAGATTGATACTCCAACCAAGGACCTTGCATGAAGAGGACCTGGACTCCCCTGTTTCAAGGAAGCCCATTGGCTGCTCAGTTACTAAGTAGGTTCCCTTGTACAGAGGCTGTATCTGACATGAATTCAGTAGCTGGCTCTTTGATCACCTCCCCCTGTCTTGTCAGGCCACAGAGGAAGATGATGCAGCCAGCCTTGATGAGACTTGATAGACTACAGTTACATAGAAACAGGTGGAGGTCCTTCCTATAAGGGGATTAGGGAAAGGGCACAGGGGGAGAAGACAGCGTAGGTGGGACAATCGGGAGAGGAGGGAGTGAGCTGCAGCAGGGATACAAAAATGAATAAATTGTAATAAATAAAATATTAAAAATAATAAAAATAAACAATAAAAATAAAATTATATCAAAAAAGTAAAATAAAATTGTATAACCAACTAAATAAATAAAATACAAAAACAAAAACAAAAAAAATCTAACTAGGATTCTGGAGACCACTGGGCAAATGAAACATCTGAAGAAAAGAAATGGCTTAATAAGAGATAATGTGACAAGGAAAAGAATAATTTGTCCAAATGGTATTGTCCACTTGCTTCTTTTCTCTTCTGCTCTATATAGATATGTGTCAAATGGTCTTTATGTGATACAAATTCAATTAAAAATTAAAGCTGTCTTTGGGGTTTGAGTGTGTCTCTCTCCATCTCTAAACCCATGCTTGCCTGTTTAAAGAAAATTCAAATTCTATATCTTATATCAGAAGTGCCATCTGGTGTGAGTCAGAGGTAAACAAAAAAAATAAGGGCTTGTTCTATTGTCATTAATCTCTTGATCCTTTGGATTTCATTTGACTGTATTTTTAAGGTGTATTATCCCCAAATATATAAGTTTATTAAGTATATACACATTTTCTGTCATAATACTAGCAATTATTAAGTAATTTAAGAAATAAGCTTCATCTAGTTTCCTTTACATATTTCCAGATTTGAGTCTGAAGCAAGTAACTAGAAACAAAGTTTGCATACCTCATATGTGCTCCATAGATTATGGTTCTCAAAACTTTTTGAGATTTGCTGAATATGGCATTTAAAAGGTCTAGGTTTTCTACCACTCCTAACAGTAACCTTTCAGGTTTCCAAGAAGATGATGGGTCCCCCAGTGATGAATCCAACATCTGGATTCATCATGTGTAACAACCACCACTGGAAAAGAACTGTGCCATGTTTCTTCTGCTGCCTAGTTATGAGCAAACAGTGGAAACATCTGAGTTTTCTGTTGTGTTCTGCCTAACCAGGATTGGCATTAAGCTGGCAAACACCATCCAAAGATCATCTTTAGCATATTGACTGCTTAGGACATTCTAAATGCTGAGCTCATATGAGACTAACATGAACAATTTACAAAACTATAAATTAAGCATCTTCCCTAGGAGCCTCCTTGTAGTTCAGTTTCTTTAGTTCTGTAGATTTTAGTATTTTTATACTATTTACTATGGCTAATATCCACTTATAAGTGAGTATAAGCCACCTGTGTCTCTCTGCTTCTGGGATGCCTCATTCAGTATGACCTTTTCTAGTTCCATCCACTTGCCTGCAAATTTCATGATTTCCTTGTTTATTGTTTAAACAATTTTTTTTATTTTTTATATTAATTACAGTTTATTCACTTTGTATCCCAGCTGTAGCCCCTCCATTAATCCCTCCCAATCCCACTCTCCCTCCTTCATTCCTCTCATACACTTCTCCAAGTCCACTTGGAAGGGAGGTCCTCTTCCTCTTCCATCTGACCCTAGCTCATCAGGTCTCATCAGGACTGGCTGCATTGTCCTCCTCTGTGGCCTGGCAAGGCTTCTACATTCTCCAGGGGTTAGGGAGTGGGAAGCTAAGCAAGAAGGAAGACCCTGGGTAAGATGCTCAATCCTCAGAAAGACAAAGGGAATGGACATTGGAAGAAGGAGATAATAGGAAACAGGACAAGAGCCTACCACAGAAAGCCTCAGAAAGACTACCCAGCAGTGTATCAAAGCATATACTGAGACTCATAACCAAACTTGGGGCAGAGTTCAGGAAATCTTATGTGTTGTAGGTGGTGATTAATATTTACTATTGATATTCTTTCAGTAATGCTGCTGTTAGTCCTAAACAGCTGTATAACCAAATCACCACACAGAGACTGGGGTTTATTTCGTTAACCTAGAACACAATGCTGGCCAATAGTTACTCCCTCCTAAACCTCCAAGACCTCATAGTTCCCTAACATTTAGATTTTACCCATTATACTTGCTTTTTGTGAAATATTATGTCCAGTCCATCTCCACATAGTTCCAAGATCTCTCCTCCAGCTCTGCTCTCCTAGGTCTCTTCTTGCCCCTTCTCCTCCCACTTATTTCCTGCCCTCTAGCTCCTCTTGTCTTTCCTGTCCTCTGGATCCTCCCATTGCACAACATTGTAGCTAGTTGCTTTATTTTGGACTGTTTAAACACAGTTGAGACAGTATGCTTAGATTAAGTATCACAATGCAATATCCAGATTGAAAGGGGGAGGGGAGAGAATCTGAATGAAAAAGGGTAAGGTGCATACATCTCCGAAGAATATTATACCAACATTTTCCCCTTTAAGTCCAATAAAAGGCTCCTTTTCTTTCAATACAATAATAATTAAGAAACTGTAAAAACTGTTAGGTAAAATCTACATGCGCAATGTCCTGTCCATGTGTACTTAGCAACTTAGGAGAAAGTATGTGATTATCCTATCTTGACAAGTTAAAAGTTCTATACCTAAATTAACTTTTCTCCATATTGGTATTACCTATATGAAAAGATTTATTAACTTCTAAACAATTCAAGGTTAATTGTGGCATTATAACTATTTGGTCTTCAACCCCATCAGAGACTTGAGAAGGAAGAAAATTAGTTATTAGAGTAAATAGGAAGTGGATGTTAGCAGCTTCCAAAAAAATAAAAAATTGACAGAGTCAGTTTGCTGCCTGAACAGTCACCCATAACTCTCTGTAATGTTGGAGTATCATCTTCAGCCTTCTGGCTCAGAATATTTGACAGACGTATATGTGAAACAGAAACTATTTCAGACTTGCTTACCCTATCTTGGCAGAGTTCAGCAGTCGGCTTGTTCTTCATTTAAGTGTGCCTATTTTTGGCAGAATTTGTCTGTTGTGAAGCAAGAATATTTTCTTTACCCGAGTGGCTTGGTTGCCACATTTGAAGCCATCTCCATATGGAGGTTCTTCGATGCTCATTATCTTCCTTCAGGTAGGCGGTGTGCTGCCAGGAAATGGCCTGTCTCATCATCAAAGAATCTTTAAAATAATAAAGACACTTTTAAATGCCATAATCTGTAGGTCTTTGAAGTTTTTGAAGACTACCTATCTTTATGTAATCAATCTGTCTACGAAATCATATCTATCTGTTAAACTTAGGATGTATACTCCTGTGATAAAATAGACTAGTGTCTGGCATGACTATGAGTTGAATAACTAGCAATTAACTTGCATTACCAAATATCCTAACCAGTTTTTAATAACACTTTAAAAGTATTAGAAGTAACATTGGATTTGTATCAATATACTAAAGCTTATACGAATGCATCAAAAATACTTATTTTTGTATCAGTATGCAAATTCCTATATCGAAGTTAAAATTAACCTTATTTGGGAACAACAAATGAAACCCTAAGTTGAGTAGATTCAATAATCTACTTTTATTTTCTATTCCTATAAGATATTCCTGTATATTCCTTGTTTCACTTTGAATAAGACCATTAATAATAAACATCTCCCAATGACAATAAAATTTCGTAGCCATAGCAAACAACCAAAAATATACCCAACCCCCTTTAAGGAAAATTGGACACCATTCTTAAGGATTTCTTCAGGCTTACATTTTGGACATGTAGAAATCTTGTAGGGGGCCCATATAAAACTGGGAAAAAATGGTTAATTAAGCAAGCAATAACATTTGAAGGTTGAGAAATTTCAGGCTTAATAAAAGTCCCCTTTGTTTTTTTCTTTATTAATTACACTTTATTCACTTTGTATACCCCCTGTGGTTCCCTTCCTCCTCCCATCCCAATCCCTCCCTTCCTCCACCTCTGCATTCATGCCCCTCCTCAAGTCCACTGATAGGGAAGGACTTCCTTCCTTCTGATCCTAGTCAATTAGGTCTCATCAGGAGTGGCTGCATTGTCTTCTTCTGTGGCTTGGTAATGCTGCTTCCCCCTCTGGGGGAGCTAACTAAAGAGCAGGCCAATCACTTCATGTCAGAGACAGTCCCTGTTCCTATTACAATAGAACCCACTTGGATACTGAACTGCCATGGGCTACATCTGTAGCCCAGGGGTCTTAGGTTATCTCCATGCATAGGCCTTGGTTGGAATAGCAGTCTCAGGAAAAACCCCTGTCCTCAGATTTTTTGGTTCTCTTGCTTTCCTTATGAAGTTCCTGTCCTCTCCAGATCTTACTGTTTCCCACTTCTTTCATAAGATTCCCTGCACTTTTCCCAAAGGTTGTCCATAAGTCTCAGCATCTCCACTGATAGTCTGCAGGGCAGAGCCTTTCAGAGGTCCTCTGTGTCAGGCTCCTGACTTTTCCCTCTTTTCTCTTTCTTCTGATGTCCAGCTTCTTTGCTTTTCTGGATAGGAATTGAGCATTTTAGAAAAAGTCCTCCTCTTGATTAGTTTCTTTAGGTGTATAGATTTTAGTAGGTTTATCCTGTATTATATGTCTATATGAATGAGTATATACCGTGTGCAACTTTCTGCTTCGGGGATAGCTCACACAGGATGATCTTTTCCAGATCCCACCATTTACCTGCGAATTTCATGATTTCCTTGTTTTTTTATTGCTGAATAATATTCCATTGTATAGATATACCACAATTTGTGCATCTATTCCTTCACTGAGGGGCATCTGGGCTGTTTCCAGCTTCTGGCTATTACAAATAAAGCTGCTACAAACATGGTTGAGCAAATGTCCTTATTGTGTACTTGAGAATCTTTTCGATATAGGCCTATGAGTGGTATAGCATGGTACTGGCATAGAAACAGACTGGTGGATCAATGGAATCGAATAGAAGACCCTGACATAAATCCACACACTTATGGACACCTGATTTTTGACAAAGATGCTAAATCCATTCAATGGAAAAAAGACAGTATCTTCAACAAATGGTGCTGGTCTAACTGGAAGTCTACATGTAGAAAAATGCAAATAGATCCATACTTATCACCCTGCACAAAACTAAAGTCCAATTGGATCAAAGACCTCAACATAAAACCAGACACCTAAACCACTTAGAAGAAAAAGTGGGAAATACCTAGAACTCATTGGCACAGGAGACAACTTCCTGAACAGAACAGCGACAGCACAGGCTCTAAGAGCAACAATCAATAAATGGGACCTCATGAAACTGAAAAGCTTCTGTAAAGCAAAGGACACAGTCCTCAGAACAAAATGACAGCCTACAGATTGGGAAAGGATCTTCACCAACCCTATATCTGACAGAGGGCTAATATCCAGTATATATAAAGAACTAAAGAAGTTAAACAGCAAAAAATCCAATAATCCAATTTAAAAAAATGAGGTACAGAGCTAAACAGAGAATTCTCTGCAGAGGAATATCGAATGGCAGAGAAACACTTAAGGAAATGCTCAACCTCATTAGCCCTTAGGGAAATGCAAATCAAAATGACCCTAAGATTTTACCTTACACCCATCAGAATGGCTAAAATCAAAACCTCAAGTGACAACACATGCTGGAGAGGTTATGAAGAAAGGGGAACCCTCCTCCACTGCTGGTGGGAATGTAAACTTGTACAACCGATTACTAGGAAATGTCATCTTTGAAACAGTCTAAAATGCTGGACCAATTAAGATTAGTAGCTTTCTTCAAAGTTCTTTTGGGAGCAGGCTTTGATGAGAAACAGAAATTGATGCAGTTGAGGCAGGAACAAGCAGAATGCTGAAACATACAAGATGCTGGAACAGATGTGTCAATGTCTCAGCATGCTGAAGAATGAATCCTTCACGTTTGATCCAGCATCTCTGGTATACAGTTCTTTGGTTCTGCAAGCACAATTTCTCACTAGCATTAAAGAGCTCTAAAATTATGAATGTATGAGATGTGCAGGATGAAACTAAACTGTAAGCCAATTTTATTTATGCAATTAAAAGATTAGCACAATACATTTTAGGATACTATAGCCAAGGATTTATTGGCCAAGTGTTGTTGAAGTTTTGGCTGGAGACGTTTTTTTATGTCTCAGTCAGTTTTAGAGTTGTTCCCTTGTAAAGGGATCAAGAATATAAGTTACCATTATTATTGAACATACAATCATTATCATGTTGAAATCGAAACAAGTTTGGATAGATTAAAATATCTTTTTTGGGCTCTGGCGCGCCTGTTGTATTAGGCCAAGTTGCTATTTATTTCCCTAGAGAAGCCTCCCATTAGAGAGACAAGCTGGTTGCCTTGAACAATAGAAAAGACATGTTTTAAGGAAAGCATACCGTAGGTATCTTGTACCTTTTTTAAGGTTTAGTCCTAGATTTTAATATATGTTGCATCTATTTGTCCTATCCCCATTTATGTATAGAATGGGTAGTTATGCCTTTATAGCCAAACTTTACTTAAACTCCCTCTTACCTTTAGCATTTAAGCATACCCTAGGCATCTTGTACCTGGGCTTTACATTGGTTGTGGCTATTTTTTGGCTTGCCCCTTTTTTAATATAGGATAGGCAGTTATTCCTTTATAGCTGAACTTTTATGGAAAATGATATGGGATGGACAGTTTTTTAAACATATTAATATAACTTTTGAGTTTTTGGACTAAACTAGGTTGTCATGTACTTTGCCATCTTTAAGCCTCTTGTGTTTTTTTTACATAAGCATGATTCCCCTGTGAAAATGTCTCTGTTTAAAAGGATAAGGCAGTTTTCAGACCAGTGTGACATTATCTCTCTTTATGTAAACCTAAAAATGATGTAAATCCAACCTTTAGATCAGTAAGGACATAAAATCTATCATTAATAAAAAAGAATTTACATGGTAACCTTAAGGAAAATTTTATCACTTTGAATTTTAGAGTATCTCTGCAAATGGCTAAACAGTAGGAGTTGCCATCCTGGCTTTTATTATGTAAATTAGCTTGTTCTTGAACTCAAGAGACTTGCCTGTTTCTTTATACTTTGTGTTGGGAAGAAAGGCATGTGCTTTCACCAACTTGTTCAGATATATATATATATACTCAAATCAGTATCATTGTAACTCAAAGCTCTTAAATGAAAATCAAACAAAGAGACAATAAAATTTTAAGTTTGGGGTCCATTGTGCCAATTTACACTGTAACAAAGCCCAGTTGGTTATTTTTATTGATGTTTCAGTGACTTGGTGGACCCTTACCAGAAAGAGCTGACAAATATCTTGCAGCCAGAGAGCATTGAATTTTAGTCGTTATTAATCTAATTATTAGGAAGAGTGCCCTTTTCTTGACTATAACTTAGTCTTCCAATCCTTGGGATTTTCCCCATTTTCTCCTTAAACTTTCTCGGAGAAGGCATGGAGAGGAACCAACAACATTAAACATACTGCAACCAGATCCATGACTATGACAGCCAAAACGAAGTCAAATGGGTTAAAACACCCTCTGCCAAGGCATTTTTTTTTTAATTTTAGATGGAGTTTAGGCCAAACTCAGTCTAGAGGTTTGTCTGCCTTCAGTTCCTTTCTTTCCTGACATGACTGTGCAGCTGAGCCAGTTGAGCCAGCCACAGTATAAAGGAGCCAGTATAAAGAATTTACCCCTCAGTTAAACTCTGGCAACAGCAGCCTGTTTGTTATGGAAGTCTCAGATCTGCACACAGGAGGCTGTCTTTTGCTCCTGGGCCAGTTTAAGAGTCTCTCTTATAAAGAACTATAGAAGCTGAAAAGCAGCAAACCAAGTAATCCACTTAAAAATGAGGAACAGAGCTAAACAGAGAACTCTCTGTACAGGAATATCGAATGGCAGAGAAACACTTAAAGAAATGCTCCCTCATTAGCCGTTATGGAAATGCAAATCAAAACGACCCTGAGATTTCACCTTATACCCATCAAATGGCCAAGATCAAAAACTCAAGTGACAACACATGCTGGAGAGGTTGTGGAGAAAGGGGAACCCTTCTCCACTGCTGGTGGGAATGTTAACTTGTACAACCACTCTGGAAATCAATCTGGCGCTTTCTCAGACAACTAGGAATAGGGCTTCCTCAAGATCCAGCCATACCACTCCCAGGCATATATCCAAAAGAGGCTCAAATACACAATAAGGACATTTACTCAACCATGTTTGTAGCAGCTTTATTTGTAATTGCCAGAAGCTGGAAACAGCCCAGATGCCCCTCAACTGATGAATGGATACAGAAATTGTGGTACATCTACACAACGGAGTATTACTCAGCAATGAAAAATAAGGAAATCATGAAATTTGCATGAAAATGGTGGGATCTGGAAAGGATCATCCTGTGTGAGCTGTCCCAGAAGCAAAAAGACACACGCGGTATATACTCACTCATATAGACATACAACATAGGATAAACCTAGTAAAACCTGTACATCTAAAGAAATTAAGCAAGTGAGAGGAACCTGACTAAAATGCTCAATCCTCATCCTGAAAAGCAAAGAGGATGGACAACAGAAGAAGAAGAAAACAGGAAACAACCTAGGAACCTGCCACAGAGGGCCTCTGAAAGGCTCTGCCTTGCAGACTATCAAAACAGATGCTGAGCCTGATTACCAACTCTTGGGCAGAGTGCATGGACTTTTATGAAAAAAGTGGGAAATAGTAAGAGCTGGAGAGGACAGGAACCCCACAAGGAGAGCAACAGGATGAGAAAATTTGAACACAGGGAACTTCCCAGAGACTCATACTTCAACCAAGGACTATTCATGGAGATAACCTAGAACCCCTGCACAGATATAGCCCATGGAAGTTTAGTGTCCAAGTGGGTAACATAGTAATGGGAAGAGGGACTGTCTCTGACATGAACTCAGGGCCTGGCTCTTTGATCACCTCTGCCTGTGGGGGGACCAACCTTACCAGGCCACAGATGATGACAATGCAGCCACTTCTGATGAGAACTGATAGACTAAGATCAGAAGTAAGGAGAGGAGGACCTCCTCTATCAGTTGACTTGGGCAGGGGCATGCATGAAGAAGGGGGAGGGAGGGAGGGGCTTATGGGAGGATACAAAATGTATAAAGTGTAATTAATAAAAAAATTAAAAAAAATAGTATCTCTTAAAGAGACAGTAATTGACCTGGGAGTTTTTAGGTTTTAAGTTTGGATTTTATCACTGCGAGCTTATTTCCCCCACCAAATTATGATAAAGTATGTTTTAAAGGGTGTGGATACTTAGATTGTGTGGGCACCATATGTTGTAGGACTATTAATATTTGCTATTGATATTCTTTCAGTAATGCTGCTGTTAGTCTTAAGCAGCTGTATAACCAAATCACCACACAGAGACTGGGGTTTATTTCGTTAACCTAGAATACAATGCTGGCCAATAGTTACTCCCTCCTAAACCTCCAAGACCTCATAGTTTCCTAACATTTAGATTTTACCCTTTATACTTGCTTTTTGTGAAATATTATGTCCAGTCCATCTCCACATAGTTCCAAGATCTCTCCTCCAGCTCTGCTCTCCTAGATCTCTTCTTGCCCCTTCTCCTCCCACTTATTTCCTGCCTTCTAGCTCCTCCCCTCTTTCCTGTCCTCTAGCTCCTCCCATTGCACAACATTGTAGCTAGTTGCTTTATTTTGGACTGTTTAAACACAGTTCAGACAGTATGCTTAGATTAAGTATCACAATGCAATATCCGGATTGAAACCAGAAAGGGGCGGGGGAGAAATCAGCATCTGAATGAACAAGGGTAAGGTGTATACATTTCAAAAGAACATTATACCGAACTTATGAAAGAAGGGGGAAATCATAAGAGCAGGAGAAGACAGGAGCTCCACAAGGAGAGCAATAGAAACAAAATATCTGGGCAAAGGGGTCATTTCTGAGACTGATACTCCAACCAAACACCATGCATGGATATAACCTGGAACCCCTGCACAGATGTAGTCCATGGCAGCTCAGTATTCAAGTGGGTACCCTGGTAAGGGGAACAGGGACTGTTTCTGACATGAACTCAGTGGTGGGTTCTTTGTGTTCCCTGTTTTTAATATCTGACTAGTATTCCAGAGTGTAAATGTACCACACTGATTGTATCAATTCTTCTATTAAAGGATATCTAGTTTGTTTGTTTGTTTTTTCAGAATTTTTTTGACAATGAGAAATGTCAGCTCTTGGCAGGACCCATTTTCAACTTTGAAGAACATGATGAGCATCAAAAAAATTCTCCTTTAGGAGATGGTTTCATATATTTCAAGCTAGCTACTGAGCAAGGTATGCCCTTGCTTCTACTGTAGGCAGAATTCTGGATAAACTGGAGGCAGGAAAGTTGAGTGCTGACCTTTGCATGGACAAGTTAGGCAAGTTCTTCATAATACTTGCTTCACAAAAAATAAACACTTAGTGTTTATTCAGATATTTATCCTTCTCAGTTCTCTTATTGGATTGAAGACTAAATAGCTACAGCGTTACAATTAAGACTAAGTTCATGAGGCTTTAAGAAGTTGTTTGAGGTCTAAGAAAAAGGTTTGTTAATTTATATTGCAAGTTTTGATACAAAGTGATTTAGGTAAAGACCTTTGGACTCTCCAAAATAAGATTGATATTAGAGTACTTTCTTCAGAGTTACTAAATTCCTACGGCCTGGACATTGTGAATGTAATTTGTACCCGAAAGTATATAGTTGATTAATGTTAAAGGAAGTCTTTTATTTAGAAAAAAAAAGTGGAAATGTTGCAGGATATTTGATTCCAAATTGTGAACGGTAAAACCCTGTTTCTTGTTTGCTATGGTTGACCACTATCATACACCTTTAATCCAAGAACTTTTTATTTTAAATAGGTGATTATGGTGTGGTTCACCCAGCCTAGCACATGCCTTTAATTCAAGAGCTTTCTGCACACAGAATTTAATAAAGTTAACCCTAGGTCAAGAGACGACAGATCAAGAAACAGCTGACACAGAGATTAAAGAGTAGCAGGAACATTGAGTTGAGAGGTATTTATGACAGCATGGAGAAAAGGTAAGAGCTTTTAGCTTCAGCTCTAGCTTTAGCTTCAGCCTCAGCTCCTCAACTCCTCAGTTCCCTGGATTAGGGTCATTGAGCTAGCAAGCCATTGGTCTTTGGTTTTTTGGCTTTTTCCTTCTTGGTCATCACTTGAGCTAGTTAGTGGTTCAGTCTCAGTGAGGCCCTATGAGTCCAGTTTTGTTGATTCTGTGGCATAGTCATTGGTTAGCCACTACCACAATTTCTTTCTCACCTTTACCCTAGCACTTCATGCTGGGAGGTCAGATTGTAGGCTAAAGGTTTTATGGCTGGGTTGGTGTCCTAATCCCTCCACTGGAAGTTTGCCAGTTTATAAGAGATGGCCATTTCAAGTTCTGCATCTCTCAAGGAACCTTAGCTAAAGTCACCCTAATAGATTTCTGGAGTTTCCATTCCACTAGGTCTCTATCATGCCCCTGAATTGCCCTCCAATTCCAGTTGACTCTGAGTATTTTCTCCCTCCATCCTCTTCCAACTTCATCTCTCCTGTTTTTGTCCCCACCCTCCCCCAGCCAAAACTCAATATCTATTCTTTTCCCACTTGAGGCCTATGCCAGGAGAGGGAGCCCATGCCTCACAATGCCTGATGGCAAGAAACTGGGGGCTGGAGAATACAGAGACTTATGATAGTATCAAAAACAACTGCCCAGAAGTCACTGAAATGATTCCTGTTGCTATTCTACTATACTCTTGGTAATGGAAATTTAAACAAATAAAATTAACTATATTCTGAGACAACCTAAAAATACATATTCCAAATATTTCAAAATACATTTTCAAATTTGCAGTGAAAATCTAAAATACCCATTTATCACAGTTCCAAAGTACAAAATCAGTACACATATCACTTTTACTTGTAAAAAAATATGAATAATAAAAAGTTGGGAAATTATTCCATTTATTGTAGCATTTAAAACATTTAAAAGAGGGCCAATTTAAGCAAAAAAAGGAAAATACTTCTTTGCCATAGTCTACAAAATGTTGATGAAAACTCTTAGAGAACTTGAAGATGACTCTGGGAAGGCAACTCTTTTAGGCTGAAATAATAGTGCCTAACTGTGCCCAGGGCTATAGATATAGCTAAGTTGCTGAAAATGATTGGCTGAAAAAACTGTTATAGATGGCTTTTAGAACACAGTTGTGTCTTATTTGGACAGAATGATTAGGCAGGGATCTGAGAAAAGAATACTGTCTACTCCCTGCTTCTCTTATAATTCAGATTACAAAACAAAAAGCTCAGTATTGGAAAAATATCAATCTGTTAATTTATGGTTTGTGGTTGTATCTTATTGCTAATATGCCTATCATAATTAACATAATCATTATTGAAATTATTTCAACTCAAAGTAACGTCAAAACGCACTGCCCACAAATTGGCCACAACTGAATGTTACAGGATCACTTAGTATTCACATTTTACAAAGAAGAAAAGAAGATGAATCCTATCCTCCCCTATTCCTAGCAGAGTGGAATTCTAGTTTTTTTTTTCATTTATGTATGTATGTATGTATGTATGCATGTATGTATGTATGTATATATGTATTGTGTATTTAATCTGTTTATAGCCTGATCCCAGCTACCTCCCTCCTCTCCTCACAGTCCCACCCTCATATTCCTCTTCACCATTCCCTCTCTCTCCTTCTTCTCAGAGAAGAGGAGGCTCCCAAAGGTACAAACCCAGCCTGGCACCTCAAGTCACAGCAGAACTAAGTGCATCATTTCCCACTGAAGCCAGATATGAGAGCCCAGTTGGGAAAAGAAAGTGTGGTTGATTATTAATATATAATATTGATTTGTCTTTTAGTTAAACAGTGGTTATTCCTAAACCACCTGTCTGCTCAAATTATCACACGGAGACGAGGATTTATTTAATTAACCTAGAGCACAATGCAGGGCAAAAATTACTCCTTTTTAAACTTCTAAGTCGCTTCCTGCCATTCAGATTTCCCACATTATACTTGCTTTTTAGTCATATCTTAAGTCTGGCTCACCTCTCCTGGTGTTTCTATGTGCTCTCCTCTAGAATTTATCTTCCTACCTCTTTTCTTTTTCCTCCCCTCCATTCCAGGATGTCCCACCCTATTCTCTCCATTGCTCAGCATTGACTGTTTTTACTGGCAACAAAGAGAACAAATGGTGGCATGTTTAAACAAACTTGAGAGAGGTAACACTTACAATAGGCATCACAATGCAATGTCATGATTGAAACCAGATAGTGGGGTAGAGAAATCAGCATTTCAATGAACAAGGGTAAATTGTATACATTCTACAAGAACATTATGCCAACAAGGGAGCCAGTGGCAGACAACAGAGTTAGAGACAGCATCTATGTCCATTGTTAGGGGACCTACATGTTGAACATATTGCACATCTGCTACATATATGTTTAGGTCCACCCCGTTCAAGTCCTTTGGTCGGTGATTCAGTTTCTGTCAGACACCAGGGGCCCAGGATAGTTGAGTCTAGATTTTCTGATAATGTCCTTGATTCCTCTGGCTTCCTCTATCTTTCTCCTCACTCTTCCATAGTACTCTCTGAGCTTAGCCTATTCTTTGGGTGTGGTTCTCTGCATCTGTGTCCACCAGCTGCTGAGTGAAGCCTCTCAGAAGACAGTTATGCTAGGTTCCTGTCAGCAATCAAAGCAAATTATCATTAAGTTTGACAGTGGTTGTTGCTCTTTTCCATGGGCCTCATATTAGGCCAGCCATTAGTTTGTCATTCCCTCAATCTCTGTTCCATCTTTATCCCTGTGCTTCTTGTAGGTAAGAAAATTTTGTGTTGAAAGTTTTATGGGTAGCTTTGTGTCTCCCTCCTTCCACTGGAAGTCCTATCTGACTACAGAAGGTGGCCACTTTAGGTTCCTTAAACACACTGCTAGAAGTCTCAGATAAGGTTACCCCATAGAATCCTGGGAGCTTCCCCTTTCCCATAGATTCCCCCCCACCAATTTGAATTCTTTCTCCCAGTCCTCTGCCTATTCTCCCTCCAGCCACCCCTTTCTATAATCCCCACCTTTGTTACTTGTTTGTTTGTTTATTTATTTATTTATGTATTTGTTTGTTTCTTAGAATATTGGAAATAGATTAATTGTAGGACCCAGCTATACCATTTCTGGGCATATAACCAAAAGATGTACCACCATATCACAAAGACTTGCTCAGCTATGTCTATAGCAGCTTTATTTGTAATATCCAGAAATTGGAAACAGCCTAGATATCCCTTTACTGAAGAATGGATAAACAAAATGTGACACATTTACACAATGAAACACTACTCAGCTATTAAAACGAAGACATCATGAAATTTGGAGGCAAATGAGTGGAACTAGAAAAGATTATCCTGAGTGACACAAACAGATCCAGAAAGACATGCATTGTATGTACTCACTTATAAGTGGATATTATATATAAAGACATCTGATGTACATGGAGGGAGGAAAGGGGGTGGGAAAGAAGGTGGGGAGCTTTAGGATTTTAAAGGTTCCTTCCAATAATAATAATAATAATAATAATAATAATAATAATGACTGTTTAAGATTCTTATTCTAAAAACTATATTTTATATGTTTTATAGAAACCAAGGAAGAGAATGAACATTATTATGGCAGATCAAATTTTAGTATTTCTATAAATTAAAAAAAGCTGTGCAAATTGTAAATGGTTCAGTGCTTTAGAATCTTCAGGTCAAGTTTTACTGAGTTATCTATTAATATTTTTAATTTTCCTTTTTTTTGAAAAATATTTTTTTATTTTTAATTATACTTTATTTACATTGTATCCCCCCTTTAGTTCCCTCCCTCCTCCCCTCCCAATCCTTTCCTCCCCCTTCTCCATACACTCCCCTCTCCAAGTCTACTGATAGGAAAGAATTTCTTTTTCTTCTTTCTGATCCTAGTCTGTTAGGTCTCATCAGGAGTGGCTGCATTGTCTTTCTTTGTGGCCTGGTAAGGCTGCTCCCCGCTCAGGGGGACGTGATCAAAGAGCAGGCCAATCAGTTCATGTCAGAAGCAGTCCCTGTTCTTCCTTTTTAATTTCTTAGGAATTCAGTTACAGAAAGTCATTCATCTATGCCCTAGTGTTACATCATTACTGCACACACATTCTAAGCACACCAATATATATATGTGCTTCATTCAGAGTCAATTATTTTAAACATTTGATTTCAGAAGTAATGTCTATAATTTCTCATGTACAGTGAATAGAAGATAGTAAGTGTCCAGTTATATTAAAATATTGTTTTTTTTTACTGAGGAAAACATTGGAAGTTTTCAGAAATATAGTTGAAATATTTAATAATTAATATTTAAATATTCAGTTATTTTCTACTTGACAAAAATTTAATCTGACTTGATCAGTCCAACAAAATTACTAACTTGTACTCTTAAATTTTTACTGTCTTTCCTTTATGGAAGAAGGGGGAGATAGAAAGACCTGGAGGGGGTAGGAGCTCCACAAGGAGACCAACAGAGCCAAAAAATTCTGGACCCATGGAGCCTCCAGAGACCAATACTCCAACCAAGGACCACCCATGGAGAGGACCTCTGCTCAGATGTAGCTCATTGGCAGCTTAGTTTCCAAGTTGGTTCCCTAGTAAGGGGAGTAAGAGCTGTCTCTGACATTAACTCAGTGGCCACATCTTTGATTACCTTCCCCCGGGAAAGAGGGTCAGCCTTGCCTGGCCACAGAGGAAAACATTACAGCCAGTTCTGATGAGACCTCATAGGCTAGGGTCAGATGGAAGGGGAGGAGGACCTCCTCTATCAGTGGACTAGTGGAGGGACATAGGAGGAGAAGAGGGAGGAAGAGTGGGACTGGAAGGAGATAAAGGAGGGGGTTACAGCTACTATACAAAGTGAAAAAATTGTAATAAATATATAAATAGATATAAAATAATTTACCTTATCTGACAGTTTTCTATTAAGTTAGTTAGACAATTTTCTGACTTCCATCTCTTATAATTATCTAAATATTTAGAATTTACCTAAATTTACTTTTTACAAGAACTATTTTCAGTATTTACAATTATTTCAATGACACCAGCAAATACGTAAATTTTGTGTTCGAACTTTTTTCCTTTTTCTCCTTTCCTCCATCTTATTTTCTATCAGTTCTTGCTCTCCATCCACCTCCTACTTCTTTAATTTCCCATTCGTTCCTTTCTGCCTCCTCAACTTGTCAAGCAGGCTCGCCCATTCTCAAATGAATTGGCATTTTCTTTGATATTATTCTTACTTACATACAAGAGTGTCTCTGTACATACGTGTAGCACAAGTATATATAAAAACAGCCCACTAAGTAATTTTTTTTGTTGTTGTTGATAAGTATATGGTGATATGGGTTACTACTCTTTAGCTGAAAATCATTAAAGGGACTCATTTCAGGAGGAGGCTGATTTCTCTTCCTTCTCTCATTAGTCATTAATCACCTGTTTGTTTGTTTTTGTCTCAGAATAGGAACCATTCTAGTTTAATATATTCTTTTACATTCCACTTAACATTTCCTATTCTACTGTAACATACCCTTTTATATTTGATCCATTTTTTTGGATTGTTTATGGAGCTATTTGTAGGCAACACTTTCATGCAGATTTCCTCATATCCTTGCTCTAACAGTCTCTCCAACTTTTCTTTGATTATCTTTTCTGAGCCACAGGTACAGAGCTGTTATGTACATTTATCTGTAGGGGCTGGGATCCCTATGGTCTGTTGATCTCTGCACTGTCTCCAGCTGTGGTTTTCTGTGATGGTCTCCAATTGTTTGAAAGGAGGCTACTTTGATAAAGTGCAGTAGATAAAGTGGGTAAAAGCCTAAGATTTAGAGTGTAGTAAAGAACTGTGCTGGTTTAGCTTAGTTGTTGTAGCAGATTTTTTCCAAGGTCCGTGACACCTATAGCCACTGCAAGTTTTCAGTATTTCCAGCACCTGGCATGATTTCCCTCCTATTAGGATGACCTTAAGTATAATTAGACAGCTGTTTGTTATTACCAACATATGTGTGCCATTTATTGAAACTTTATTGAAAGTTCTGCATACCTTGGTGTTTGCGCATCCTGGTAAATGTACAGGTGTTATAGCTGGGAAGGACTATTTTATTGCTTTCCTCCTGTGCCAGTATCCGTAGTATATTCTTGAACAATGGATGCTAGTCCACAGAAAGAAAGCTCTCAGATAAGATATAGTTCTAATAATTCAAGCACTGTGTCCTAAATATACAGTATCTTCAGCGGTATTGCCCTTGTCTCAAAACTTCTAAACTTCCTGAATCTAGCACTTATAATATGTGGTTCTATTTTCTAGTAAATTCAATTTTTAGAATATATTATTGACAGAGTCAATGTTTTGTGATTGTTCATGACATAAAGGAAATTGAAATGTTATGTTAGGCCACAGAGGAGGACTTTGCAGCCAGTCCTGAAAATACCTGACAAAAGGGAGTCATATGAAAGGGGAGGAGGTCCTCCCCTATCAGTGGATTTGGAAAGGGGCAGGGAGGAGATGAGGAAGGGAGGGTGGGATTGGGGAGGGAATGAGGGATACAGCTGGGATACAGAATTAACAAAATGTAACTAATGAGAAAAATAAAATAAAAAAATAAAAAATAAAAAAAGAAAGCATGTGTCAAAGGGAGAAAAATATGAGATTAAAAAAAGAAAAAAAGAAATGTTATGTCCGCATGTATGAAACAAATATTCCCTGAAAATGTGTTTACTCTTGGAAATCTGGCCATTTGGTATCCTAATTTTACTTACTTTGTAAATCAACAAAAATATGTTGCAAGTAATTTTTATACTGCACATAATACCACAATAAATGTCTCAATGGAGTAATTTAGTGCCAGACTCTGACCTTGATTCACTCTTGCTTCTCAGGAAGATTAGGGCTGTTGCCTCCTGATGTGTGAGAATGATCACAGGTTAGCAAGGAAATGAAGCTGCAATAATAACACAATAGTATAAGGTTGGGAAAAAAAACAAATACTAAGAAAAACAGCTATTATTTAAGATAATATTCTGTCATTACAGGGTCTACTAAATCCTGTGTGCATCAAAACAAAATGCTAAAACAAAATCATGATATTAGCACACAAGGTTAGTAGACCCATATAATGCAATATTAATGTGCCCAAGCACTGTATTTTTACTTTCAAGGAAACAATCTATGATTTAAGATATTAACTCAATTCAAAATGACATAAAGATTTCAAAGAATTGCAAAAAATGAATATCAATGGCTCTGCAAATTATACTTTATTTCTGAGAGACAGTAAAGAGAATTTGAATCATAAAACAATTACAAAGATTTGATATGGATAGCTTGGTGTGTTATTATGCTCTTCTCTACACTTCCATCCTTTAGCCTTCTAGATCACTACCACGTGCTGAATCAAACCATGTTGTAAAAGCAAGTATGTATCACAATTATTGTTAAGAGGCTAACGTGTGAAATTTTTATATTTTTCTATTCTTTCTCATGAATCTTGCAAAATCTGGACTTTTTAAAATCTGTGTTCTTTAGATTAAGATTTAATTAGTTTATAAATGTGTGCTCCTGTAGAACATTCAACTATGATGCATCTTCCAGAAGCACCAGAATTTCTGAACATTTAAGAAAATAAATTAATTTTAATATTTAAAAGTCATTGCTATTTAATATAATTGCATTAATGGTAAGGTTAAACCAGCATTTAAATACATATGCCTTGTGCCAATATTCCTTGTGCAGCAACTTCAAACAACTTCAAAAACAGAAAGAATTAGTTCACCTTTGCCACCATGCATATAGTGTGAATGTTTCTGAATAAAATTTAGATAGCTAAGCAAACCCAGTACTTATTTTACTCGGTGTGTTTTAGGTATATAATGTCTGTTCATTATCTGGATCATTACCACATCTGATATTAAGAAAATAAATTTTATGGTCCTAATAATGTCATAAAGGCAGGTGTTAAAATCCTCATGGCTCTCCTCATGTAAGCAATTTTTTTTTCTTCTTGGATGTAGCAATCTTTCTAGCTTCTTTCTTAAAGACAAAATATATGATGATAATAAAAATTAAAGAAAGAAAGAAGATGAGAAAGGTATATAAATGCATACATATGCATACTCATAAGATTCACATGGGTGAAAGCGACAAATTCAGCATTGGTGACAGCGTGATAGAAGCAGGCGATATAAAATATTATACATTTTATAGAAATTGACCATGATGTTCAGACCTCCTTTTGCAAATCTTCTGGAAAATTTAAATCATTTTTGCTATTATACTCTTAGGCATTTTCAACCATTTGCCTTTCTTTGTTATATAAATCTTCTCTTGCCAAAGGGATCAATTGGGATTTGAGACTTATCCTATGGCTAACAGTCAAAGCAAAAAAGACCAAGCATGGAGTGACCTTAGCTTTTCAGAGAAGCACTGGTGACTAGGAACAGCAGGTGCCCTTCGTCTCTTTCAATGCTGTCAGCATTAAAAGGTGCAGTATCTTTTATCTATACAGCAAAGCCACATTCTAAAAAGTAACTGCTTGGAATGTACTAACACAAAGAAATATTGATAAATGTTTTTGTGAAAGTGAAAGTGACTCATTTTATAGAGAAGACATACTGATATCTGAATGCAGCCCTAAGGTATTCATAAGATAGTACAAATGTGGAACAAATTTATGTTTCCAAAAATATTTACTTACTTTTAAATATAAGCATTTTTAATATATTTTTCTTTATTAATTACACTTTATTCACTTTGTATCCCCCCTGTGGTTCCTTCCCTCCTCCCGTCCCAATCCCTCCCTTCCTCCACCCTCTGCATTCATGCCCCTCCCCAAGTCCACTGATAGGGGAGGTCTTCTTTTCCTTCCTTGTTGGTATAATGTTCTTTTAAAATGTATATGCCTTACCCTTGTTAATTCAAACGCTGATTTCCCCACCCCCAACTCTCTGGTTTCAATCTGGATATTGCATTGTGATACTCACTATAAGCATCCTGTCTCAACTCTTGTGTAAACAGGACACAAATAAAGCAACTAGATACAATGTTGTGCAATGGGAGGAGCCAGAGGACAGGAAAGAGAGGAGGACCTAGACAACAGGAAGGGGCGAGAAGGAAGAGGAGCTGGAGGAGAGGAGAGCACGAGGAGAACAGAGTGGGAGGAGAGAGCTTGGAGGAATTGGAGCATGAACCAGACCTAAGATTTCGCAAAAAGCAAGTATAATGTGGGAAATCTAAATGTTAGGAAACTGAGGGCTTGGAGGTTTAGGAGGGAGTAAATATTGCCCAGCATTGTGTTCTAGATTAACTAAAAACCCAGTCTCTGTGTGGTGATTTGGTTATACAGCTGCTGAGGATTAACAGCAGCGTTACTAGAAGATAAACTAATAGTAAATATTAATAGTCGCATACAACACTTCCTTCTGATCCTAGTCAATTAGGTCTCATCAGGAGTGGCTGCATTGCCTCCTTCTGTGGCCTGGTAAAGCTGCTTCCCCCTCAGAGGGAGGTAATTAAAGAGCAGGCTAATCAGTTCATGTCAGAGACAGTCCCTGTTCCTATTACAATGGAACCCACTTGGATACTGAACTGCCATGGGCTACATCTGTGAACCCTCCTCCATTGCTGGTGAGAATGTAAACTTGTACAAGCACTCTGGAAAGCAATCTAGCGCTTTCTCAGACAACTAGGAATAGCGCTTCCTCAAGATCCAGCTATAGCACTCCTAGGCATATACCCAAAAGAGTCTCAAGTACACAATAAGGACATTTGTTCAACCATGTTTGTAGCAGCTTTATTTGTAATAGCCAGAAGCTGGCAACAACCCAGATGCCCCTCAACTGAAGAATGGATACAGAAATTGTGGTACATCTATAGAATGGAATATTGCTCAGCAATGAAAAACAAGGAAATCATGAAATTTGCAGGTAAATGGTGGGATCTGGAAAAGATCGTCCTGAGTGAGCTATCTCAGAAGCAGAAAGATGCACATGGTATATACTCACGCATATAGATATATAATATAGGATAAACCTACTAAAATCTGTTCACCTAAATATAAGCATTTTTTAATTCAAAACAAGTGATTTGAAAATAAATTTCTTTACACACCAGTGGGGAAGTTGACATGTTTCGGTTATGATCTATTATATATTACATGTTCGTTTTACAATGAAATTAAAATAGATGAATCATGTAATACTACTTTGATTAGGAGATCTAAAGAATTAAAGAAGTAGATAAGCATCACAAGAAGCCTCAATCAACCCTTCTTTATGAGTGTGTAAGTATACATTAAATATATACATTATCCTTTCCTTTATGATGAAGCATAAACAAAATTTTTTACTAAATATCATAGTGTCATCTGAGATTATGATATTATAATTTAAAAAGTATGATAATTCTAAGCAAAATGTTTCTTAAACTAATCTTTTACAAGAGTAGTTTTTCACTGTAATTCTTCCTAGTCTATGCTTTCTTTTTATTTATTTATTTTTATTATTTAATTATTTTTATTTTTATTAATTACAATTTATTCACTTTGTATCCCCCTCTACCTTTCTCCTTCCTCCCCTCCCAATCCCACCCTCCCTCCTCCCCACCTATGTCTCACTCCCAGTCCACTGATAAGGGAGGTCCTCCTCCCCTTCCCTTTGATCCTAGTCTAGTAGGTCTCATCAGGAGTGGCTGTATTATCTTCCTCTGTGGCCTAGTAAGGCTGCTCCCCCCTCAGGGGGATGTGATCAAAGAGCAGGCCAATCAGTTCCTGTCAGAGACAGTCCCTGTCCCCATTACTATGGAACCCACTTAGATAATGAACTTTCATAGACTACCTCTGTGCAGGGGTTCCAGGCCATCTCTATGAGTGGTCCTTAGCTGGAGTATCAGTTTCAGAAAAGACCCCTGTGCCCAGACTTTTAGGATCTGTTGCTGTCCTTGTGGAATTCCTGTCTTTTCCAGGTCTTACTATCTCCCACTTCTTTCATAAGATTCCCTGCACTCTGCCCAAAATTTGGCTATGAGTCTCAGCATCTGCCTTGATTCCCTGAACTGTAGAATCTTTCAGAGGCCCTTTGTGGTAGGCTCCTGTTCTATTAGAATTTTATATATCTGAATTGTAAACAGTTAGGAATAGTGGTTCCTTAAGATCCCGCTATACCACTCCGAGGCATATATCCAAAAGATGCTCTATTATACAACAAGGACATCTGCTCAACCATGTTTGTAGCAGCTTTATTTGTAATAGCCAGAAGCTGGAAACAGCCCAGATGCCCTTCAGTAGAGGGATGGATACAGAAATTGTGGTACATGTACTCAATGGGGTATTACTCAGCGATAAAAAACAAGGAAATTATGAAATTTGCAAGTAAATGGTGGGAACTGGAAAAGATCAACCTCAGTGAGGTATACTAGAAGCAAAAAGACACACAGGGTATATACTCACTCATAAGTGGATATTAGACATATAATATAGGATAAAGATACTAAAATCTGTACACCTAAAGAAGCTAATCAGGAAAGAGGACTCTGGCTAAGACGCTCAGTCCACATTCAGAAAGGCAAAGAGCATAGACATTGGAGGAGAAAGAAAACAGGGAACAGGACAGGAGCCTACCACAGAGGGCCTCGGAAAGGCTCTACCCTGCAGGGTATCAAGGCAGATGCTGAGACTCATAGCCCATGCTTTCTTAATAAGACATAATATGATAGGTTTCATGGAACTTACTCTATAAGAGCTGTTGTTCTAGAATTCTTGAGAATTTTACATATACCAATCTTGTAAAGTTTTCTCTTTCTGAATGAAGACAAGGTCTTACTGTGTAGTCCAGGCCTTCTGTGATCATTTGATCCTCCTACTCAGAGTTACAAGTGTTAGATTAAACCTGTGATGGGATAATTATGACTCCTAACTCCTACAAGGTAAACAATAATATAGGAACATACAGTATCTTAACCCAAATTAAAATAACTCTATCACAATAGTCTTTCATAGACTACAAAAATATGATTACATATCATTAATTCAAAAAATAAATTTCACTTTAACCAAAGTTCAGAATCAACAGTTTATATATTATCTCACAGTTCACAATTTAATTTAACATATATTGCCTCTAATTCTACAGTTCTCTAAAGGAAAAGGAACATCTTACAATTAATAAGAGTTAGAGCATATTTATTTGATAAAATTCATACACAATGAATAATAATATAGAGTGAACATTTGTATATTCAAATTATTTACTCAGTGGACTTTTCACTCTATGATGCAATAATTCAAATGAAATAACAGTAGTATGGGGGATTAACTATCTAATGTTAATCCCAAAACTGCAATAAAAAAAAGAAGATATTAAAGGAAGTTTTATTTCTAAAAAGTGGTTTTATTTCTAACAAATTGAAGATGGGATACTATAGTAGAGACAGCCAGTCATTAATACACTTCAGGTAATATTCATATTTTTCATGCCATGTATATACATTGACTTGACTTTACAAAGTGACTTGGACATAGATTAAGTTCTCATTAGCAGTGAATCATTTTTAAGGAGACTGTCTGCCATCCAAAATTTTCCTGACTTCTTTCTTTGCATTTCTTCTAGAAATTTGGACTTTCAAAAGATTTCTGTTTTTTTTTTCTTCCTGGAAACAAACACATGACCAGATGTCAGGGAGATGATTAAAAAATAAATCCTTATAAAACATGGCAGTCCTTGAAAAGTCCAGCGAAAACCCCATAGGACTGCAGGATTCCTCCATGAAGCTGTGCATACAGTAAGAACTGGAAGAACCAACCTGGAAACCTTGCAAGAGGTGTTGGAAGAACCACAAAATTATCCCTGAACATTTTTTATATCATGATAATATATTTTAACTGAAGTAGAATTACACAACTTTTTCCCTTCCTTTACTCTCTTCAACCCTTCCCAGTCACCCTCCTTCACATCATTTTTATGTCTGCCCTTCCATATTCTCAAATTGGTAGTCTCTTCTTATTTGATTATCATCATTACATATGGGTATGTATGTGTGTATGTGTTTATGTGTACATGTACATATATATACACAAACATATATATATGCACATTTATATGTATGTATGTGTAGACATACATATATTCTCTATTTGGCATCTTAGTTATTGTTGGAAGCTTGTGTATTACTCTAAGTTAGGAATGGAGGGCTTGGTCTGCTTGTCTGTACCTGTAACTTACATTTTATATATATTATATAAATATATATACATTATATATACATTATATATATTAATATATGTATTATATAAATATATATGTACATTTTATATATATATATATATATATATATGCTTTTTTTGTTGTTGATATGTTTATGGATTCAAGGTTAAAGCACTCACCCATGTAAGACCTTAATTCTCCCTCTTCAAGCAGCTTCCCTGTATATTTTTCACTATTCTTAAACTACTAACTCTGGACCTAAACAGATAGATATCTATTTCTAAATGATATATTTTGCAAAATGTTTTTTGTCTACCAATTTATCTAAAACTGTATATTTGGACTACAGAAAATTATTTGTTATTTTGTTGTTGTTTTATTTTTACCAAATATCAGTATACATTCAACTCCCTAGCAATCACAATTTGTGCTTTTGCCCTTTAATCATATTTCTTAACTTACTAAAGTCTCTTGACACCTTTTCCTCTTTTCACGTCTATTCTTTTTTTTTTTTTTGTCTTCATTATTTTACAATATTTTCATTCTGGATATTGCCTGTTACTTTAATCACACATCATTTTTGCTGTTGTGAAATTCTTTAGTAGTCTCATTGTAGGAATCAAACTCACTCAAGCAAGCAAGGCTATTCACAATCTGGTTCTGTCTGTATACAGTATAACATACTGATCTTTCTAATGTTAGCCACATGGCACAGAGAAAACTACACGTGATAAGAACAAGATTATCTTTCCCTCTCCTCTTATTTTGGCATATTTAACTGTGCTTCCAAATGCCTCTACTCAGTGAAGCTCATCCATCATGAAAGACATCAGCCGAACCATAACACTAAATATAGAACTC
Source organism: Rhombomys opimus (assembly GCA_010120015.1). NCBI lineage: Eukaryota > Metazoa > Chordata > Mammalia > Rodentia > Muridae > Rhombomys > Rhombomys opimus. Next base: position 1,548,191 of record REGO01000132.1, on the reverse strand, counting down.
CATAATTTGATATAAAAGAATTGCCCTGTGGAACACTGACATAATGTCATCAAGAGAAATGCCCGAATGAGCATATTCACAAGAAAGAGAAGCCAAGAACCATCTGTTAGATGTAAGTGCATTTTATTGTGAAATTTGCTGCACAATTTTCCTTTACCCACATTATAATCAAAGTACACTAGTAATAAACTGTTTTGTATTTTAAGAATTGTTATTATATTTAGCATTTCTGGGAGCCTATAAAAGATTTATATACCTCATTGTATATATCCTTGCTCCATTCATATATAACTATAGGCAAAAGTCAATATATTATATTAATAAGGAAAGATCAAAATGGAAAAAGCTGAAAGTAGAAAACACAAATAAAAATAAAACTACTTTGCAAGCAGAAAACCCTTATTCCTGGCATTATCGATAAAAGATAAGGGTTACCATTGTTGTTGGCTCTGTGACGCTGGCAGAGTAGAACCTAAGAATGAGCTAAAATAAAATATCTATAAAAAGCATTATACAACTTATATTCTGAGGGTTAAAACATATGAGCAGTACTCATGACTTCAAATGTTCAAGTCACTAGGTCAGCTCATGCTTGAAAACATTTTTAATAACAAACTTAAGCAGCAATGTGTATGGTCATAAAATTACAGCCTATGAACAAAGCTATATTCTGGAGGAAAAGAGATCTTGAAGTTTTCTGATAAGTATTCAGAATTCCTCTCACCAGAGCCACCCTCACAGACTCCATGGAGTTTCTACTGCACTGGATTTTCACATCGCCTTCCCTTAAATGCCCCCCCCCCCAATTTCAGTCATCTCTTCCCATAATCTTTTCCTCAATCTGTCTCTCCACCAGATCCCTCCTGTTATCATCATCATCTGTCACCCACAAATTTTTCTCTAATTCCCCATGAAAGAGAGATCCATTCATCTTCCTTAGAGTCCTCCTCATTACAAGCTCTCTGAGTCTGTAGATTGTAGCACTACTATTCTTTACTTAAATGTAAATATCCACTTAAAAATGACTGCATACCATGTTTGTTTTTCTGGGTCTAGGTTATGAAACTGGCATTATCCCTAAAAAATTAGTTAATGAAATAATTCCTAATGGGAGATTCTGTTGTACTCATAGATGAGAAAGGTTTCATCCAGTAAATAATGGGAGCTGATGCAGAGAGAGTCAAACAGGTGAGCTTTAGGGAACCCCATAAAAGTGTTGGGTGGGGGAGAGAATTGCAGGAGCCAGCGAGGTTAAGGACACCATGAAAACTCCGTCCAGGCAATCAACTAAGCAGGCCTTATAGAAATTTACAGAGACTAAAGCAACAGTCACAGAGCCTGTATATGTCTGAGCTAGTTCCTCTCCATATATGTTATGGTTGTTAGCTTGGTATTCTTGAAGAATTCCTAACAGTGGGAGTAGGGGTATCTTTGACTCTTTTTTTTTTCTTTCTGGTTTTACGTATTTTTTCCTCCTACCGGGTTACCTCATCTTGCGTTGATATGACAGTTTGTCTTACTGTGCGAGATTTTATATCATGTTTGTTTTATATCCCTGGGGAGGCCTGCTCTTTCCTAAAGGGAAACTGAGAAAGAGCAGATTTTTGGCACAGGGGTGGTGGTGTTTAACTGGGAATAATGGAGAGATAGATTTTACTTCAATAGTATTGTGATAGTTTTCGTAATTTAATTGTGAATGTAGCACTTAAATTTTAGACATTTATAGTTTTGTGTTGATGGTTATTAATATTTAATATTGGTTTATCTTTTAGTTAAACAGCAGTTATTCCTAAACTAGTTGTACACCCAAATCACCACACAGAGACTAGGATTTACTTCATTAATCTAGAGCACAATGGTGGGCAGTAATTATTTCATCATAAACCTCCAAGCTTCCATCACTCCCTCCCATTCACATTTCACACATTATACTTGCTTTTTAGTCATATCTTAGGTCCAGTTTATTTATTCTGATGTTTCCTCATCCTCTCCTCCTGGATCTCTCTTCCCACTCACTTCTTTCTCCTGCCTTCTGGATCAGGATGTCCTACCCTATTCTCTCCATTGCTCAGCATTGGCTAGTTGATTTTTTTGGCAATATAGAGAACAAATGATAGCATGTTTACACAAACAGGAGACAGTTTCTAAGCATCACAATGCGGTGTCCAGAGTGAAGCCTGGTAGAGGGGTAGAGAAATCATCATTGGATTGAACCAAGATAAATTGTATACACGCCACAAGGACATTATACCAACATGTGGTGGTGCTGAACTGGGAAGAGTGGAGGGACAGATTTTACTTTAATAGTTTTCTGTTAGTTTGTATAATTTAATTGTGAATGTAGCACATAAATTTTAGACATTTATAGTTTTGTTTTTAATTTGTTTTGGGAATTACCTTCTAATTACATAATGTATTTGCTGGTGATCCAATATGGACCAGTACTGTTCTTTATGTGTTATATAAGGTTGTATGACTTTTTAGCAAACATAATTTCTTAATGTACAAGTGGAATGCTAAATTTCCCCTTTTTTATCAAGTACCTGTAAGAACGTTACATTTACTCAAAATAACTCACTAGTAGTTATTATTTTGTTTTCAATTATCATCTCAGGTGGCTAGAATATTGAACAATATTTCTCTGTTTGTTCATGTGAACATTTTAATTGTTTATGATAACTGTGAAACTTTTTTACAAATTTTAATAACATTTTTATATTTAGCTTGGAATTGCAAACAAAATGAATAACCATAAAAGTACTAGACTATAAAAAGGAGAAACATGCTGGATTATTTTATGAGTTTATTTTACATTGTTAATTATCTGTTACTATGTACTATGTACTTGTGCTTACAAATAATTTTGTATTTTCCAGATACAAAATTGCTCTTCATTCAGAGTTAGATTCTAGACACTAAAAAGACTCTAGCACCTGTGATGGAATAAAACTTTAGTAAAACACCTAGTTCCAAGTTCATGTCAGAGACAGCCCCAGCTCCCCTTACTAAGGTACTCACATGGAGAATGAGCTGTCTATGGGCAATATCTGCGCAGGTGGTCTAGGTCCTCTCCATGAATGGTTGGTACATTGGTCTCTGCAGACTCCCCTGGGCTCAGAGGGTTTTTTTATTATTTTATTATATTATATATTTTATTTTATTATTTTATTTTATTACTTTCTTTGTTTCCTTGTGGATTCCCTGTTGCCTCCAGGTCCTTCTATTCCTCCACCCCTTCTTCCATAAGACTTCCTGCACTATGCCTAAAGTGGACTAGGGGAGATGGAGGGTGAAAAAGGAGGGAGGATGGGACTAGGAGGAGATAAGAGAGGGTGCTACAAACTGGATATACAGTGAATAATTTGTAACATAATAATAATAGTAATAAACACTTAGTTCCACTTTTCTCTTCGTGTAATTTTAATTTATGCAGAAAAAGCAGTGTGGCACAAGATGGCTAGTTTTGTTTGAAATGCTGAATATGATACCTTTTATTATCACTTATTCTTACTGATCTGTAAGAGAAACATATTAAAGACATTAGGATAATCTCCTCCATTCATATTCTTATATTTCACCAGGATAAAGTTTACCTAAGGCTTCAAATATTTCTGAAAGGAATTAGATTCTATGTGATAGTTTAGCTAAAGAGCTAAATGAAAGGAATTACAAAAGATCATCCTGAGTGAGGAGTTCCAGAAAAAGAGAGACATACATGTCACATACTCTCTTATAAGTGGACATTAGCCATATTATAAAGGATAAACATACTAAAATCTGCAGACCTAAAGAAGCTAAATGACAAAGGGCATTCTAGGAATGATGCTTAATTCTCATTGATTGGAAAAACAGGATCGACACTGAAGCAGTAGAAGAGAGGAATCAGGACAGGAGCCTACCACCAAGTCCTCTAAAAGACTCCACCCAACCGGGGATCAAAGCAGATGCAAGACTCACAGCCAAACTTTGGACAGAGATCAGGAAGTCCTGTGGAAGAAAGGGGATATAAAAGGACCCATTAGGGACAGGAAGACTTCCCCTATCAGTGGAATAGGGAAGAGGGATAAGGGAGGAAGGGTTGGACCAGTAAGAGATGAGGGAGGGGCCTACCACTGGGATACAAATTGAATAAACTGTAAATAATTATAATAATAAGTATGAAAAAAAGATGTTGCTAAATAAGATAGCAACTTTGAAAATATGAATCAAATATACTTGAAGATAGTATTACCACCCATAATCAATGGGAATTGATATTTACTGACTGTTTAACACATCCTTAGAATACTAAGGATAGATAGATAGATAGATAGATAGATAGATAGATAGATAGATAGATAGATGATACTGGGACAAGTTATTGACGTAGAACTGTTCTTTTACTGTAAGCCATACATTTTTGTTAATATTCTAAGAACTCTGGTAAAGTGCATACATTCCAAAAGAACATTATACTAACACTAATTAAATTAGGACGAACACATACAGTGAGGTAGCATTATCTCTAGTTCAAAAAAAAAAAAAAAAAAAGGAAAGTGGGGTCACATGAGACTCAGTTACTTAATCAACTTCACATAGGCATTTAAAATAAAAGATACTTTGTCTCAAAATGCTGTTGGTTAGCTTCACCAGGCATAAATTAGTGTTCCAGCAAGAGCCAAGGGAGAGAAATAGCACAGTATATCATTCCCACTCCACAAGAATGCTGTTTATTAAAATATAATAATACAGTATTGAATCTCTGTCTGCTCTTACAATGCTGTTTTATCTTATTGATGACAATATGCTCCATGACTTTCTCAACATAATCAGCCTGCATAATAGCAACTCAGAAACCAAAGTTCTTAGAATATTAACAAAAATGTACGGCTTACAGTAAAAGAACAGTTCTATGTCAATAACTTGTCCCAGGATCATCCATCTATTTATCTATCTATCTATCTATCTATCTATCTATCTATCTATCTATCTACCTACCTATTTATCTAATTTTTTTTAGTAATATAGCCTTAGTTAAACCTGACTCTTAACCTGAACCTCTTATAAAGAGCCACAGGATTCTGTTCTTGATGCCTCAGATTTCCTTTAAAAAAATTCCAAAAAGGAGAAAACTAATAAATAATCTGGAAGAAAATTTTGAGTGTGATTGCCAACAATTCACATGATTGTGAGCAAGACACAGAGTGTCTGAGCTTCAGATTTTTCACATGCAAAATAACAGAATTGTACAGTTATGTATGTAATTTTCAGTGATTTAGGGAATTTGTTTTGTTAACAGTTCTTAAAATTATTAATTTACAAACATGAAAATATGGTATGAAACTTGTTCTTACTGAAGGAAAGTGTCTCAAATTACTAAAGAAAATATGTAAGATCTTCTCTTGGATTCTATTATCTGGTTAGGCCCAAGTTAGTGGCTCCATTACAATGCCTGGTGTGGGAATCAACATATAGAGATATTCTTGAATTTAAGAGGTCTGGAAAATGAGTCTTTTCCATCTACTTGTGAAAGAGAACAAGTGTGTATTCACCTAGTGAGTATTATAGCATAATTTTAAAGTTTTAACTTCAATTTATTGTCTATCTATATCTTTTACTTTGAGCCTGAGAAAGCCAATGACAAGATACTGGCTCTCCAAATTAGACCCATTACTCTTAACAAATTGGAAACAAAATAAATTATTAGCAAGGGATTTACTATGAAACAAATAATTCTCATAATGGGAGGTACTTCTACGGACCTTCAAGGATTATCACAACTATGTCTGGATATAAACAAAGCCATTTTTTAGAAGGAAAATGTACAGTGTAATATCATTCCACTAAGAAAAAAGTAGTGAAATATTTGTATACGTGTTCTGGATAATAGCCTCAGAAATGAGCTATAAGACCAACAGACCAATGATACTGACTCATGTTTAATAATGATCAATGTTATTATAGATAGTTCAGTGCACGAAGAAATCCTCAAGTGTTTCTACCAATTGCTAATATTTTCTGAAAAATGTTATGATATTTTTAGCACAAAATGATAAATCAATATCATGCTATTAGCAATAAATTATGATGGTAGCAATATTTGTCAGAACACAACAGACCAATTTGAGTTGCTGATTATAAAATTATGATTTATTAAAACTCACTACTTAGTTCCACCAGGTAACTTACTAGCTCAACCATCCTGGGAATCACTTAGGTGACCTACACTCTTCTTCCTGTTTTCAATTTCCAGTTCCCCTGTCTCTTCTCTATCCAAACACAGGAGCCTGTTTTCCTCCTTGATCTCCATTCCTTGAGTTTTTCACAGATCCTCATGGGAGACCCAGCTCTCTTCTCTCCTCTGAACTTTCTAACCCCACATTTTCTATCTCAACCCCATTTCTACTTAATACCTACAAATGGTTTCTAAACATATCATCCAGACAAGGACAAAGAAGCCTTCCCTACATAGAAATCTATAGCCACCACATTTTTCTACAATTCAGAGATGGCAACAGAAATCAAAGAGCAAAGTAGCCACACATACAACAAAGAAAAGAACAGATACCAACACCTAGCATAAAGACACATATAGTATATATTCACTTATAAGTGGATATTAGCCATAGAATATAGGCTAATCATACTAAAATATATTGTCCTAAAGAAGCTAAACAACAAGGAGGACCCTAGGAAAAAAGGCTTAATCCTCATTCAGAAGGGCAAACAGGATAGACATCAGAAGTAGGAGAAGACAAGGAACAGGAGAGGAGCATATCACAGAGGGCCCCTGAAAGACTCTCCATCCAATGCAGTAGTCTTCTACTGCATTCAAACACACCTAAACATTAAGGATAGAAATCACCTCAGGGTAAATGGATGGGAAAAGGTAATCTAAGCAAATATAAACTTCAAATAGTCAGAAGAGTTAGGGAAGGACATTATATACTTATCAAAGAAGAATATACCAAGAGTACCTTGCAGTTCTTAACATCTATGCACTAAACAGAAGGGAATCTTAAGTTTATAAAAGATACACTACAGCAGCTTAAATTGCATGTCTACCTGCTCACAGTGATACTGGAGGACGTTAATGTCTTATTCTTGCCAATAGACAGATCGTCCAGACAAAAACTGAACAGATAAATGCTAAATCTAAAAACTGTCATATAAAATCTCTGCATATTTCTTGATCAGAATGATAGAATCAGTGACAATATGTAAGTAGCATAACTAATAATAGACATTCTCTTTTTCTCTTTCCTAGATATTTATCAATATTCATTCTCTTAATACTTTTGTGGGGTTTTTGTTGTTGTTGTTGCTGTTTTTAAAAAAAGTTGTTTATTAGACAAAATTAGAGCAAGATGTGAATACCAAGCAGATTAGTGAAGAATCATTAATCACTTATTGACTCTCAAAAGCAATGTTTATAACAAGGTTACTTCATCCAGGCAGTATTATTTTTCAACAGTTACAAAAAAAGTTTAAAATAAAGTATATTTAAAGAAACAGATACTGCTTATCCACTTAAAGCAAATATTTTGAATTGTAATTGATTTTTCTTTTACATTTTCATTGTATTTCTGTTTATTTTTTAGGTAATCACTTTACAGCCTTATACTAACCACCTCTCTCTTCTCCTCCCAGTCCCACTCTCATGCCCTCCTCTCACTCACATTCCACCCTCTCCTTCTCAGAGAAAGGAAAATCCCCAAAGGGTGTCAACCCTCCCCTCAAGTCACAGCAGGACTAAGTGTATCCTCTCCCACTGAGGCCTGATAAGACAAACCAACTAGGTGAAATTAATTCAATGACAGGCAACAGCATCAGAGACAGCCTCTACTCCTTTTGCTAGGGGACCTATATGCTGACCACGCTGTAGGGGCAAGAGGAGCAGACCATGCATGCTCTTCGATTGGTGGTTCAGTCTATGTGAGCCCCCACGAGTCCATGTAAGTAGATTTTGTAGGTCTTCTTGTTATGTGCTTGACTTTTTCTCCTCCCTCAATTCTTTCTTCCAATCTTTCACAGCACTCCCTGAGCTCAGTCTGTTGTTTGGCTGTGGGTCCCTGCTTCTGTTTCCATCAACTGTTCAATGAATCCTCTCAGAAGTCAGTTCTGCTAAACTCCTTCCTGAAAGCCCAGCAGAATATCATTAATAGTGACATGACAGAGGTTGGCTGTCTCCCATGGGGTGAGTCTCAAATTGGGCCAGTTGTTGGTTTATCATTCCCTCAATTTCTATTCTATCTTTTCCATTGCACTTTTTGTAGGCAAGACATATTTTGGGTCAAAGGATTTATGGGTGGTCTGGTGTTCCCTTCCCTCCACTGGGGTTCTCACCTGACCACCAGTAGTGACTTCATGCTCCCTAACATCTGCTGCTTGGAGATTCAGCTAGGAACAACCCTATAGATTCCCAGGAGCATCCTTTCCCAGAGATGCCCCTCCCATACCAATTTCTGTTCTCTCTCCTGGTCCTCCCGCTTACCAAATCCCACTCTTGGCCCACCTGATCCAAACACAGTTACCCCACCCTCTTCCCCCTAGATTACTCCTCTCCATCTACTTCAGTTATCTATTGTATTTCCCTTAATGAGTGAGATTCAAGTATCTTCCCTTGGCCCTTCCTTGGCTTCCTTGGGTCTATGTATTGCATCATTGTTATCCTGCGCTTTATGGTTAGTATCCACTTATAAGTGAGTACATACCAGTCATGTCTTTCTGTGTCTGGATTAACTTGGTTGGATTTTTAAAACCTAAAGCATAGAACTCTCAGTCTCAGTTAGTTTGCCAGAAATATAGTATTTGAATCAAGTAAGAACTGGACTGTAGGGGGCATAAGGAAACTCCCTCAGGAGTGAACGAAAATTCTATAAGCATCCATCTCACCAAATTCACATCTGGGACATAGTAAAGATTTCATACATCCAGGTGATGGAACAGACAATTGGCAAACATAGTTTCATCACTATTGATAAAATAATGAATATAAAAGTAATACTCAGCAGGAAATTCTCAGCATAGAAAAACTATCAAAAATTAAATTTTGCTATTGATTGCAAGAAACACAGGTCTGAAAGAGCTAAACAGATCCAAGGGTCAGTATCAATCAACATAGCTAAATCTTTTAGTTGTATTATTATTACCAGGAATGTTGGTAGGGGAATGCAGGAAGATTAAAGTTTTTGACTACCCTGTGCTACAGAGTGAAATATTGTCTCTAAAAGTACAATATGAAACTCTCTAGAACTACTAAAATTTTGCATGCTAAACACTTGCTCATGAAGATAACATTCCTGAAAACAGTGAATATTGTATCAAGAAAATTGCAGATCTTTGTTAATTACAACATGAAAATAATTTAAAATAAATAACATTATGGTAAAGTTATTGAAGTCTTTTGTAAAACAGGCAATAATATTTTAAAATATCCTCTTGTTTTATGAAGAATTGTGTAGTAGATACTAGAAAGAAAACATGATAAAGAGCTACCAACCATTGAAAGAAGATTGGCATCTCCACAGATGAGCATGCTTTATTGTCTTATGTAAAGCAGTAATCTCTGAAACTATATATATGCAAACACAATGAATGAACTGTTGCTTGAATGTACATATACTATATATAATATAAAATTACTTGTATTATATATAAGTATACATAATATAGTATATAATTATATATGTTATGTTAATTAAAATATATTTATAAATATATTATATTAAATAAAATATATTGTAACGTGTAATAAAATATAATCGATACTATATCATATGTATGTATTATATCTACATAGATATATAATATATAAGTATATCTCTCTATAAGTATAAATATATGTATCAATATATAAATAGGTCTACATTCATAAGTAAATATAGAGAGATGGATAGATAGATGAAGATATACTTGTACATACATAATTATTTAAATAAAATAAATAAAATGGTTGAAGGAAGGGTAGCTGGGATAGGCTGCAAGGAGGAAAAGGAAGCAGGAAAGTTATCTAATTAAATTAAACACATTTTTAAAGAAAAAAAGATAAATATGTATGACATGAACTCTTTTGTATGGGAAAACATTTCATTTCCATTTATTTATCTCTCTTTATATAAAGAAAAAAAACAGTGTTCAGAAAAGAATTGTATTATTTTGAAATTCTGAAGATTGAGTATTAATATCTGTAATGGTTGCAAAGTAAAATTACTCATGCTCACAAGAAATGAGAATGGCTTATTATCTATGAGTATTCTATATTTACAAAAGAAAATTATTCTACAGAACAGGACTATAATAGTTCATTATGCGTCTTATCCAATTAAATCTGCAATAGCTCACAAATAATATGTCTATAGTGATTAATTTCTTTCAGAAATGTTTAGTGGTTTGAATATTGTTATTCCTAACATTTCATTTTGCCAGTTAATTATTTTCCTTACTGATTTGCCAGCACCAAAGATGGATGTAGTCATGATAATGTAGTAATTTTCTTTATCTGTTATGTTTTTTACTTTCTACTGCTTCTAATTTTTTAATTATCTTGTTGAAAGATAACACTTTCTTTTCGAATGGCTTTGTTAGACACTTAGTGAGAGAAAAAAATGAATGATTTATAAAGATAAGCAAGAATAGACTATACAGGAGAATTACAAGATTCAACATAGTGAACCCAGATGTCTTATATACATACCTGGCATCAGTTGAATAAATATGCTTCCAGCAAGTTGTTTATGAAGAATACAATAGCAGAGAAAAATCTTAATAACAAAATATAACTTTTTCTGTAATAAAGATAAAATATACATACTGAAATTAATTATACACCTTGATAAAAAATGCAGATTTATTTTGTCTGGTTAATTATAAGCACTCATGTTTAAATAGTTACATAAATAACCTAGAACCTCTGCTCAGATGTAGCCTGTGGTAGCTCAGTAACCAATTGGTTTCCCAAAGTGAGGGGAACAAGGACTATTTCTAACAGGAACTCAATGAAGATAACTGATAAAACAGGATCAGATGAATGGGGGGAGGTCCCCCCCATCAGTGGACTTGGAAAGGGGCACAGTAGTGATGAGGGAGGGAGGGAGGGACTGGGAGGGAATGAGGGTTCAGGGCACGGCTGGGATACAGAATTAATAAAATGTAACTGATTAAAAAAAAAGTTTATATCTATTAAACATAGTATAATTGTAAATAAAAAAATAAATAAATAATAAAGAAAAAATTAAAAAAAAAAGAATGATGGCTATTTCCACGAATCATACAAATATCAGAAAAAGAAATAAACTTGAATTATCTTAAAAATTGATCTGTCTCTCCTCCTGTTTTCTCTCTTCTATCACTTCCAGTGTCTATCCTGTTCTTCCTTCTGAATGAGAATTAAGCATCTTCTCTAGGGTCCTCCTTGTTGTTTAGTTTCTTTAGGTCTGTTGATTTTAGAATGATTATCCTGTATTATATGGCTAATATCTACTTATAACTGAGCATATGCCATGTGTACCTTTCAGTTTCAGTTTCTGGGTTACCTCACTCGGGATGATCTTTTCTAGTTCCATCCATTTGCCTGCAAATTTCATGTTTTCCTTGTTTTTAATAGCTGAGTAGTTTTCCATTGTGTAAATGTACCACAATTTCTGTATCCATTCTTCTGTTGAGGGACATCTAGGTTGGGTCCAGATTCTGGCTATTATGAGTCAAGCTGCTATAAACATAGTGGAGAAAATATCCTTGTTTTATGGTTTAGCTTCTTTCTAGTTTATGCCCAGGAGTGGTACAGCTAGATGTGAGGTAGCACTATTCCTAATTTTCTGAGAATGTGTCAGATTTATATTCAAAGTGGTTGTACATGCTTACATTCCCATCAGCAATGGAGGAGGGTTCTCCTTTTACCACATCCTCTCCAGCATTCTCTAAAAGACTTCACTCAACAAAGGATCAAAACAGAAATGGGGACTCACAGCCAAACTTTGGACAGAGCATAAGAAGTCTTAGAGAAGAAGGGGAAGATAGAAGGATCCAGAGAGGGCAGGTGCCTCACAAGGCGACCAAAAAAGCTGAAAAGCTGGGCCCATAGGGGACTACAGAGACTAATGCATCAGCCAAAGACTTGCATAGAAAGGACATAGACACCCTGCCCAGATGTAGCCCATAGATAGCTCATTTTCCCTGTGAGTTCCCTAGTAAGGGGAGAACAGACAGTCTCTGACATGAACTTGGTTGCCTATTCCTTGATCATTTCTTTCTGGTGGGGTAACCTAGCCAGCCCACAGAGGAAAAGGATCCAGGCAGTTCTGATGGGACCTGATTGGCTAGAGTCAGACAGTAGGAGAGAGACTTTCCCTATCAGTGGACTAGGGGAGAGGTATAAAGGGGAGTAAGAGAGAGGAAGGGTGGGACTAGGAGGAAACAATGGAAGGGGCTCCAAATAGGATTAAAAGTGAATAAATTGTAAAAGATAATCACCTGGCTGTGGAGTGGGGTGCTGTTTCTAATATGGAAATTCTTGTCTGCTTTTGGATCACTTTCTCTGACAGCACTACCTTGCCTAGCCTCAGGGCATGATAATATGCTCAGTCAGGTTGTGATTTGATGTTCTGGGGAAGGTTAAAACTAGGAGATGAGAGCTCTCATTTTCTCTGGAAAAAGGGAGAGGGGAAGGGGAAAGGGAAGTGAGGAATGTTAGAGGAGGGGAGGGATATGGCATCCTTGGGTATAAAGTAAATAAACTAATATATATTATGTATATAATAAAAATAAAGATATTAATATAATAATAAATTTGATCTAGCATGAGTTGTTATATTCTAAACTATATTTTATTTTTACTTTATGAAAGTAAAAAAAATGTTAGAGTGACCAAGAAGTGGAAATGTTATTTAAATTAAATATTGAAAATAGTTTTTGATTTATCAACAGGATACTAAGTTTGAAAATAGCAGTTCCTCCTATTTCTTAAAAGTTAGAATTTATGTTTCCATAATAGTTTAAGAATTCAGAATAGCACTTCAATTGTTAATATATATTTAACAATGTCATATAAATTGGAAAGAAATATTTATCTTGAACAGACATTGTAAAATAATCAGTACATATATATTGAAGTAAATTTTAATTTTGTTTATAACACATCACAACAACCATGATCATGTCTAGCATAAGTAAATATGCATAAATATTGAGCCCAGCACACTTGGTAATAACAAGGAATTATATAGATTTTGTGTTTTCACCAAAAGGATACTATATATACATATACCTCATATATACATATACATATATGTGAAGATGATAGATGCATATGAAACCAATAAAATGGATATATATGCAGTAGATACATCAAAAAATTATCTTGTAAAATGGTTGTCAAGGCATCACACATACAAGAAACCTACAGACTGAGCAGGTTATATTTCTGTTTTTTAAATTAATTTATTAATGAATGAATAAATTAATCAATTAATTAATTCACTTTATATCCCAATCTTAGACCTCTCCCTCTTCTCCTCTCAGTACCACCCATCTTTCCTCTTCCCTCCTCCTTTAGTCCTCAGAAAAAGAGAGGACCTGCAACACACCCATCCCAATTCATCAATTCCCATCTGGACTGAGCTGCTCTTCTTCCTTTGAGGCCTAGTGAGACAACCAAGCCAGTGGGGAATTATCAAAAAGCAGGCAGCAGTGCCCATGTTAGCCATGGCTCCTTTCCCTAGTGAACCCACATGAACCCTTAGTTGTTCATCTGCTACATCTGTGTAAGGGGCCTAGGTTCAGTCTATGCATGAACCTTAGTTGGTGCTTCAGTCTCCATAAGCCCCTTTGGGCCTTGGTTGGTTTGTTCTTTTGGTCTTTGTGTGAGCTCCTGTCACTTCCAGGCCCTTCTATCCTTCCTCCCACTTTTTCACAAGACTCCCAATGTTTGTCTGTGAGTCCTAGCATATGTTTCTATCTGCTGTTTGGTGGAGCCTCTCAGAGGACAGCTGTGTTAAGTGCCTGCCTGTGAGCATAGCAAAATATCTTTAAGAGTGTGGAGGGTTGGCTTTCTGCTTGTGGTGGTTCTCAGATTGGGCCAGGCATTGGTTGAACATTCCCTAATCTCTACTTTATCTTTATCCTTGCACATCTTGTACACAAGGTAAATTTTGGGTCAAGGATTTGTGGTTAGGTTGGTTTTTCCATCACACCACTTTGTATTTAAAAGGTATCCTCTTCAGTCTACATGACTCTTCTTACTAAGAGTTTCAGCTAGAGTCATCCCCGCATCTTCCCAGAAGCCTAACCTGTCTTAGGTCTCCAGACTGTCATACAGATGTCCTTGCCCATTGTTTCTCTTCTCTCCTCCTCACTCCCACTCACTCCAGGTCTTTTTGCTCTCTGTGCTCCTCTTTTCAACTACTTCTGCTGCCTATTCTGTTTCCCCTCCTGAATGGTCCTTAAGGACCATCCCTTGGATCATTCTTGTTACTTGTGTTCTTGAAGTCTGTGAATTTTAGTATGTACTAAAAGGCTAAAATCAACTTATAAGTGAGTTACATGCCATATGTGTCTTTCTGGGTCTGGGTTATCTCACTTAGGTGGATTATTTCTAGTTCCATCCATTTGCCTGTAAATTTCATGATTTCCTTGTTTTTAATAACCAAGTAGTATTTCATTATGTAATTGTACCACATTTTTTTCCTTTTCTTTACTCTTTTTATTAATTCAATTTACATCTTCTTCAATGTCCTTTCCCAATCTCCCTCTCCTTCCAGTCATACCCTCCCATTTAAGAAAGAAAGAAAGAAAGAAAGAAAGAAAGAAAGAAAGAAAGAAAGAAAGAAAGAAAACCCTAGGGCCAGATGGTTTCAGCATAGAATTCTACCAGATTTTCAAAGAAGAGTCAATGCCAATACTCTTCACTAATCCACAAACTCATACTATGAAGCCACACCTTAACAACTAAACTTCATAAAAATCTAACAAAAATTAGAATTTCAAACCAAGTTCCATTATGAATATTGAGGCAAAAATGCTCAATAAAATACTTGCAAACTGAATTCAAGAACACATAAAAGATATCATCCACTTTGAGCAAGTAGGATTCATCCCAGGCATGCAGAGATGCATCCATCAGTGTAATCCACCATATGAACAAGCTGAAAGAAAAAAATAACATGATCATCTTCTAAGATGCCAAAATAGCATTTGATGAAATCCAACAGCTGTTCATGTTTAAAGAGAAATCAGGGATACAAGGCACATTCCTAAACATAGTAAAGGCAATATACAGCAAGCTTATTGCCAACATCAAACAAAATAGAAAGAAATTTAAATCAATTCCACTGAAATCAGGGACAAGGGAAGGCTGCCTACTCTCCCTTATCTCTTCAAAATAGTACTTGAATTCCTAGATTGAGCAATAATAAGACAACTAAAGCAGATCAAGAAGATACAGACTGAAAGAGAAGGAGTAAAAATATCACTATTAGCCTATGATATGATAGTACGTATGAGTGATCCCCAAAATTCTGCCAGGGTATTCCTACAACTGATAAACACTATGAGCAAAGTGGCTGGATACAAAATTAACTTTAAAAAAAAAAAACAGTAGCACTCTTGTATACAAAAGACAAACGGGCTGAGGAAGAAATTAAGGAAACAATACCCTTCACAACAGTTGCAAAAACAAAAACATAAACAAAAACAAATTTTCTAACCAAGCAAGTAAAAGACTTGTATGAAAAAAAAAATCTTCAAGTCTCTGAAGAAAGAAATTGAAGAAGATATCAGAAGATCGATATCTCTCTCATGTTCATGGATTGGTAGCATTAACATAGTAATTTTGGCCATCCTACCAAAAACAATCTACAAACTCAATGCAATTTTCATCAAAGTACCAACACAGTTCTTTGAAAACCTTGAAAGAAAAAAATCAACTTCATAAGGAAAAACAAGAAACTCAGAATAGCTAAAATCATCCTGTACAGTAAGAGATATTCTGGACGTATCTGCAACCCTGATCTCAAGCTGTACTATAGAACAACAGTAATAAAAAAAAACTGCATGGTGTTGGTATAGAAATAGACTTGAGGAATAGAATCAATAGAATCAATCAAAGACCCAGAAATAAATTCATACATCTATGGACACCTGATTTTTGACAAAGATGCCAAAACCATTCAATGTAAGAAAGATAGCATCTTCAACAAATGGTGCTGGTCTAACTGGAAGTTCGCATAGAAAAATGCAAAAAAAAAAAAAAAAAGCCATATGTATCATCACCCTGTGAAAAAGGTAAAGTCCAAGTGGATCAAAGACCTCAACATAAAACTTGACACACTAAATCTGTTGGAAGAAAAAAGTAGGGAAGAGCCTTGATCTCATTGGCAGAGGAGACTACTTCCTGAACAAAACATGAATATCTCAGGCTCTAAAATCAACGATTAATAAACGTGTCCTGATGAAACTAAAAATTTCTGTAAATCAAAAGACATTGTCAACAGAACAAAATGACAACCTACAGACTGGGAAAATATCTTCACCAACTTTACATCTGACAGAGGACTAATATTTAGAATATATAAAAACTCAATAAATTAAATATGATAATCCAATTAAAAATGAGGTACAAAGCTATACAGAGAATTCTCAACAGAGAAATATTGAATGGGGGGGACACTTAAAGAAATACTCAGCATCGTTACCCATCAGGGAAAATACAAATCAACCCAGAGATTCTACTATATACCCATCAGAATGGCTACGATAAAAAACTCACGCAACTATTTTTGCATCAATGTTCTTAAGAAAGGCCTGAAGTTCTCTTCTTTTGTTGGATCTTTGTGTGGTTTAGATATCAAGGTGACTATGGCTTCATAGAACAAGTTTGATAATGATTTTTATGTTTCTGTTTTGTGGAAGTTTGAAGAGAATTGGAGTTAGCACTTCTTTGAAGGTCTGGTAGAATTCTGCACTGAAACCATCTGGCCCTGGGATGTTTTTGCACATGAGACTTTTGTTGACTGCTTCTATTTCATTAAGAGATATGGGAATATTCAATGTATTTATCTGATCTTGATTTAATTTTGGGTAAATGAAATCTATCAAGAAAATTTTCCACTTCTTTTAGATTTTCAAATTTTGTGGCATATAGGCTTTTATAGTAAGACCTAATGATTGTTTGGATTTCCTCAGTGTCTGTTATTGTGTCCTCCTTTTTGTTTCTGATTTTGCTGATTTGAATGGTGTCTCTCTGCCTTTTAGTTAGTTTGGCTAAGGGTTGGTCAATCTTGTTGATTTTCTCAAAGAACTAGCTCTTGGTTTCATTGATTCTTTGAATAGATTTATTTGTTTCTAATTTATTGATATCAGCCCCGAGTTTGATTATTTCCAGCCATTTATTCTTCTTGGGTGTGTCTGCTTCTTCTTTTTTTTTTCTAGGACTTTCAGGTATGCTTATAATTTGCTTGTATGAGATGTTTCAAATTTCTTCTTGAAGGCATTTAGTGCTATGAATTTTTCTCTTAGCACTGCTTTCATTGTGCCCCATAAATTTGTGTATGTTGTGTCTTCATTTTCATTGAATTTTAGGAAGTCTTTAATTTCTTTCTTTATGTCTTCCCAGCTGTCACTGAATAGCGAGTTGTTTGGCTTCCATGTGTGTGTCGGCTTTTTGCTATTTCTGCTATTGTTGAGATACAGCTTTAGTCCATGGTGGTTAAGAATATGGAAAGATCTCCTTTGCTCTTAACCAAACTTTTGGCAGAGTTCAGGGAATCTTATGAAAGAAAGCGGAGATAGTAAGACCTGGAGGGGACTGGAGCTCCAGAAGGAGAGCAACAGAACCAAAAATTCTGAGCACAGGAATCTTTTCTGTGACTGATACTCTAACCAAGGACCATTCATGGATTTAACCTAGAACAGCTGTTCAGATGTAGCCCGTGGCAACTCAGTATCCAAGTGGGTTCCCTAGTAAGGGGAACAGGGACTGTCTCTGATATGAACTCAGGGGCGAGCTCTTTGATAACCTGCATCTCCCCTGATGGGAGAGTAGCCTTGCCAGGCCACAGAGGAGGACTATGCAGTCCATCCTGATGAGACCTGATAAGCTAGGGTCAGATGGAAGGGGAAGAGGACCTCCCCTATCAGTGGACTTGGAGGTGGCGTGGGAGGAAATGAGACATGGAGGGTGGTATTGGGAGGGAATGAAGGAAGGGGTTCCAGATGTGATACAAAGTAAATAAACTCTAATTAATATAAAACATTAAAAAAACTAAAGTGACAACACATGGTGGAGAGCATGTAGAGAAAAAGGAACCCTCCTTCATTTCCGATGAGAATACAGTCTTGCACAACCACTTTGGGAATCAATGCAGTGCATTCTCTAAAAACTGGGAAAAGTGCTACCTCAAGACTCAGCTATAACACTCCTGGGCATATACCCAAAAGATGCTCCACCATTCACCAAGGACATTTGCTTTATTCGTAGTAGGCAGAATTTAGAAACAGTCTAGATGTCCCTCAAATGAAGAGTGGATACAAAAATTGTATTATGTTTACACTATGGAATACTACTCAGCTATTAGAAACAAGAAAAGCATGAAAATCTCAGGCAGATGGATGGAACTCGAAAAGATCATACTGAGTGCAGTAACCAAGAAGCAGAATGACACACATGGTACATACTCACATATAAGTGGATATTTGCCATATAATACAGGATAACCATACTAAAATCTGCAGATCTAAAGAAGGTAAACAATAAGGAAGACCCTAGGCAGGATGCTTAAAAGTCATTAAGAATGGGAAACAGAATAGACAGCAGAAACTGGAAGAGAGGGAACTACAACAGAAGTCCTCTGAAAGGGTGCAACCAAGAGGGGATCAAAATGATACCTATTCTGTTTCTACTTCTGAATGAGATTTGAGCAGTCTTCGTTGGATCCTATTGTTACTTACCTTCTTTGTGTTTGAGGGTTATAATAAACTATATATTATATGCAGTACACTTGTCCAATTTTATATGGATAAAATGCAATTATATGTGAGTACATACAATGTGTGGTTCTTTTTTTTGAGGGGGGGATGGTTGGGTTATCTCACTCAGGTTGATCTTTTCTAGTTCTATCCATTTGCCTGCAGATTTCATTATTTCTTTGTGTTTAACAGCTGAGTAGTATTCCATTGTGTAAGTGTACCAAAATTTCTTTATCCATTCTTTGGTTGAGGGACAGTTAGGCTCTTTCCAGATTCTGGCTATTATGAAAAAAGCTACTATGAACATAGTTGTGTAAGTGTTCTTGCTGCATGGTAGAGCATCTTTTGGGTATGTACACAAGCATGGTAGAACTGTGCTTAAGGTAGAGTTATTCCTAATTTTCGGAGATAGCTCCAGATTGGTTTCCAGAGTAGTTTTTAAGTTTGTACTCCCACCAGCAATGGAGGAGGGTTCCCCTTTCTCTACATCCTCACCAGCATGTGCTGTCACTTGTGGTTTTGACATCTGCAATTATGATGGGGGTAAGGCAGGATATTAGGAAGAAGAGAAATAATGGGCAGATACTTCTCTGTGGCATTCTGGAGACTGACAACAAGGTAGGCTTCTGGGAAGATAAGGGTGATTCTAGCTTAGACTCCTAGTAAGAGGAGTCATAGAGACTTGAACATCCATGCTCTAACTAGACACAACTTCTGGTGGAGAGAGGGGAACACCAACCAACCCACAGCACAAATTTCATCGTACCTATAAGATATGCAAGGACAAAAACACAGCAGAGATTGAGCAAATGTCCGACCAATTCCAGTGCCCAACTTGAGACTTATCCAAGTGAGACAAGCAGCTCTTGACACTCTTAAAGATACTCTTCTATGCTTGCAGAGGGAAGCCAAGCATAGCTTCCCACTGAGTGGCTCCACCCAACACATGATAGAAACAGATGCAGAGACACAAAATCAAACATTGGGTGGAGAGTCGGGAGCTTTCTGGAAGAGTTGGGGGAAGGATAGAAGGTTTCAGAGGAGAAAGGAGCTCCCAAAAGAACCAACTAACCAGGGCACACGGGGCTTGTGGAGACTGAAGCACTCATCAAGGACCATGCATGGACTGGACCTAGGCTTTCACACACATGTAGCCAATGGGCAGATCGGTCCTCATATAGGTAGCCTAGTAAGGGGAATTTGAGTTGATTCTTATATGGACTCTGTTGCCTGATTTTCTATTAATTTCCCCTTGCAGGGGCTACCTCATTAGCCAGAATGGAAGAGGAAGAGCTCAGTCCTGATCCAACTTGATAATCTGGGATTTTGGAGGTGCTCCCCTTCTTTGAGGAGTAGGAAGGGGGTTTAACGGAAAGAGGGAGGGAGTGTGAGACCAGGAGGGGAGAAGAGAGGAGGGTATGACTGGGATGTAAAATGAATAAATAAAAATTAAAATGAATAATAAAAATTATGAAAGAAGTGGGAAATAGTAAAATCAGGAGAGGACAGAAGCTCCACAAGGAGAGCAACAGAATAAAAAAATTTGAACACAAGGGTTTTTCCAGAGACTCATACTCCAACCAAGGACCATGCATGGAGATAACCTAGAACCCCTGCACAGATGTAGCCCATGGCAGTTCAGTGTCCAAGTGGGGTCCATAGTAATGGGAACAGAGACTACCTCTGACATAAACTGATTGGCCTGCTCTTTGATCACCTCCCCCTGAGGTGGGAGCAGCCTTACCAGGCCACAGAAGATGACAGTGCAGCCACTCCTGATGAGATCTGATAGACTAGGATCAGAAGGAAGGAGAGGAGGACCTCCCCTATCAGTGGACTTGGGGAGGGGCATGCCTGAAGAAGGAGGAGGAAGGTGGAATTAGGAGGGGAGGAGGTAGGGCTTTATGGGGGGATACAAAGTGAATAAGGTATAATTGATAAAAGTTTAAAAAAATTAAAATAAAAAAATACATGTCCTAGTGTCAGCTAACCTAAGCCCATAGTTGCTTACAGAAACTGAAGCACTAAGAGTGAAGACTGGCTCTAGGCCTAAGACCTGCATATAACTGATGGACAGCTTGGTACCCGTGTGGGTCCTCTGAAACAAGGGTAGTATTGGTAGTATCGGACATGGATCCTGCTGCCTACTTTTAGATCACTTTCCAGTAGCTGGGCTGCCTTGCCTGGCCTCAAGAGGAAGTACTAAATCCCGATGCTTCTTGATGTGCTCCTGTGGGTTTCTAAGAGGTCTCCCTTTTTCTAAGGAGAAGGTGAGGAGGGAAAAAGGAAATAGTGTAGGAGGGTGGGACCAGTAAAAGAGGTGGGAGGGGGCTGTAACTGGGATGTAAAATGAAAAAATTAATAAATTTATTAAATATACATTACAGTTCAATGAAAAATTACACGAATATGATTTCTACATATTTTATTAATATCACAGTGATGATTTTCTCTGAGACACCAATACAAAAAATACTTTCTAAGTTATTTAAAGCATCTATCATTTTCATCATATTCTTTAGAAATTAAGGACACAGTGAGGTGAGTCATTACATAAAGAATTGTAGTGATGTTATGCATTATATTCTAAAATAAAACTATAGTTTAAGCTAAAATTTCTAAGCTAAATTATGTTCTGCTTTCTATATATATTAATAAGGTAATATAATCTATCTGGTTATCAATTACATTGTTAAGCCTAGTTATTTAGTCTAACAGCACCTGTCAATAAGGTTTATTTTTCTTCCTCCATTCTTGCAAAAAATACTCTATCTGAAATTTACAACAAATTTCTTCCTTTGTGCATGTAAAGTTGATGTAGGTTACACACACCTCTGAGAGTCAACAGGATAGCATCTATAACAGCAAATCTCATGCCATCTATAATGAGTATTTATTTATTTATTCATTTATACATTCATTTAAATTAAATTACTGCTTTAAATATATTTTCCAAGGCACTTACAAGTTTACCCACAGGTAAAACAATATATATTTAAGAAATAATATGCATATTTAGAAATAATTTGCTTTTTCATCTCCATTTTTATTCTAAGTTCAAATAATGTTACATTTTGGGTGTAACTCACAAGTGAATAATTACATATTAGCATATGTCTTATTTACTGTTCAGTTGCTGTGAAGACAGCATGATGAAGGCAACTCTTACAAAAGAAAGCATTTAATTAGGTGCTTGCTTGCCGTTTCACATGGTTAAATCTTTATAAGAATGGTGGAGAGCATGCAGACATGGTGGTAGAGCAGCAACTAGAGCTTTGCAACCTCATCTTCAGGCGCCAGACAGAGAGACTGTGCCTGGTGGAGGGACTTTTGAAACCTCAAATCCAATATCTGGGTCAGATATCATCCAAAAAAGACATCCCTACCCTAAGGCATCTCCTTATCAACTGGGAATTAACCATGCATTCATGTGAACTTATGGGGACCATTCTCATTCACACCACCACAGAATTCAAACTCCAAAAAAACTGAGCACACTGAAATAATGTTAAATTTTAAATAATTTGATAATATCAACCAAATGAATTACCAAAAACATTCAGGCTGTTTTGGGTGGGGGAAAATGGATATTCTTCTCTCAATTGCATTTCTTTTTTGAATTAATGATTAGTTTTACAGAGGAAACAGTCCTCTAAATTTTGGAATCCCTGTTTAATATATTTGTTGTGTGACAAAATAAATTGTGGTTTAAAAGAAAATTTAAATGAAATTTTAATTATATAAGCATACAAAAATAAACCAGAAACCAAACAGAGAAATGTCTAAATAATACATAGAATGTTTGAAATAATTCTCCCAAATGTCTCCCAAAGAGAAAACCAGAACATTAACGGCATTTTACACAAGTACTCAAGTCGTCTCAGCCATGGTTTTCTGCTCTCCTAAAGACTTTCTCTCAAAGGCTACTCGTTTTCACAGGTCCCCACCATGTATAATTCTGTACAGCCATGAAAGATCAACTAATGTTAATTTTTCTGAAATAAATTATGATTCCTCCTAACTTAAATATTTCCAACTGTAAAACAAATCAAACAGCAACAAAATTGCACATTTTTTTAGGAGGACATAGTGGTGTTGAAAGGACTTTGTAAGTGATGGCATGTGATTTAACTTTCATTTCTACTAATTGTTCTACGATTTGTGAAAATTCATCCAACAAAGGTCTCAAATGGAATTTATTTATAGTTGTTTTAAGGTTCCTATTTTAACCTGATTTTTTAAAATAACAAAATATAGTGACATTAACTATTTCTTTAATAGTATTTGCAATCTACCATATGTATAGAACTGATTACAGTCAGCTGGCAGAAGGTCATCACCTGCCACAACATTGAAATATTATGCTTCAAGGTCTCCAGGGAAATGAAATTAATCATAACAAAAAATTCTGCCAGCAAAGTCACACTCTTGGGAGAGGATCTGTCAAAATGAGAAGAATTTAGTTGACTCCAATCAAAGAGGAGGTATATCATCTGTAAATTCATTCTCTTATGGCCATGAAAAGAAGCTACAGACTCCCGAACACTGAGAACTGCAGTTAACAGAAACAGAAAGAGCAAGGTCGATCTATAGCAGGGAAATCTGTTTATTTTTAAAACCTTAATTCCTAAGCTTTTATTAGTAAAGATTAAACATAGAAAAATGTATATAACACTGAAATTTCATAGCTAAGAATTCCTTAAGGTCACGTAGCTGCTTTATTTAATAGAAGTTTACCTCAGAATTCATGTGTACATAGTAGATAATATCAATAAAAACAACATAAGCCAAAATATAAGTATATTCTCAAAATATGTTTGTCATATGTTACATTTTCAGTTAAAGAACAAATATTTTTATTGTGAAATTATTACTGATGATAAATACTTGCTTAAACAAAATATTTCTTATTATTTATTGTATACAAGCATGTTTAAAATTTGATACTTCGCATACAAAAATAAACAAATAATGCAACAAGAAAATACATCTGTAAATTTAGAACAATGCAAAATTCATAATCAGGTTTGTGTTTTCAAGCTAACATTCAGTAATGTAAATTTTTTAAATTGACATCAGTTTAATGTAAATGGACACTAGAAATCTCTAAGAAATTTGATGAATATATAACTTACCACTATAAAATGGACTGAGAATTGTAAGGAGCATAAAAGACAGGGACTGAAGAAATCCGTTAAGCAAAAGGAAAAAAAATAAGACCTCATTGAGTGGCATGTGGGCTATGTGTGTGACATGGCCATTTTGTTTTGTTTAGATAGATAAGGAAATTGCTAGGTAATATTGAATTTGAATGTTTAATGTTCTGAGACATTTCTAATTTTCCACAAAGATAGTACTATATAAATGCTTATGTATGTTGAACATGAATTTCTTTTTTCTTTGTGTCTTTTCCAATACTTTGCTATCCTACATGTCTTTGATAGTAAAAATACAGGTTTACAAAAATTCAAAGTAATAACTAATTCTAGTTTTAGTTTACTTGCTAACTATTCTTGTTGGTCACTTTCCATAGATCTGTTTTTAATGTTTTAATTTTTAAAATTTTACTCAAATTTTGCACATATATAAAAATGAATTGTTAACGCCTGTGCTTTTAGACTGAGATACTAGCCTAATCCTAGAGGTTGTTTAAAATATCTCTAGATTTCCTTGTTTTGAGTGGCAGAGCAGTATTCCATTATGTAAATGTACCACGGTTCCTTTTATTTTTTTTTTTAATTTTTATTTTTTTAATATTAGTTACAGTTTGTTAACTTTGTATCCCTGCTGTATCCCGCTCCCTCTTTCCCTCCTTTTTATTTTTTTAATTTTTATCATTTATTACAATTTATTCACTTTTTGTCCTGGCTGTGGCCTCCTCCCTCATCTCCACCCAATCCCACCCTCTCCCCCTCTTCTCCCTCTATGCCCCTCCCATAGTCCACTGATAGAGAAGGTCCTCCTCCCCTTCCCTCTGATTCTAGCCTATCAGGTCTCTTCTAGACTGGTTACATTATCTTCCTCTGTGGCCTGGTAAGGCTGTTCTCCCCACAAGGGAAGGTGCACCACTCCAAAATCTTATGTGCTTAATTCTAATTCAGAAGGGCAAACCGGATAGACATCAGAAGTAGAAGACATGGGGCAGGACAAGAGCCTTCCACCGAGTACCTCTGAAAGACTCTACCCAACAGGTTATCGCAGGAGATACTGAGAGCATAGTCAAACTTTGCGCAGAGTGCCGGAATCTTTATGGAAGAAGAGAGATATAGAAAGACCTGGAGGGGAACAGAAGTCCACAAGGAGACCAAAAGAGCCAAAATACCTGGGCCCAGTGGGGCCTGCAGAGACCGATACTCCAACTAAGTACCATGTATGGAGAGGCCCTCCACTCTGTGTTCAAAGGAAGCCCACTGGCTGCTCAGTTTCCAGATGGGTTCCCTACTAAAAAATACAGGGGCTGTATCTGACATTAAATCACTGGCTGACTTTTTGATCACCTCCATCTGGGGGGTGCAGCCTTGCCAGGACACAGAGGAAGATGATGCAGCCAGCTTTGATGAGACTTCTGATCAGCTAAGTTCAGATAGAGGAGGAGGTCCTCTCCTATTTGGGGACTAGGGAAAGGGCATAGGGAGAGAAGAGACAGAGTGGGTGAGACTGGGAGGAGACAAGGGAGGGGACTGCAGTGGGGATGCAAAGTGAATAAATTATAATAAATAAATATATAAATAAGATTATTTTTTAAAATCCTATGTGCTTTGTTGATTAGATATTCAGAAAATACCTGTTTCAAAACTTGAAATTTATTGGATGATTAGAATATGAATCTTAGATATAGATCATTTGATATGGTAAAATGGCAAACCAGTATTTCAACATAGATTATGTTCAAAATATAGTGTTGGTTGAATTAAATATTAAGAAATAAATGAACAAATAAAGAAGACAATTCAGAAAGCACAATTTTATTAAAATTAAAAAGCAAAACTATTTTTTATAGTTGTGGATATACAAAACATTTTTATATATTATGGATATAAAATCATAATCATGTAGAAATATAAAGAAAATGATTTTTAAATATAATTTTTAACTCCAAAAGGCTTAAAATTATTTACATTTTAAATTTGGTGTGCTTAAATACTGATTTTTTTCTTTAAATGTCAAAATGTTGATCTTGCTAAAAATTTCTAAACTATCAGAATTCTATTATCCATAAGGCTTATTAAACATATATATATTTATAAATACTTTGATGTTTTGTTGTGATTGGCTGAAGTTTTAATTTTACTTTTATATGTATTTAAAATTTTTTAATGTTTTTAATTGAAGAAGAATTATACCATTTTCTACTCCCCTTTCTCCTTCAAACTTCTCCTAGCCCTTCTTTTAATAATCACTCTGTCCTCTCTGCACACATTCTAGTGATATCCTTTTAAAATTGACAAATATATTTATATACATATGTATGTGTATGTACATTTGTAAACATACAACTTACTGAGTTCCTTTTTGTTTTTTCTGATTGTATGGTTTGAGAGCTGACTACTCTGCATTGGACAACAATCAAGGGCCTCATCCCTCCTTCTCCCAGCAGTCATTGTGATTATTTGTATACAGGTCATACCCAAAAAACTCTCCTCTTCTATGTCAGTATGTCTATTGATGTTGATATTATTTAGGTGTTTTATATGCAAACACTTTCAGGAGAGACTGTTTTCACTACAGATCTCTTTGTATTCATGGTTTTATAGTCTTTCTACCCCATTTATTATTTTTCCTGAGCTACAGATATAGAAATTATGACACTGATAGGTCTCCTGCTGCCATATTCCACCAATCCAATGATCTCTGCACGTGTGTTCAGTTGTGAATTTTTTTGATGGTCTCCATTTGATATGAAGAGAGACTTCTTTGATAATGTGTGGTAGCTACATTTATCTGAGGTAGTCATGATAAGATTTTGGATATGGTAAGGGATTATGCTATTCTAGCAAATTGATGGTAGTAGATTTTTGTCTATGGTCCATGACCTTATTACTTTCCTGAATTTGACTGGCTAGTTTTCCAGTATGTGGCATGATTACCTGCCTGGTGAGTGGGCCTTAAGTCCACTTAAATACTGATTGGTTACCACTGATATGTGAGTGTCACTTATATTTCACCTTTAATAGTATTCTAATATACTGGTCAAATATATGAATAGATATTGAAAATGATATTTTATTTAGCTGAAAAGTAAGTTAAGTCATTAATTTGCAGGTAAATGGAGGGAGCATAAAAGGATATATTTAGTGGTGAATGCCACATCCAGAAAGAAAAACATCACAGAGTCTCTCTCATCTGAGGTTCCTAACACCAAATTCTGAGGTGTGGATATAAAACATGGAGTAACCATACAAACCAGGCAAGAATAATAGAACCAAAAATGGGGTGGTGAGTGACCATTGTGATTGAGAGGGGATTAGAAAGATAGATACTGGTAATATGAAGTGGGAAATGAAATAAGAGAAAAGGGTCCCCAACTTGGGAGTTGGAAAATAAAATAAGATATAAAAAGGAGGAACTAGGGAGAAATGATGCATTTGTTTGATAAGCCCTCAAGGAATCATACTGTATTTATTTAAAGCAGTACAGAATATATATGTGTTTGTGAATACACACAGTCATACAAATCACGTTTATGGTGACAGTGCTACTCACAAGGACCAAAGACTAGCAAAATTCCTTGTAATCAGGCATATGAAACCTCCTTTTTAATTGCTGGTTAGGGTAGTACAATGGCTACACCAATGATGTAGTCCTTCATTGGCTCTCAAAGGTAAGCCCCATTGCTGACAAAACCACATGCTTGGAACACAACTACAATGACTCAAGTTGGATCTAATGTGAAACCTTCTTTCTTGCTATCTCAACACTATGTTACAAAAAGCCCTATGCAAACTGCCAATGAAGGGAAGCAATCAATAATTTCTATCCAGGTGAAACACCATGACCCAAGAAATTGATCATTGGCTGATACTTCTTTTCATTTTACAACATGTCTTAAAATTCTTGTTCAACAAAATGTAAGCAAAGAAAAATTCATTTATAGCTATTAGTGGAGAAGACAATTTTATTTATTTTATTATTTTTTACAATGTATTCACTTTGTATCCCAATTGTAGTCTCCTTCCTCATCTCTTCCTGGTCTCACCCCTCTTCTTATTCCCTGTCCCTGCCATCTTTCTACCCTAGTTCACTGAAAAGGGGGGGGGGTCCTTTAGCATAGTGATTCTCAGCCATGATAATGCTGCATCCTTAATACAGGTCCTAGCCTATCATGCTCATCAGGACTGCTTCAGTCCTCTTCCTCTGTGGCCTGGTAAGGGTACCCTGCCAGGGGAAGGTGATCAAAGAGCAGGCAACCTATCTCATGTCAGAGATTGCCACTGTTACCCTTACTAGGAGGACCCTTACACAAGGAGTCTGAGTTGCATATGGGCTGCATGTGAGCAGGGGTTCTAGGTCCTCTCCATGTATGGCCTTTGGTTGATGCATCAGTCTCTGAAGGCCCCCCCTAGTCCCAGATATTTTGGCTTTGTTAGTCTCCTTGAGATGCCAGTTTCAACGTTGTAATCAACAGATATTTTAAGCACTGTTGTGGGCTTAAAGTTAAGATATGGAATGTTATTGAAATTTGATAATGAATGCCACTGAAATTTGACCCTTGTGAATTCGTTTCCTAAAGATCTGAAGAGAGAAACCTTTCTTTCCTCTCTTTCTTACTTGCTTCTTGCTTCTGTACTTCCTTCCTTTCTTTCTGTCTTATATGATTGGTCTTGAATGTCTTCCTCACTCTTCCATTTATCCTTTCCTCCGTAACCACAATCAATCCTCAGCTCTATTTACTTTGATGTCCAAAACACTGTATAAATATATTTAACAAACATGAATTTTTCTGAGCTTGGGTATAACAACTCAAGTATGGAAACATTAGTACTATCTATCATAGTATTAACTTGTCCAATTAGTTTTTTCTATATAAATGTATCATATTTTTATTATTTTTGCTTGGGTCAGGTTTTTAGGTGTGGGGCATGGCAAAAGTGTGGAATGTACTCTTTTAATAGTCTTCTTAATACAAAACTAAAATCTTTAGCATAGTGGTTCTCAGCCATGATAATGCTGCATCCTTAATATAGTTCCTAATGTTGTGGTGACTCCCAAAAATAAAATTTTGATGCTACTTTGTAATTTTGCTGTTGGTATAAATCATAATGTAAATAGCTGATATACAGGATATATGATATGTGGCTCCAAGTGGGTTCATGACCTACAGATTGAGAGTAATTGTTAGCAAATAACATTTTACTCTACTTCTATGAGGTGGCCGTTTTCTTACATGCAAAATATTATGTATCTGCATATAAGAAGTAATATATAATATATATTATAATATTTATTATATATTAATATTATTATCCAGGAATATTAGTCAATGCAACGAGACAAAGGTATGAAGATTTTCTTAAGTTTTTCCCTATTAATAAACATTTCTACCTAATATTTTTGAATGACAATTTTCAAACTTTATTCTGTTCTTACATTTAATTACAAAGAACACTGTTTTAGATTTTCTTAATGTCCTCCACTTAGGCAATCATAAAATGTATGGTACTTTCATTAAAAAAAGGTAAAATAAAAGAATAATATATTTACTATAACCTTGAATTGGTTATGTATTTTGAAAGTTTCTAGTCAGGATACCCTGATACACATGTACTTTCTCAGGAGCTTGCAGAGATAGATCAAACATTTCATTTTTATGGCTTATTGCATTAAACTGATTTCTGAAAGCACTGGGTTCACCCCACAAAATGGCTGAGCTCATTATTGAGTAAAGTAATACGTGGCCATTTGGTCAAAATTATTGTTAATTCTCATAGTATAATTTCAAGACCAGTAAAAGTTTAAGAGAAATTAAATCTCCTTACTTAACAATGTAAAAGTACGGGAATATCCTTTTCCATACTAGTTTAAAAGCTCATTAGTTCTAATATAAAATTGACCTTTGATTGTGTAGGAGTTAGTTTTATGAAAAAAATAATAAGTAATCATTAGGCTAACATTTTCTTACTTCTAAATCATTGCCTTTTCACTGGAATTGAGTAGAAATATTAGTCAAACTTCTTTTCAGAATAATAGGTGGAATTATCCATTAGAAATTCCTTTGGCAGACATGAAAGGTTTAAGATTTTAATGCCAATTATTTAAATACATTTTAGTGTTTTTGAAAATCTACCCACGCTTTTCAATAAGCTGTTAAATATCTAATGAGTAATGGCCATGTGGTTATAAATGTAGGGGTACATATTTATTTATTTCTTATATATAATCATAATAGACCTAGGAAAATATATTACTATATGAGTTCACACCCCATTCCTACATATAATTCTATTCTCATTTAAAAAGCATAGAAAATTATTTCAACTGTACTAATTTATTCTAATCCTCTTATGAAGCTATTAAGTTTGGGAGCCGAAATTTAAATCCAAAAGTACTTTTCCACAAAACTGTCATTCCCAAAACTAACTACTTTGTACTATTTTGTTTAATGAATTCAATTACTGTAAAACTCAATCCACAACACATTGATTTTCTTCTTGATGGTCTTCACTAAGAAATAATAGGTTACTGAAGCTCTCATGATTTCCAACACTAGAAAAAAAGGGAAAATATATGAAGAATATTTGAATCTCCTCTCTATATAATTTTTATTTTTTTCTTTATTACATTTTATTCACTTTGTATCCCAGCTGTAGCCTCCTCCCTCATGCATTCCCAATTCCACCCTCCCTTCCTCTTCTCCCAGTCTCCAGGGGAGGTACTCCTCCCCTTCCATCTGAACCTAGCCAATAAGGACTCATCAGGACTGTCTGAATTGTCTTCCTCTGTGGCCTGTTAAGGTTGCCCCTTAGGGAGAATTGATCAAAGAGCCAGCCACTGAGTTCATGTCAGACATAGTCTTTGTTCCCATTACTAGAGAACCCATTTGGAGATTGGCTTGCCATGGGCTATATCTGTACAGGGGTTCTAGGTTATCTTCATGCATGGTCCTTGGTTGGAGTATCAGTCTCAGAAAAGACATCTGTGCTCAGATTTTTTGGTTTGTTGCTCTCCTCGTGGAACTCCTATGCCTTCCAGGTCTTTCTATCTCCCCTTTCTTTCATAAGATTCTCTGCACACTCCCTAAAGTTTGGCTGAGTCTCAGTATCTGCTTTAATACTCTCCAAGGTAGAGCCTTTCAGAGGCCCTCTGTGGCAGGCTCCTGTCCTATTCCCTGTTTTGGCCCTCTTCCTAACTCTGTCCCATTTGCCTTTCTGAATGAGGGTTGAGCTTCTTATCCAGTGTCCTCCTTCTTGCTTAGTTTCTTTAGGTGTACGTTTATCCTATATTATATGTCTAATATCCACTTATGAGTGAGTATATACCATGTGTGTCTTTTTGCTTCTGGGATACCTCACTCAGGATAGTCTTTTCTAGTTCCCACCATTTGCCTGAAATTTTCATGATTTCCTTGTTTTTAATTGCTGAGTAGTAATAAATTGTCTAAGTGTACCACAATTTCTGCACCCATTTTATGTCAAGGACATCTGGTTTGTTTCCAGATTCTGGCTACTATGAATAAACCTTGTATGAACATGTTTGAGCAAATGTCCTTGTTGTACACTTGAACATATTTTGTATATATGCCCTGGAGTTGTATAGCTCAGTCTTGAGGTAGCACTATTCCTAATTGTCTAAGAAAGAACTAGATTGATTTCCAAAGTGGTTGTACAAGTTTACATTCCCACCAGCAATGGAGCTATCCCACATTTTCTCCGGCATGTATTGTCACTTGAGTTTTTTATCTTAGCCATTCTGTGGGTGTAAGGTGAACTCTCTGGGTTGTTTTGATTTGTATTTCCCTGTTGACTAAGAATGTAGAGCATTTCTTTAAGTGTTTCTCTGCCATTCGATATTCCTCTACTGAGTGCTCTCTGTTTAGCTCTGTACCCATTATTTAATTGGATTACTTCATGTGTTGCTTTTTAACTTCTTGCATTCTTTATATATTCTGGATATTAGCCCTCTGTCAGACATAGGGTTGATGATAATCCTTTCCCAGTCTGCAGGCTTTCATTTTGTTCTGACGATAGTGTCCTTTGCTTTACAGAAGTTTTTCAGTTTCATGAGGTCCAATTAATTTATTGTTTGTCTTACAGCCTATCCTGTTGGTGTTCTGTTCAGGAAGTTGTCTCCTATGCCCATGAGTGCAAGGCTCTTCCCCACTTTTTCTTCTAACAGGGTTAGTGTGTCTGCTCTTATGTGAGGTTTTTGATCCACTTGGACTATATTTTGTGCAGGGTGATAGGTATGGATCTATTTGCATTTTTCTACATGTAGACATCCAGTTAGACCAGCACCATTTGTTGAAGATGCTGTCTTTTTCTATTATATGTTTTTGGCATCTTTGTCAAAAATCAGCTGTCCACAAGTACACACTGTGAAATATTTGAATCTCCATTTGAATAAACCCAGGTTTATTTCTGGGTTTTCTATTCAATTCCATTGATCCAGCATTCTATTTCTATGCCAGTACCATGCAGTTTTTATTACTGTTGCTCTATAGTACAACTTGATATCAGAGATGGAGAAACCTCTGTAAGATCTTTTATTGTAGAGGATTGTTTTTCTGATTCTGGGTTTCTTGTTATTCCATATGAAACTGAGAATTTTTTTTCAAGGTATGTAAAGAATTGTGTTGGTAATTTGATGGGAATTGCATTTAATATGTAGATTGTGGTTTGTTCAGTTTGGCTAGGGAGATAGGTTGTTCCTTTGAGCAGTGTCTGGGGGCTGATTCTGTGGTTCCCAGGCTTCTGTAGGTCTGAGGTTGGAGCTCTGTGCCTGAGTACCCACACGGTAATCAGTGCCAGCTGAGCACAGCACCTATGTGTGCGGCAGGAGGCTAGAGCCTGTGGGAAACCAAAATCTTTTCCAGAGTTAAGTGTCCTGAATTTCAGACTTGATATTTCCCCCATTGTGGGGATTCCTCTCACCTGGGGGAGCTAGTCTTTGGTGTTTTAGGGTCCACAGTTCAGTCTAGGATGGTGAGTAGAGCATGCAAGTGCTGGCGAGTAGCCTCGCACTGGCAACTGGGTACCTGCAGGAACCAGGGAACTTTTCCAAAGAACTTTTTGTGTATGGAGTGGGGGTTGGCTGAGTGCCCTGAAGT
Organism: Rhombomys opimus; assembly: GCA_010120015.1. Lineage (NCBI taxonomy): Eukaryota > Metazoa > Chordata > Mammalia > Rodentia > Muridae > Rhombomys > Rhombomys opimus. Next base: position 1,514,989 of record REGO01000132.1, on the reverse strand, counting down.
TGGTCCTGATGTTTCCATCGCCATGGTGTTTCCTCTCAACAGGAAATCCCAGTCTCTGGTGCCCTGGGGCCCATAGTTCTCTTTGGGATGGTGAATGGACCTCACAGGCAGGTCTCTGGCTTGGCAGCCGAGTGCCTGCTGGAGCCAGGGGCCCTTTTCAGGGATTGTCTTGGTGACCTGATGTCAGTCCCAATAGCTTCCTTCATTGTGTTGTTTTCTTTCTACTGTAAAACCCAGTCTCTGGTGTTGTGGGACCCACATTACAATCTGGGTTCGTGATCAGTGCACGCAGGTGTGTGGCTCTGTCCTGGCGACCAAGTGCCTGCTGGGACCTGGGAACTCTTCCTGGGTTTAGCTGGATGACATGAGAATGGACCAGATTGCTTCCCACACCATGGGGTATCCTCTCACCAGGGAGACACAATCGCTGGTGTTTTAGGGTTCAGAGTTCAGTCTGTTGATTACTGTGCAGTCACTGCTGTCCTGCTTGTCAGACACAGTGTCCTCTCAGTGCTGACACCTTTAATCCATTCCTCTTCACATAATTTTAATAGTAGAAGGCAGAAACAAACAAGGCCAGTAGATCTCAGTAGTTGATGTTTCATAGACTTTAAAAAAAAAGTAAGTAAAGTAACCAAGTTTGGAGAGAGGATAAAAATTATGTTTTAAGAAGAATAAAAATGTAAAAAGAAATGAATACAATTCTTCAGTGAGGAGAGAAGAGGAACTAGAAACGGAACTGGTGCATATAAGTTTGGGAAACTTTACTGTACCCCGCTTTTTAACACTAAGAGCAAGAACCATGACCTTATGTGATGCTATGGTAATAACCTTGATTTCAGACACCTTTGGATTAGAATTTTTTTTTACAACAATGCATTTCATATTCCAGAAAAATAAACATATACTAAAACATGTATAAATGTAAAAGTTTAAGTAAACGCATATAAAATAAATAGTAGATAAGGAAATAAGTACTATCAATATAGTTGGAAGGTTAGTGTACATTGGGAAAGGCCGAGAGACAGGAAGATGAAGGAAGATTGCAGTAGTGCAGGTGTGTGTGTGTGTTTACATGTATGTGTTCTACATAGTCACAAACGATTCATAAGAACTATAAATTGTGACTTTCTATCACAATGAATATACATATGATTTAGATATTAATTTATTAATTATAGTTTCAGCAAAAGATAATATGTAACTGATAGCAATTAATTAAAATGAGGTATGATAATATGAAGACACTCAAACATGATAGCGCATTATAAGAAATAAAATAGAGAGAGATCCACTATGGCAGCAATCAGAGCACACAGTGTCTGAGGGGGCACAGGATTCCCTTCAGCAGAGGTGGTCCTCAGGGCCTGCTGCTCCAAACACGGACAGCCCCGTTTGGTAACTGATACAGCAGAGGCAGGCCTCTGAGTTCTGCAGGGGTAGGCAGCTGTATGAGCCACTCAGGGCCTCTGAGCAGGAGTCTGTAAGGCCTCCCAGTTCAGGAGCCTGTGTGGGCCTCCCAGTGGGCCGCTGTAAGCCCCCCGCAACCTCCCGCAGGTCTATGGGCAGCTATACAGGTTTCTCAGATCCACCGAGGTCTGCAAGCTGGAGTACAAACTTCCCAGGGCCTCCCAGCGGGTCACTGTACCGGCTTCCCAGGCATGCATCCATGGCACGCAGCAGCATGCATCAAAAGGGCCTACAAACAGGCAGGTGTATCAGCCTCCCAGGTCTGCGGTGGTGGCAGTGTGGTGGCAGTTAGTCCTAACAGGAACTTCTATGTTCCATGACTGAGACAACAGAAGTGGCCACCCCGAGTTAGGGTTTCCATGAGCAACGAACAAACTGTGTACACCACTAAGCTGACAGATCTACTACATGCTCATTTGCCCCTGCAGGCCCAAGTCTGAGAGGATAGAACAGAGAGAACTACTGTGCTTTCCAATTAGGCCTACTAGCATGTGAGTGCTTCAAGTGAATGCATGCAGAGCCCCACTATGCTAACAGCCAGACATCAGATCCCTTTCACCCACACACTCAGCATGGGCGACACAGGGATTCATGGGACAGCATTCTCAACATTGAAGCCCCTGTTCTGTGAGCCTATCAGTGGAGTCCAGGCAAACAATACCTAAATCCCAGACAGAACTAAATACCAGGAGGACAGAAAGTCAGGCATGATGGTCACTGAGGTATTCAGGGAACCTGTGTATGCACACTGCAACTGCCAACAGTGCCAGCACCCACACTCTCTCCTCCACTTAAGCCCTACATTCCAGGTATCTACACACTCCAGCATCCTGTCCTTCAAGGCACACTTCCACTCACACACTGGCGCTTGCTCACCCACACATGTGCTACAGCTGAAATGCCAACACATACTCTCAAACAAGTGGGCCTCTCTCATCTTCCTGAAGAATACTCAAGACACCAGAGAAATAAGGACACAGTCTGAAGTACAGACTCCAGTAAATGTTAAGGATAGGCAGATGGGTAGAGATCAGCATAAGAACCCATCCAACAAAAGTCAGGACATCATCACTTCACAAGCAACCCTGAAAATCAATGGATATTTTAATTCATCTAAAACAAAGGAAAATGATTTTAAAGCTATGCTTATCCCATTATTACATGCATATAAAGAGGAAACAAATCTCTCAAAGAAATATCCACACAAATAGGAGGAAATGAACAAAGCTCTCAAAGAAATACAGACAAATGAAATCAGAAAAGTTCCAAACACAAAACATCCAAGAAATCAAGGATGCCATGAAAAGAAATCTAAGAATAATAGTAATAAAAGAAAAAGAATATTCCAGGCTCCAAGGTCCAGGAAATATTTTCAAGAAAACTTTCCCAACTTAAAGAAAGAGATGTCCATAAAAAAACACAAGATTCCTACAGAACACCAAATACACTAGACCAGGAAGGAAACTCCTCACATTACAGCATAGTCAAGACACTAAATCTACATAACAAAGAAATAAATGTTAAAACCAGTAAGGGAAAAATGCCAAGTAACATATAAAAGTAGACCTATCGTCACATCAGACTTCTCAACACAAATTATGAAAGCCAGAAGGGGCTGGGCTGATGCCATGCAGACTTTAAGGAACCACAGATGTGAACCCAGACTACTATACCCAGCAGAGCTTTCAATTAACATAGATGGAGAAAGCAAAATATTCCATGAAAAACTAAACTTAAACAAGATCTACACAGCAATTCAGCTCTACAGAAGATACTAGAAGGAAAACTTCAATCCAATGACAATTACACCCAAGAAAACACAGGATATATATAGATATATATAACTTCACAACAAAAATTAAAAGAAAACAAGCATTGAAAGACAGTAACACCACGAACTCGACAATAAAAGTAACTAACATTCATTGGTCATTTTTATCTATCAATATCAACAGACTCAACTCTCTAATAAAAAGACACAAACTAACAGAATATCCAAAATATGCTCAAGTACACAACAGGGACATTTGTTCAACCATGTTGTAGCAGCTTTATTCGGAATAACCAGAACCTGGAAATGACACATATGCCCCTCAATGGAGGAGTGGATACAGAAATTGTGGTACATTTACACAATGGAATACTACTCAGCAATCAAAACCAAGAAAATCATGAAAATTGCAGGCAAATGGATGGACCTAGAAAAGATCATCCTGAGTGAGGTTATCTAGAAGGAGAAATGCACACATGGTATATACTTAGTTATAAGTGTTTATTGGCCATATAATATAGGATAACCATACCAAAATCTACAGATTTAAAGAAGCTAAACAACAAGGAGGACCCTAGGGAATAGTCTTAATCCTCATTCACAAGGGCAAACAGGATAGCCATCTGAAGTAGAAGATGGGAAACGGGACAGGAGCCTTCTACAGAGGGCCTCTGAAAGCAACATTCCTTTTTATGAAATTTTTCCTCTCTGCAATCGTCTTTCCCAGGATAGACACAAACAGGAACGTCAAAGTTCTCTGTCTCAGCAGGAATCTTCGAGTGTGATAACGTCAAGGATGGGCCAGCCATTCTCAGCCCCCATGCATGAGCTATTGCACATGCAGCTGTAGTGGTTGGTGGTACAGTCAGAGCCGATCTCAGGCAACTCACAGGGCACCTCCACACTGTGCCGAAAGTCTGCCTGTCATCCACATACTCACTATCCAAATTTCCTTCCACTGAGATAAGATGCTGGTGATGAGGTGCTCCATCACCATTGTAGCAGCACTCATAGTGAGGGCAGCTTTTCACAACTTCCCTCCTGTGTTGTGAATTCTTGTAGACTTTGAATTTGAGGACAGGCTTGAAGAAAGAAAGAAAATTCTTGTAAGTGGGTTTGGAGTTTGCACTGGGGTGACTGAGGTTTAATTTTTCTCAACATGTATAGGCACATCTGGAAATTGTAGATCAGCATACCTACTTGTCAGAGCGTGTTGTTGCAGTTGACGAACTAATGTTTATACCTTCCATTGCCTTTTATTACCTTGTAGCTAGGGCTCAGACCCCTCTGGAAGTGCTGGTTTATGGACCTGGTTGGGAAATGGGATAGTAGTTGCCAGATCGCTGCTGGGCCAGCGAAATCCTATCCAGGCACTCTTTGGCACCTAAAATGAAATCTTGCCCTGCGTCACACCTTGTAAGGTTGTATCTTGGCATTTCATTGGACCCATAGCCATTAACACCCATTTTCTTTCCACCCTGTGCTCAGGGTCAGTTTCTTCCAACTCTGCAAATACTGTACGCATTTATCATTTCCTCATTCCTCTTCTCCCCTTTTATACTCCTTTCTATGTATCAATTTCTTATTTTACAATAAAATTTTGTTGTCATTTGTAAAAAAATAAGAACAATTAAAAGTATAAAAATGACATGCTGTTACATATTCTAATCTACCACTTGCAAAGTCTTGTGATTTTTTCATGGAACAAATCTCATGGGTAGTTTATATAACTTATTGTTCAGTTTTATTTACTAAGTTACCAATGATTATTTTTATCATCAATTTTTATGGTCCCTAATATTTGTGCTTTGGGAATTCTGTCTTGCTTATTTGAGAAAATGAGAAATTAATATGTAGTTACATATTAACAATATTTTAACACAATTTTGTAAAATGCTAAGTTTTTATCAGTGTGTTTAGAATTCATGCCATCTTTATGACTGCATGCAAAATTTTAAGAGAAATTTCAAAAAGTGTGTTTGAAACTGTTAAAAGTAAAAGAGAAAGATATCTAATTAGTTATGTAAAAATTGTGTCTCAGCATTACCATACTATTTTATAAGAAAGTAAAAGTTTGATATGAAATAGATAAAAATGAAATCAGGAAACATAACTCTTACAAAGTATCTGTTTTCTAAAGAAGACCTATAACATATGGATTTCCAATTCATAAAATTTTATTTTGCTAAAATTGCTAAGAGCCGATAGAGATATAATTCTTATATTTGATTATATGATGCATGTTGTTGTTGTTTTGAAAATAATATTGTAAGAAAATTATATTCTTTATGTATACACAGAAAGTGTAAAATCATACATAAAAATAGTATAAACAACTTTGGGTTTGATTCCATAAAGGGGGAACCATGTAATAGTATATAATATACTTTCATTCACTCTGTTTATAAATTTCACAAGCATACTGCAATTAAGCTTCAAGAGAAGATATATTACACAATAATGTGCAATCAGATGAAGATAGGTGGGTTCTTTGTAAAATTAATTCTCTGTTTTAACTTCAAATAAAAGGGATTAATCTCACTAAGGCTCACATAAACTGCTAATTACATGCAAGAGTGTAATATTTTTCTGGTAAGAAGTTAATTTTATTAAAAAGCATAAGAAAATGAAATGAGATCATAATAATTTTAACACAGTACAATGGTCAGCAAATTGCAATTTCAGCAGCTAACACTGAAGAAAAATTATGAGACTGTATTCTTCTAATTGAAAACTGTATTTCTATATGCTCATACTAAATGTCATTGCTTTGTAAGTACCTCTTACAGAGTTACTGAGTTTCATCTGTAGATAGATTTTAAAAATATCTACAATTTCATCTGTAGAAAGATTTTAAAAATAGAATAAGAGAATCAGATAAAGAAAGGTATCAAGCAAGAGACAAAATCTTATATTGGCTTTTATTTATCTTCTGTTATTTAAGGAACTAATGAACAGTAGGAAATTTGGCTATTAATGTGTTTACAATAATTACTGAGAAGAGCATTTATTAAATTTCTTATAATACTAGCATCAGGTATAAAAATAATTTTCTTCCTTTGACTACTATTTTTTCATAGCTGTTGCAAAGTTAGAAAATGTGTATAGAATATATTTGTCTTACTATATTAAATTATTTCATACTAAAGCATCAGTTAACATCACCACAAAAGATCAGTGTTACAGTGAATTGGTTGTACATACTGGCTTGTGGTATATAGTTTATATGGTTTACATAGTTGCCTGAATTTTTTCTAATTTTTCTCTTCTTAAAAAATTACTGGGACTAGAGACTGAGAAAACTTTATTAAAGTCAGCACCCAGTATCTTTATCCTATATTATATGGTTAATATCCACTTCTAAGTGATTGTATATCATATGTGTCTTTCTGCTTCTGGGTTACCTCACTCAGGATCATCTTTTCTAATTCCTACCATTTACCTGCAAATTTCATGATTTCCTTGGTTTTAGTTGCTGAGTGGTATCCCATTGTGTAAATGTCCCACACTTTCTGTATCCATTCCTTGGTTGAGGACATCTAGGTTGTTTCTGAATTCTGGCTATTGTAAATAAAGCTGCTATGAACATAGTTGAGTAAACGTCCTTATTTAATGGTGGGGCATATTTTGGGTATATGCCTAGAAATGGTATAGCTGGTTCTTGAGGTAGCACTATTCCTAATTTTCTGTGAAAGAAACAGATTGAGTTCCAAAGAGGTTGTACCAGTTTACATTCTCATCATCAATGGAGGAGGGTTCCTCTTTCTCCACAATCTCTCCAGCATGCATCATCCTTTGAGTTTTTTTTTTTAATTTTTTTATTTAACTTTTATTATTTACACTTTATTCCTTTGGTATCCCCCCATAAGCCCCTCCCTCCTCCCCTCCCGGTCCCACCCTCCCCCCCTTTCTGCATGCATGCCTCTCCCCAAGTCCACTGATAGGGGAGGTCCTCCTCTCCTTCTTTCTGATCTT